>VDFB02000015.1:89636203-89660225 GCA_007258455.2 Sequoia sempervirens
AAACCATCACTTAGTAAAAAAAATTGTGCTTAAGACCTTTGTGAGAAATTCCATCAAAACTTCATCATGTGGGAGAACAAATTGGAAGTGTCAATTTGTATGTCAAAACATCTGAACAATTCAAGTGCTTATTGAAGGGGAATTTCACTTATAAAATCCCAAAAACTAGATGGATCCATATTTCCCATAAAATGAAGTAGGTGAAGAAATGAAGAACTGAAGGATGATGTTTAGATGGATGACATTTTTTTGTAAAAATGACACAGTCATTTTCACATTATCTACTTGTGTGGGAAAAACCATCAGAACAAGTCATCTGTAAGAAAAATAATTAGAACAAGACATATTCTAGTTCAATGGATTTAACTAGATGGAAGGATAAAACTCGCAAGCCAATAAATTTTTCCCCTTAGAATATTAAAAAAAAAAATCAAAAAGCAACCAAACCTAATTTATCATGATCTATCCACTAGTACTAAGAAATTTTGACAAAACATGACCCATAAATAATTTCTCAAATTGGCTATAAACTTGGGCATAAGGTCTAAGTCATAAAAAAGGGAAAGGACTCAAGAAAAAAAGAGAAGTTGTAGATTTGAGTCTCAGCAATGGATCTAGTTTGGGATATGTGCCTCTTGCAAGCACAATAAGAACTTAGAATCTCAAGGAAAAACACCAAAATTTCAAAATTATAAACACCATATTGACCCATGAAGAAACAATACTACTCGATGAAAAAATTGAAACATGTTTATCATTGATTCACCAATCAAAAAATTTGAACCACATCACTTATGAGAAGTAATGCTTTAGATGTTTTCCAAGAATAGGAAGCTCCATCAATTCTCCTTCAAGATCCATAGGATGGTACGCATTGAGCTCATACCACTCAACTACTCCATAGGGACCAAGCCACAAGGGATCAAATATTTTGTTCTTACTCTTATCTTCATACTTGAATTTTTACATCAAAACCAAATCACCAACCTAGAACTCTCTTGGTGAAGTCTTCTTTTAATGCATATTTTTCATAATCTTCTTATGTTGATCACTCCTTTCATGAGATACTCTTTGTAGTTTATCTATCTCAACCAAGGCCATAACCCTATGTAACATTGCATCACACTAATTTTCACTAACATCCTACAATAGATTATATACAGGTAGCATCAAAGTAATAGTTATCTTTACCTCCAATCCACAAACTAAATCAAATAGGCTATACCCAATATCTTGCTTGATTATAACTCTGTCATCCTAAAGAGAAACCTTGAGTTTGTCATCCCATCTCTTTTTATTCATGTCTAAAGTTCTTTTGATGATATTCATAAAAATCTTGTTGTTGAACTTAGCTTTTCCATTAGTCTATGGATGAAGATGGGAAGAATGCA
Source organism: Sequoia sempervirens (assembly GCA_007258455.2). Taxonomy (NCBI): domain Eukaryota; kingdom Viridiplantae; phylum Streptophyta; class Pinopsida; order Cupressales; family Cupressaceae; genus Sequoia; species Sequoia sempervirens. The sequence continues at coordinate 89,637,595 of VDFB02000015.1, forward strand.
CTAGGTCAAAACTAAACTTAGTAGACATATCTTGCATATTCTTTGACCTGAAAGATATAGCATTATCAACAAAATTTTTGTTTGGAACCCCAAACCTAGTTATGATGTTGTTGATTAGAAATTCTATCACCACCTTGGATGTGGCATTGCGAGTTGGAACAACCTCAACCCACTTAGTGAAGAAATCTATGGCTACTAAAATCCACTTAAATATATTTTTGGATTTCTCTTGTATTTCCCCAATGAAGTGAACTCCCCACTTCTGAAATGGTATCTCAATAGATGAAGCTAACAAAGGAAGAGCACCAAAAAAATTTAAATTGTCTATTTTTTTTTCCAGGAATCACATTTTATGATCATTTGTGCAACATCCTTGAATAAATTTGACCATAAAAATTCATCTCTCAAAATTTTGTGCAATGGTGTTGGCCTTAAAGTGTCCACCATGTAAACTATAGTGACACTCTCTCATCACTTCATCATCTTGCTTGTTGTTCAAAATTGTGAGCAGAAATTCTTCATGATTCCTCCACATTATATCACCTTAGATAAACACATATCTTTGTTAACTTAAGGGTTCTTTTTTGTGTACATCATCCATAGAAGGTGGTGAATTTTTACTTATTAAATAAAATACAATATCTTTATACTGGTGGGTCATCACCTAGAGCACACTTAGTAACAACACCATCACTTCATTTATTTATGATGCTTCCAAGTTGGAATTAGCCATCAACTTGTTCAAACCTTGACCCCTTACAAGATTAGTGGTCTGAATATCCATATCATATTCTTGAATTTTATTTAATTCACTTGTACCTCTTACCCAAAGCTTCTTGTTGCATGAATATATCTTTCCCAACTAGGTGTGGCACATATGCAATATTTTTTGAACCCACTAGGTATGATTTTAAATTCTTTATATCCCTAATTAAAGAATAAGTATTCTTTTCTACTATTGAATAATTTGGTTCAGACACTTGTAATTGATTTTGAAAGAATGCTACAAGCTTCTCGTATCCATCTATGTCCTTTTATAATAGCATAGCAAAAATTATATAAATTGAAGCAAAATAGAATGATTAGAGAGGCTTAGATTAATTTGGGCTTAAAGATACAGAGGGCCTCATAAATTTTGTGTATGATGTATTTGAATGATTCAGTTGGCTATTCACTCCATTCTATTTATTTTCCCTTCTTAAGCATATTTGATATGGATTTGTCTTCTTAGTAAAGTTAGGAAAAAACCTCCTAACAAAGTTGATCTTTCCAAAGAAGGATTGAATTCCTTTCATAGATTTGGGTTGAGGGGTGAGGCTACTATCCTTGACTCATTTAGGGTATATCCTCACTCCCTCCTTTGACACAATGTGTACCAAAATTTTACCTTCATGTCAAACTTGCATTTCTTAGGATTTAAAGAGATCCCAAATTGTATAAATATTTCAAAAATTAATTCAACATGTTTGTAATGCTCACCTCTTTCCGTTGAGAATGAAATTAGGTCATCTTGGTATACAACCATCATCTATTCAATAATAGGTCATAAAATTCTATATACATCTCTCTCTAAAATTTTGAACATGCATTCCTCGGTCCAAACAACATCCTTATTGTTGAACACCCAAAATACTGAGAGGGGGGTGAATCAATATTCTATGAAACCACTTAAGCATTTAAACATTCATTCCACACATCATATTTGAATTGCAGTAAGGAAATGAATCATAAAAGCAATCATCAAAGCACATAACACATGAACACCCAATTTTTACATGGAAAACCCAAAAAAGGAAAAACCATGGTGAGGATTAGCTCACAATATATTATAATCGGTCATAACATATTACTAAAAGGTTCATTGCCAGGTGGACTCACTACTCACAAAAAGAAAGAAAGAAAGAAAAGAGGGGTGGCTCACTACCAATATTTGAACTACTAAAAATGCATCTATAAGATGTTGAAGATATAGTTCATCTAAAGCTCAAAACACTAAATTAACACATTTCATTCTACACTATTATTACACTCTGATATGCTCTACTTTCACATCACGCTTGCAAACTTGTATTCAAAATTCGCAACCAAAACTCACTATCACACTACAACTTCAAAATGATCTTGCATTTATACCCATTACATCTACAAACTCCTACAAATCAATTAGGTTGGCCTAAATAGATGTATTGTGCATAACATAACTTGTCAGCTCAAGATCAAGCTATACACACTTTTCAAACAACATAAAAACTTGTAGCATAGAAAAATAGGTTGGTATGGACCTATAATATCTCTTACATAACCAATCAACACTTATTTTAACTTCGTATGACCCCAAACATATTAGGTCAACACCACTAGTAAGACAACACCAAAATATACCAACTGATTATCTACAAACTAACACGTAGACTTCCAAAACACTTACCACTTGGATTATAGATGCTATTGACACCTATAAACACTTACTCAAGACCACATAAAAAAATGTTATTCCATGGTGGAATGCAGGCCATTCCAAATAGGTACCCTGCACTGGAAACACTATCATTGGCAAACCCAATATTTTTTCAACCATAACATTTGCACCGAAGGACATAAAAACATGAAACTTTGGCTTTAAGTTCCTCCAAAAAGTACCAAAATTTCCTTAGAACCGTAGACAAAAATACCTCAAGGTGAACCAATGTGGACCAAAAAATTGATGCTCTATACACTAAAAAACTGCATTTTGGACTTAGTCAAATACTCAACATGTTCGTTTTGCATCAAAGCAAAACCTCTGCATCTCTATGTTGGATTACCATCTCTATTCTCACTCATGCTTCACCAACTAAACTTCCATTCAAACTATAATTTTGACATCAATGACAACATTGTATAAGATCATGCTTCTGCCTAGGGAGAGAAGTTTCTCTACGAAAACCTTGAGATCATCATCTTCCTCCATAGATGAAGCAGAAGGAGAAGCAAGAGGGGTAGGAACATGCATAGTGGCTTCTCCAAAGGGGCTAGAGAAATTGGTAGACATTCTTGAAATTATTTCTTCAAAGGTGGGGTTGGTAGTGACCTTCTTAGAATCCGTCTCTATATGTTGTAAGCTCCTTTGAACAATGTGCTAGGAGGTCATAGACTAAGATGTAAAGCTCATAAAGATTAATGACACATGAATCCATAATGCACCCAAGATAGGAGAGAAATATATCCAACATGAAGAAATGAAAAAAAATGGTTCACATGAGGCTCACCAAAAATGTAGTAGGAGGATTCATCACCCCCAAGGCAGAGGTCATGAGAGAGCTCCAAGGAATGAACTACCCTAAACCACCTCAGGTTGATCAAATGACAAAGAAAGGAGAGACAAGTGTTTTTAGAAATCATGTGAGTAGACTGCAAGGGTTCAGACTATGACTCAAACAACTCTTTGTATGAGGATGGTAATGTAAGGAAGCTAAAGTAGAAAAATAACTTCCTACACTAATCTTGAGATGAGAAGAATGCAAATTTTTTACAGATCTTTAACAGTTATAGAAAATTAAACATAAATAAACACAAATATCATGCATACCACAACACAATGATTTCTGTGGGGAAAACCCTTTTGAGAGAAAAACCCCACACTCCAAAATCTGCCCAATATATTATTCAAAAATCACAAAGATTACAATATACTTGCAGAGCAAGCTTCTTATAGGAGTATCACCAAGTAGAGATTCAGAGGTAACACAGTTGCTATCAAACTCTCAGAATACATCATAATATATAGTTGTAATACAACACCCTCATAAAATAGGTTTTTCTTCTAGGGAAATTCAAGCCAACAAAATATTGATTATTAGATATGAAACCTAATGACAAACAATCCAAATTTACAATAATAAAATATTCATAAAATTTGGATTTTGGGGGCACTACCCCCAAACCCTCGCCAGGGCGCACTGCCCCTAGACCCTCACAGGGGGTACCCCCCCTACAACCCCTTTGCATGACATATCAATAGTACCTTATGTATTTGTAATGTTGAGACATATTTTCCCAACAAATCTCTCGCTTGCCCAACACCTTTCAAGAGCAACAGGAGGGTGTATAAACATCATCTCTTAATTACTTGGGTTCAAGAGGCCTATAGTTTCTAAACTTCTCTATGCTCACAAAATTAGTTAAAGAATCAACAATGTTCATCAAAGTCTCTACATTAACCAGCTTCACCCTGCCATCTTCGACCATATCTCTAACAAAATGTGATTGTACATCAATGTGCTCAGTCTTGGCATGAAATTTCAAGTTCTTGGCTGGACATATCGCACTCTGACTGTCATAGTATATTGTAACTACACCTTATTTTATTCCAATATCTGAGCACGATCTCTTAAGCCAAATGGATTCTTTACAAGCATGAGTAGCTACCATATACTCTTCTTCAATAGTGGATAAAGCAACCATAGCCTGTTGCTTACTCATCCAACTAATTGTGCCACCAAATAAAGTAAACACATAAGAATTGGTGGATCTTCTACTATCAAAATCACCTACCCAATTTGAATCCACATAGCCATGAATATCAAGGGAAATCTCATCTTCAGTCATATAACTATGATAACATGAGGAAAAATTTGAGGTACCGTGCAAATATATGAAGACTCTTTTAACTACATCCCAATGAACTCTTCCAAGATTAGATAGATATCTGGAAAAAAATCTCACTACTTGGGAAATGCCTAGTCTAGTACAAACCATAGCATACATCAAACTTCTAACTACACTATGGTAAGGCACTCTGCTCATTTCTTCCATCTTTGATGGGGATGTTGGATAATTTAAAATAGATAACTTTTTTCCAACTTAAACAATAACACACAATGGTCTACAATCCTGCATATCAAACCTCTATAAAATTGAATTGACATACTTACTTTGTCCAAGCCATATAATTCTATTCACTCTATCTCTTTTAATTTCCATCCCAAGAATGTGTTTAGCTGCACCAAGATCTTTCATTTCAAATTTAGCAGCAAGTTGAGATTTCAGCTCTCAAATCATACCTTTCCCTCTACCAATTAATAACATATCATCAACATATAATGCAATAAACATGAAACGATCACCATAAATTTTATAATAAACACAATGATCTGATTTAGAATGCTCAAATCTCAAACTCAACACATATTTATCAAATTTTTGGTATCACATCCTAGGACTCTGTTTTAGGCCATACAAATATTTCTTCAATTTTCAAACCAATTTTCTTTTACCTTTCACCACGCAGTGCTCTGGTTGTGTCATATAAATATCCTCCACCAAGTCACCATAAAGGAAAGAAATTTTCACATCCGTTTTCTCAACCTCTAAATCATAAGTAGCAGCAATAGAAAGCAAAAATCTAATGGATGTCATTTTGCAATAGGAGAAAATATTTCACCATAATCAACACCCTCAACTTGAGAGTAACCTTTCACAACCAACCTTGCTTTGTACTTCTCAGTACCTCCATCTAAAAAAATCTTTTTCTTAAACACCCATTTGCAACCATCAATTTTTCTTCCTTTAGGAAATGGACAAGATACCATGTATCATTCTTTTTCAAAGCTTCTATTTCTTCATCCATAGCAATCTTCCAGGATTCTGCATCATTCATACCTAATGTCTCTTCTACTGATCCGGGTTCATCCACATTAGTATTTAAAGAAAAAATACATCTCCAATCATCAGGTGAATACCTTTCAGATGGTTGTTTATGCCTTGTAGACCTACAAACAGGTTGATTTGGAGGTTCTTCCTCCTCTTCTAAAGATTCAGAGCTAGATGAGCTATCCTCAACTTCTTGTCTATCAATGGGCCTCGATTCAACTTTCTCAGGTGTAGAAGGAAATTGAATCACATCTTTTTTACTTTTTTCTAGTTTCAATATAACAAAAGAATGCTTAGTTTTGTAGACACATAAAAATGGCCTCAACTTGCAAACCATATTTTTCTATGATGACCACGCTTCTCCCTCACATAATTCAATTATCTAATCATGTCCATTCCTCCATGATTATTTAAATAAATAAATTACATTTATTTATTTAAATGCGTCAATGATCAATCCTTATTTCCTCCATAACATTATCACTTATCAAATAAACTCATTTATTTATCCCACATTCCATCCCACCAAATAAATAATTAAAATATTGTCTTTTGTCTCATTCCCATTTATGAATTAAACCATTATTTAATTCATAAGTCAACATTCCTCCATAAATTAAATAATTTATATTATTCCAACTACCTATTTTTCTCCACCATTGATTTGATTTTCTCCAACTAAATCTCAACCCTTCATTTCAAGGATTTCCCTCACTTTGACCTAATGTTTCCCTAACCCTAATCCTCCTTATGACATTGATTCTTGGCCTTTGATCTTAGGGTTTCACCAACTTTTAATCGTGGCCATCCATTCTCAATTTGGAATTCTTTAAAAGGCCCTCTTTCAAGTCATTTTGGACACACACACAAGTTACACACAACATGCTTGAGAGCTTTTGAGTGCTTGAGCATACACATTACTTCAATATTTTGCTTGTCTTTGGCATAGGTTATAGTTGCACTTCAAATCTGAGGGAAATTATATCATTTTCGACAAGATGGAGAAGGCCAATGGAGATCAACCAATGGAGGCTTGAAGACTAGGTGATGTTGTTTCATTCTTCTTATGCTTCTCATTTTCATTGTGCTCTATTGTTGATTGGGAATTAGTTTTATGCTATTTGCAATCTAATTTAAATCTTTCTTAATACAATTTCTCTAAAAAATAACATTCTACTATGTATTACCTTTGTGCAACAAGTGATCCCAAAGCTTGTATCCTCTTCACACCATAACTATCATTTGATGAAGATACATTTTACAGCCTTGTTCTCCAACTTGTTCACTTCTCCTTTGGCACATGTTCATATGCCTCACAACCAAAAGCTCTAAGATTTCCTTTTTAATGAAGGCCTTCATGCAATTCCAACCATGCCTCTATAGGTGTCTTATCAACAAGAGCTAATGTAGGAGATCTATTAATCAAGTAACAAGCAGTGGCAATAGCTTCAACCCAAAACCTTTGTTCTAGACCAACACCACTCAACATACTTGATGTAGTAGGGGAGGTCCTGTAAACTCACTTAACATGATTCTAAAGAACAATAACAATTGTCAAATCACAAACTCATCCAAATCTCTTCAATTCACCAGAACTCACTCTTTCCTTTTAGCATTGACAAACTACTCAATCGGGTATAACTCCACTCTCACACCCTTTCAGGCCACAACTTGGCTCACTTCAAGGACCCATTCAGACATACAACAACATACTCTCAAATCACATTTGAATCCTTTGAACCAAATCACTCAAATCAAGGATTCTATGCTTTTTAGGGCTCAAATTAGCCCTGTTTTACAAAGGGACTACTCTCTAGAATTTTTTAAACTCTTTGAAACTTTTGGAAAGCAATTATAATGTGTTAAAACCTTAGAATCCACAATCAAATCTCATACATACCACCATACAAAGGGTAAACTATAAAACCCTCCTTTTTAGCCTAAACCCTAGGGGTTTATTGAAAACACCTTTCCCACACTCTTACAAACTTACCAACACCTCCAACATGTCCTATTTAGCCTGCACATGCTCAAAAAATCATAAAATAATGCTTCCTTTCACAAAACTCAATTTGACATACTAAATCCTCCAATTTTCATAAGGAAAACTCAAAATTCACTCTTAGGGATTCACACCCATTTCATTTCCAGACCTCCCCTTCATTAATCAACTATTATCCCACCAATCCCTACTATTTCCTATCCATCCCACTTAGTTACAAGCTTCAAAATAGGTGGGATGGAGTTAAAACATGTTGAAAACTCACAAAACTATCAAAAACCCTATTTCAGCCAATTAGAGGAAGCACTCAATAAAATGCTCTAGATTTGATGAGAGGCCTTTAGAAAGGATTAAAATGAGAGTTATAACAATATACAATACAATCCAAAAGAAAAAATGAATTAAAGAGAATCTGTACAGCTGTACAAGTTTGTGCAAGAAGAGAAAAACAGAAAAAACTAGTAAAACAATTCTCTTTCCAATTGTTTATTGATTCAAAACTTTAAAAATCAGTCAGACATCAATGATTTATTCCTTTTTATGCTTTTTCCTTTCAAAACCAACTATCTAACTTCCCTCAACTATCCGTTCAAACATCATGACCGTTTTCCTTCCTTAAAAGGCAAATTTACAACTTTTAAACTTTGCATTTTGCACAAATTTGAAATTTCCAAAAATTAAACCTCTTAAACACTTAGACTCCTAAGATGACTTGAGATTGAAAACTTACATCATAAAATGGTCTTGGGACCTTATTTTAACACAAAATTTCAAAAATCCTATAATCTACTCATCCTTAACCTTGATACACAAAATTTGCTTAATGGTGCTCCTACACCATACACCCCAGCTTTGAGCTTTTCCAAGTCTCTTAGAAAGATGAATGTCACATTCCCTCATTTGTATTTTTCATGTTTCAATCCTCCATGCTTGTCTTCATCATGTTTTTTGTATCTTTCATCTTCACTTCCCTTAGCATTCTTCTTGAATTCACCTTCACTTGTTCTTTGTTGCAATTGTCCTTCCTGTGTTGTGGGGTGTTTCTCCACTTTTCCATCATCAAACACTATTTTCCAACCTTATTTTGTATCTTCACTCTTAGCTTCTTCAACTTCCATCACTTTTCTCTATCCCTCATGCTCTATCCACTCTCCTTCAACCCTCACAATTGCATTTTCATCTTCATAAATTGTTCCATCAGACTTTATTGCCTCTGTCAGACCTATACCTACTTTGTTCACTATCCTGACATCACTCACCTTTATCTTTTTTTTCTCTATCCTTTTAATATTGTGACTCATTGTCCCATTGAAATTCACTATCCTTCTAACCTTACAAACCTCTGTACCAGCATCCTTGTTACTCTATGTCACATCAATAGTACTGACTTCTATCCTTTCATCCACTGTCTCCTTAATACCATCAACCACTATCCTTTTATCTATTGTCCCATCAAACTTACCAACTTCATCAATCTATATCCTCTCTTGTATTGTCTCTTCAATCATAGTCACATCAACTTCACCATTCCTTAACTGTCCCTTTACCTTATACCCTATTATAGGGCACACAACTACCCTAACTACAATACAATCATCCTTTCCATGCCTTTCCAAAGGCTCTTCGACCTTATTCTCTACCTTACCAGTTTGAAACTCATTCCTATCAGCATTCTTTTTCCACACAAGAACACTCTTTTTTTCAACATTTGACTGCAAATCATTCTCATGCTTTCTTCTTACTGTCCTATCTCTATCAAGCATTGCATTAGATTCTGGATTCATGTTCTTTCCTTCATCTACATTCATACATTCTTTTGTCCCAATCATAATGATCTCACCATATTCTTCTAGATTCTCAACCAAAGGAGTTAAAACAAACTCTCTCCCATCTTTTTCTATAGTGTATGTGTTTTGTCTACCATTATGCAAGGCTAACCTATCAAACTGCTAGGGCCTTCCTAACAATAAATGGCAACAACTCATGGATAGTATATCACAAGGCACTTCATTTTTATATGGACCTATCTGAAATTCAACCCTTGCTTGTTCACTCACCATCAAATATTGATTTACACTAACCCATGACACCTTATATGGCCTTTTCCTAGGTACTCTTTGCAAATGCAATTTTTCTACCATCTAATGAGACACAATATTATCTATACAACCTGAATCAACAATGAATTTACATACCTTGCCTCTACATTTGCAAGTTGTCCTGAAAAAAGCTTTTCTTTGAAGCAACTCTTCCTCCTTTGTGGTCTTCAAGATTTTTTTCTTCATCATCAACATCTCTCCAACTTCAGCCCTTGCAATCAATTTGTTTGAGCTTGAACTACTTTCAGTTTCACCTTCTTGAATTATTTGAGCTCTTCTATCTGGTTTTCTTTCTCCTCCACTCGTTGATGAACTATCCTTCTCAAGGAAATTCCAAGTAGGATGTCCATACTCTTGAAAATTATACCATCTACCTCCAAAAGTGTTAGAGTTTCTTCCACCTCCAAATCTTCCCCTTGTGCCTCTATATCCACCTCAAAAATCAACAACTTGTTCATCTCTCTTTCTTGGTTCTTCTTATTGATTTTCGGTTGCTTGCCTTGGAGTAGAAAAAATTTCTCTTCCTCTCATGGTGCTACCTCTTCCTCTTAATTTTTTCTCTTGTCTTCTTTTTACCTTCTCTTCATCCTTCAATTCCATTTTGTAACATTCTTCTACATTTCTAGGATTAGTCAAAGCCAACTCATCCTATATGTTCATTCTCAAGCCACCCAAGTACCTAGAAATTTTCTCATCTTCATTTTAATTGTGGTTAGACCTCATACTCAACCTATAAAATTCTTTAGCGTATGCCTTTACATCCATTTCCTTTTGTCTCAAATTTTGCAACTTCTTAAACATTTGAATTGAATAATATGAAGGGAAAAACTTACCTTTTAGTTTAGCTACCATCTTGTCCCAATCCATAATCTTAGACTTACCTTGTTTTCTTCTCTCTGACTGTAGATAATCCCACCATACAAGTGCATGTCCCTTAAGCTTTGTTTTGGCAATCTTTACTCTCTGATCCTCTAGAATCTCTTCACATTCAAAATAGTTATCCAAAAGAAGCTATTCAATCTAACAATTCCTCTTCATTCAAATTTCCACCAAAAATTTTCACATCTATTTTTACCTTGTATTTTTCACCTTTTACTACCTTTATCAACTTGGCCATTCTCTGATCTTCTAGATCAAGTTCTTCTTCAACATCTTCAAACTCCTCATCATCTTCTTCCTATGATTCACTGCTCTCAACTACTTCTCTTCTCTTATTGGTTTCTAAGGCTTCCAATCTCTCTTTTAGTTCTCTAATCTCTTTAATGCACTAATTATTCAAATCATTCATCTCCTTTGTTGTATTCTTTCCCTTTGGAGGCATCTTCATAATTTTTCCTCTTCACCTTCCAAGCTTTCTTTCACAATATGCAACTTTCTTCTATAGGAATCTGGTACCTTTGCTCTGATACCACTTCGATGTAATAGGTGAGGTCCTGTAAATTCACTTAACATGATTCCAAACAAAAATAACAATTTTCAAATCACAAACTCATCCAAATCTCTTCAATTCACAAGAACTCACTCTTTCCTTATAGCATTGGCAAACTACTCAATCGGGTATAACTCCACTCTCACACCCTTTCAGGCCATAACTTGGCTCACTTTAGGGACCCATTTAGAGATACAACAACATACTCTCATATCACATCTAACTCCTTTGAACCAAATCACTCAAATCAAGGATTCTACGCTTTTTAGGGCTCAAATTAGCCCTCTTTTACAAAGGGACTACTCTCTAGACTTTGTCAAACTCTATGAAAATTTTCAGCAGAAATTATAATGTGTTCAAACCTTATAATCCACAATAAAATCTTAGACATGCCACCATACAAAGGGTAAACAATAAAACCCTCCTTTTTAGCCTAAACCCTAGGGGTTTATTGAAAAAATCCTTTCCCACACTCTTACAAACTTACCAACACCTCCAACATGGCCTATTTAGCTTTCACATGCTAAAAATGTCATAAAATAATTCTTCCTTTCACAAAGCGCAATTTGACATACTAAATCCTCCAATTTTCATAAGGAAAACTCAAAATTCACTCTTAGGGCTTCACACCCAATTCATTTCCAGACCTCCCCTTCACAAATCAACCATTCTCCCACCAATTAATATTGTTTCCTATCCATACCACTTAGTTACAAGCTTCACAGTAGGTGGGATGGAGTTAAAACACGTTGAAAACTCACAAAACTATCAAAAACCTTGTTTTAGTCAGTTAGAGGAAACACTTGATAAAATGCTCTAGATTTGATGAGAGACATTTAGAAAGGATTAAAATGAGAGTTAGAAAAATATAAAATACAATACAAAAACAAAAATTAATTAAATAGAATTTGTACGGCTATATAAGTCTGTGCAAGAAGAGAAAAACATAAAAATTTGGTAAAACAATGCTCTTTCCAATTGTTTATTGATTCAAAACTTCAAAAATCAGCCATACATCGATTCTTTCTTCCTTTTTATTCTTTTTTCCTTTCAAAACCAACTTTCTAACTTCCCTCAACTATCCATTCAAACATCATGATTGTTTTCCTTCCTTAAAAGGAAACTTTTAAACTTTTAAACTTTGCATTTTGCACAAATTTGAAATTTCCAAAAATTAAACCTCTTAAACACCTAGACTCCTAAGATGACTCAAGATTGACAACTTAAATCATAAAATGGTCTTGAGACCTTATTTTAACAAAAAAATTCAAAAATCCTATAATCTACTCATCATTAACCTTGATAGACAAATTTGCTTAATGGTGCTCCTGCACCAATACTCCTAGCCTTCTCCATCAGTGTCCTAATCATTCTTTATGCAACTCCATTCTATTATGGAGAATATGGAGTTGTCTTTTTTCTATGAATACCACAATATTTATAGAATCTAAGAAAATTATTAGAGAAAAATTCACCAACATTATCAATCCTCAAACATTTTATTTTGTTTCCAGTCTACAACTCAACCATTGCTTTAAATTCTTTAAATTGATTGAAAACTTTAGATTTACTCTTCAGAAAATATACCCATGTCCTACTATAATCATCAATCAATGAAACATAATATGTGGATTTACCAATTGAAGGAACATCTACAGGACCAAACACATCATAATGAATAAGATCCAATACACCACAAGATTTATGTGAACTCAAGTAAAACTGAATGTGGTTTTATTTTCCATAAATGTAATGCTAACAAAAATCAAATTCAAGATTACAATCAAACAAACCTTCAACAAGGTTTTTATTTTTCAAGGTCCTTAGACTGTTTTCTCCAATGTGGCCAAGTCTCTGGTGTCATCACATATTTTTCTCTACAAGTAACTTTGATTTAGAAGAAAGAGTACCCTTGGATACCCAAAATATGACCATCTGTTGAAGGTGAAACCCTCACATTTTCCACAAACTTTCTTTTCACAGAAGTACTATTGCACTCAGCAATGCATCCATCAAGCTTATACAATATGTCATATCTAAAACCTCTAGAAATCATCATAGCACCTCTGACCATCTTTCATCATGCATTAGAAAATACTACCTACACACCTGCATCTATTAGTTTTCTCATAGATAACAAATTTCATGTTAAACCAGGGATATGCAACACACCATTAATCCTTTTTATTCTATCATCAGGAAACCTAATTTTAACTTTACCATGGAACAATGTCTAAATGAGAATCATCACCTGATTACACCTTACCTCCATTAAATTCTTCATTTTCAAAAAACCAATCTCTATTAAAGTTCATATGGAAAGTTGCACCGATTCAATTAACCATGCATAATTACCTACACGAGTTGCCAAAGCTGCAATGAATGTGTCACCATATTCCTTCTCAACTTCAGAATCAAAATCAAAGTCCTTCTTTCTTCTTCTTTTCTTCTTTGCATTCTTTATAAACATGTCTAGGCTTACATAGTTCAACAAATAACTTTTGACTTTCTAGGAGATTTAGATCTCCCCTTGGACTTGTATTTGTCACACTTCTCATTCTTCTTGCCTTTTTCCTTAGGTCTTCCATGAACATTCAAGGCCTCCTTGGCACTGATGGATACCTTCCTCCTCATCTCTTCAGAAAGTAAAGAACCCACCACATCTTTATCTTCAATATAATAGAAGTACTCCCAATAGCCATAACAAGAGAATCCCATGAATCAGGCAAAGAATAAAGCAAGATCTGACATTCTCTTCTTCATCCATTTTACACCAATTGATTCCAATGAGCCACCAACATATTGAATGCTTCCAAGTGGTTTGTAATTCATCCACCCTTCTTCCATTCTTAAAGGAATACAATTTCTTCCTCAAGAAAATCTTGTTCACTAAAATATTTGACTTGATACATCTCACCAAGCTTCTTCCATAGTTTTTGTATGCAAAGGCTATCTTCATGGACATTGATTAAAATAGAGTCTTCAATCAAAATCTGATTAGACCCTTGGCTTTATCATATTGAATAGCTCAGTAGGATCTGTAAGCCTTGAAACATTCTCATCAACAACATCTCATAGATCTCGATCTATCAACAAATCCTCCAGCTTCAGCTTCCACATCTCAAAATTATTTCCAAAAAAATAATCCACCTCTATTCTCTTCAATGAACTTGCCATCTAAAAATTCTTGCAACAAGATCACAAAGTATCTTTTACAAAAGCTCCCACTCAAATGGATTAGTTCAAAACCCAACAACCCACAACTGGCCAATGTGATCAAGCTCTCGATACCACTTTGCGGAAGCTAAGGTAGAGTAACAACTTCTACACTAATCTTGAGAGGAGAATAATGTAAAACTTTACAAATCTTTAACAGTTACAAAATATTAAACAAAAATAAACACAAATATCACGCATACCACAACACATGATTTGCATGGGGAAAACCCTTTCGGGAGAAAAAAACCCACACTCCAAAATCCACCCAATATATTATTCATAACTCAAAAAGATTAGAATATACTTGAAGAGCAAGATTCTCACAGGATTATCACCAACTAGAGATTCAAAGGTAACACAATCACTACCATACTCTCAGTATACATCATAATACACAGTTGTAATACAATACCCTCATAAAATAGGGTTTCCTTATAGGGAAAGTCAAGCCAAAAAAATATCAACTATTGATATGAAACCTAATGATGAACCATCCAGAGTTGTAATAATAAAATATACATAAAAAGTGGCTTTTGGGGGTACTTCTCTCGAACCGCCGCCAAGGTGCACTACCCTTAGATCCCTACAGGGAAGTACCCCCTACAACCCCTCTGCACTGACGTATCAACAATACTTTATGTATTTGCAAGGTTAAGACATATTTCCCAATAGACAGTGTGAAAACTGGACTTCAGCATGTTGTGTTGGAGTCTCAAGGATGTGCTAGCATCCTATATAGACAGTGAGTCAGATGACAGTCAAAGACACTCAAGTTCTACTAGCAACTTGAATAACAAAGTTTATAGTTTGATAGTTTAATATGAAAATGTAAAAATAAATAGTACAACAAGAAGAATACTAGAAAGGATTATTCTAATGATGAAAATGATAAGAAAAGAGTAGGAAAAGACACCTTTCACGTGCAATCCAATTCTTTAGTTATCTTTGGGTGGATGAACCTACACCTACACATATGGAAACAAGAAAAGTGTTGGATTTTGTTTTGAGTTCTGCCTCAATTAGACCCCCTTTTCAATGCTCCCACCTCCATGAACAACTACATATGCAACAATATAAAGAAAAAGTGATTAAGGAAAGAATAGAAATCACACAATAAGGTACAGAGCAATGATAGCTTGAATTCTACTCTACGAGATGATAGATACAAAATAAAAAGACACAATGTTACCTTCCCTACTATAAGCACTCGAGGCTGATAGAGGAAAGAAGAGAATAGCACCATTATGTCGAGGAGATAAAACTTTGTAAACCTGTAATGAGGATGGTGTTGAAGCAAGAAGGAACTATAGAGACCAAGTAGAAAGTTGGTAGCAACAAGATAGAGCAAGAATGATCAAGAAGTGAATAGAGAGTGTAAGAGAAATGAGTTAGAGAATGTAGAAGCATGCAAGAATGAGTTTGAATGAGAAAAACAGAGGAAATTCCAGTCATTTTTCATCGGGTAAGACCCATTAGAGAATGTTCCCTTTGTGACCAACCAGGAAATGTAATGCTTCTACAAATCCCTAGGCATGAATCTATTAGGATGGTAGCACGACGTGTGAGAATCCATGCAGTAGGCATGTGTCCCTAAAAAATATTCCTCCACTGATGTAGAAATACAAGGACAGATGGGAAGATCAAGAAGACAATGGTGGGTTTATTATCGTACTTATAATTCTAAAGTAAGGGTAAATACATGGGAGATTTTCCTAGGGTCTAAATTTATGCCATTACACACCAATAGAATGGAACTATTGCATTAGCAGAAAAGTGATAGGGAGGTAAGTCCTTGTCTAGTATTTTAAAGTTCCAACTATTGAAGAAAAATTTATCTCTTCTAAGAGTGGAGACTTTATTTCAATCAAACCTAGAATCAATTTACAAATAAAAATACTTAAACATGGATAGAAGAAGGTATCCCACATACTAGCAAGAGCAAGAAGAAGCTAAATATTATGCATGGATATAGTTAACAATGCGGAAAGCTCAAAATAATGGTATACTATTTATATCTACCTATCTAGATACAAATTTTAGTAAATAAAGTAGATATGATATATTTATGAATTCAAGATAGAAATTTCTATATATTTATAAACATCCTAGTCATAGAATTATTAGAAAACATAGAAGAATGAATAGGTCTAATTATGATATTTGAATAAATGATATGACTATTGGTAGAAGAAATAGGGATAGATCCTATGATGCTCAAATTTCTCACCAATATACCACTTCTACCATTAGAAACCATGATCAGATTTTACAAGCTGAAAGACCTTCCCGCAGGAGAAAAATCCCGAGAAAAGCGAAGCTTTGCATAAAAATATGCAATTTGATATATTTGAAAAGACCAATAATTACAAGAGATAATTTTCTTTATAAAAGCAAAGATGCAACAACCTAATCTTATCTTGAGCAACAAGATAGCTCGATAAGATAAAGATAAGATCCTATATCTTAGGAATTAAATAAATCCTAAGTAAACTTATGCTAAGTGTAATTAATAATTAATTACACCAACACCCCCACATAAGTGCAACTTAGGGAGAAGCAGATTATTATGCAAATATGAGTCCACAACAGCAGGGCCTAGTGGGTACTCATGTACAAGTCAAGAGATAAGCCCCTGGTGAGATGAGCGCCATGAAGAATCCTTTGGAAGGAGGAACTACACGATGAAGCAATAGCTGGAACCCCAAATCCAACAAGAAAGGAAAGATACTTTTGTTTGCAAATTATCATATTAGAATCACAAATACAATAGCAGATACAATGCCAAGGAACACTGGAAACTCACATACTGGATCAACCCTGGAATCTCTAACTAACAATAGATGAAAGGATGAAAGGACCTATAATGATGACAAATCTCGGAAGTTGTGTCTCCACTGAAGCCAAATGCTAAACTAAAACTAAAAAGCTGCCCATAGGACGAGTACCATCAAGATCTTGGAACATTAACCATAAAAACATGGCCCTCAAATGAGAAAGATCTGAACCAATGTAGATCAAGAACTTTAAAATCCCAATGTGAAGTGTGAAGACGAGAAACAAACCAACAATGTATCCAATTAAGCAGAAGAAGCTAGAGAGGAGACAACGAGGAAACTAGACAAACTCATGCGAGTTGTCACCAAAATGAAAGATGGATGCAAGAACCCCCCCTTAATGGAACTTTATATCAGTTCTTTATTACAATACCCAATGATTGCATAAGGAGATAATGCAAAACTATAGAAACATAGGCGAAAATACAAACCTAGCACACTAAATAAAAATGAATGCATGCATAAAATAAGTTAAACATTTTTTGGAAATGACCTTAGATCTGCATAGAGGCCGAAACCAACACTACGGCCCGTGAAAATCATGAGAAAAGCGAGGATAAGCAAGTGAAAGATGCTCGTCCCAGTGAAAAGGCAACTATCAAGGCTTACGAGGGTAGAAAGCGACATCAAAAAGCAAAACCAGGAAAATCACACACCACGGTGCTCCAGGCCTTCGATTCTTGACCCCTTCTCAGCCTTTTTGGAGGATTTCATTACAGAGCTCATTCAGAGTCCCTCGAGGGTTTCAATCCTTGAGCATATTTCTGGAGTGTCTTGGATCAAATCGGGGTTTTCCATTGGATTTAGAGTACTGGAAAAAGTTAGAAATGGCTTTTATTTCATTGATTTTCATCACCGTTTACCCGGATACGCGAGGAGTTGCTTAAAAGATCGGTGATTTATCCCCATTGGAGAATTCGCCCTGATTTTAGGCACTTTGGGGCTTAAGCGGACCCCACCGGCTGGATTGACACCCAAAACCCTGAATTTTTCATATAAATTTGTCCGATTTGGTTATTAAATTCACCATTCTCTTGATATGTCATATAGATCCAAAATTTAATAAGAAATCTTAGAAAGGGCATACATGAATTTACCAAAATAGTTGAACTACATGAGGCTCAAGTAAAAATAAATTCTATGATTATTGGTAAGATGAATAAGGATACATCTTATAATGTATAAAATTTTAGCATGAGAAATTAGGATGTGGAAACACATATTTCTAGCCAATATCTTACTCCTCCTAATATGTCAAATAAATAATATGTTAAAAATGAAGAGGTGTCATATAACATTAGAAATGAAAAGCAATATTTTTTTAATATTTAATTAAAGTAGGCTCAACTTTCCATACTCAAACATGTAGAGTAAGAACTTACTTATGAGAAAGACTATGTTGAGTACTATAAAAATGAGGATGATCAATATGTTTCATCTAAAGATGACCATGGAAAAAGGTGAATATACTAATTATTATGTATTTGATCAAGATTTAAATGTGAACATAGTGTTGATTTAGATGAGCATGATTTTATCACTCGTATTATCGAACACCCAAGGGTACTCACGTAGATCAAATCCTAACAATCCAAGCCATTATGTGAAGAAAATAACCCATACAAATGTAACAATATTGTAGGCCCTAAATGGATATCAACTAAGTGATGGGAATTTGCATGCACAAATTAATACTATTATTATTAGATAAAATTGAAATAACATGGATAATAATAAGAAAAATAAAAGGGTAGAAATAAAAACAAGGAATAGTAATGTTGTAATGAAGGTAATAGAGAGAAAGAAAAAGCTAGTGTAATAGTGGGTGGTAAAAAGGAAAAAGGTTCCAAAATATTATGAGCACGATGTTCCAACAAGAGAAATTCTAAATGGTAAAGGAAAATTATTTCACTTCCAATCACTATAAATATAATGTGTATAAATAAGTATGAAGGAAGAACCAACTGCTATTTCATGTTGTCAACTCATGCCTTCAATGTTGATGCAAATGACTTGAACTTCATTCATGATCAAATGAACCTATCATATAAGGATTTCAACCTACAAAGGGAAGATAAATTGCTAAACATGTTGTAGAGGAAAACTACAACACCACCAATGAAGTACCATCCTTTTATGTTAGTCTTAATCTTCTCTTTGCATTTCATGATGAAGAATATCAAGGTATTATTGAATTCCTCCTTTTCCTTACTCCTATTTAGGATATGAATGAAGAATCAATCACTTGGATAAAGGAACTAAGTGATGCATATGTGCAAATAAAGGAAGATATTCAAGATAAATCATCCTTGGTAAGTTTAGATTATTTTTAAGCTTTCCAACTTTTCCTCTCTTCCACATCTTATACTATTACTACTATATTGCTTCAAAATTATGAATATGGGTAGTAATATCCTATTTCACTTATCAATAGGTCATCACATGATGAGAAATGGAGGTGTGCACTAGGGAAGTATAAAATGACATCCTTCAAAGATATTGGTACAAGTTTGGATTCAACAAAGGTCAATGAGATAAATTTAAAATATGCATCCACCTTTGTTACCTCAAATATGGCCTAGGATCTAGGGAAATTTTATTTCATTTGGAGAGCATAGTGTGTACTCTTGGAGTGAATGTCAAATAGTGAGGAACATCTAAGTTTTAGCTTTAATGATATGAGATGGTATAGAAATATCATAGAGGGTTATTACTCAAATGTGTTCAAGGGAAAATAGTGTGGCTTGTGTCATGGCCATATAAATTTACTAAAACTAATAATCATGTTGCATGCTCTAGAGTTTCAATTGGATACCTAGATGTAGTTTTTGGTTCATGACACTATATATTATCATTACTTATTGTAAGTAATGGTTCTACCCTATGCACACTATGCTTTTTATTTTTTCCTTGTTCATTTGTGATCCTTGATGGTCATGATGATATTGGTTGTGTAATACCTCAAGTCGATATGCTCAAGAAAAATGTGACGAGACATAATTTTTTGAACAACGACAACAATGTTGTTAATGAAAAAACATGTCTCACTTACACAACAATATACACACAAGTATCATGTGAAACACAATGATACCATGAAAATACAACAAGAAAACCTCACAATTGCATAAGCAAGGTGGGAACAATGGAATACTAACACTCATGGGATAAATCCACCATGACAAGCCTACGAGAGAGGGGATGAAACCTATAATCGTGTTCTCTCACAACACCACACCAGGATAGGATGAGGAAATCATCAACCTCCAATCCACATCCAAACACACTTCAAAACTCAAAAATAATGGAAAACCTTCACAATAGTTTTCCTAACTAGGAGGCACAAACTCACCACTAATTGAATTTATGATGATTCACTTCCAAACAACCACACACTTCCCAAGACATCTCGACATGACATGAAATCATACAAGTGGAAGATTAATAATACTACACTACACACCTTGACCTATGAGGAGTGTTGAGGATGCCAACAAGGCCGACCATGAATTATTACAACCTTCCCAACTATTCATAAGACTAGGTGTATGTTAATATGGTTGTTATGCACACAACATGCAAATAATTTTTTTCTATTTGAACAACAAAACCTATCTATCTTGAAAGAATCACAAAATTTTGGTTAGGAAATTTGGCTATCCCAATGCTCAAGAATGTTAGGTCTTGACACACTAGGTTCACTCGAGGTTTGTTGTGCAATTGTTGTCTCACATAGGGAGCATGTTGGTATTCAAAGTTCCTTTTGATGAACAATCAGGATTACAAACAAGTGATGATTAAATAATAAGAAAATATTATTTACATCACTTCTAGATCTCAAATGCTTCTCAAATATTTAAACTAAACCTCTTGAAAATAGAAACAAGAAATAAAATCTAGTTAAGTTTAATGTGATCCCAGTTATTACACAAGTATGCAATGAGAAATTCATAAACTAAAGCATTAACTATTTCATACCACACCAAATTGCTTTACAGTTTTGAATATAAAATAGTGCAAGAGTTCAAAGGAAAAGCACCATTCACCATTAATATAAGGGAAAAATGCACTCAAAAATGGTGCAACAAATTGATTATATCGACAAGATGAACAATAAATAGTCACACATGATTTAAGATTGTATATGACCTTTGTTTGCTTTAGCATTATAAAATTATAACATACATACAAGTCTTTAATATGGAATGAATAAAAACATGAAATAAAATAGAAATTGGTGTAAACACAATTCATACTCTAATGTCTCAATAAATTTTGATCTTCTAAAAAGAACAACTCCCTGCCTTTTATAGAACACAAGACAAGAGTTAGTTACAAAATAGCACATGGCTTGAGAAGATAAATAAATCACCATATGACATGTGGGAAAAAGATATTTTTTGTACATGGGACATCAACCAAGAGCTTCAAAAGAAAATATTAGCATCATGCTCTATCACTTTAGTCTACATTGACAATCTTTTTAATATTAGAAAATTTTGGTAAAAAAAGAACTTAGGCAACTTTGATGATGGCAAGATTCACAATTCCCATGTTTGCATTCATTGTCTTCAGTATCGAGAAAAACACTCACTACCAAAATCAGCAAGAAGTTCCACTATTGTATCAGGCAATGCATCCACTACTAGAGCTCCTTTATCTTTTACTTAAGTTCTTTGTGGCTTTTTAGGGAAACTAGTTTGTACTAGCACCCGCATTTGTTTTTGCATTTTGCCACCTTCTAGTCACCTGCATCAACATAATATTACCTTAAAAGTGGAATATCATGCATTTAATTATTTTACCAAAATAAATCATTATTAAATCCTTATCTTTGATCATATTAATCCTCCTCAAAGCATGCTTATGACCATAACTATGCTTTACTTAGTCTTTTTGGGTTTCAAATTTTAGGCGACTTTCAAGAATTTCAACATTGCAAGGAGTTTTGGGAATTATTGACGTTACAGGAAGATACCAAGGATTTCTTGTACTACAAACATATTCTAAAACCTCAATTATCTAATTTTACAAATGACACTCTCACCTAACACCAATGATTAATGTGACCTGATTGATTAAGCCATAATTTATTCTAACCTATAACTTTTACGCAATTAATGCCACTTCGAGTTTGCACTCTACTGAATTATTTTCCTGATTACATAGTTTTCATTAATTAAATTTATTAAAGACCACATAGGCTATCCATTGGTGATTCGACCTATGAAGGCTTAGCCACTTAGTTTTGATGTGATTTATTTCCTCAAAATACTTCTCTTATCGATGATTTTATCCTCTACTTGGCATTACATTAGTCCCCCCTTTTTTATACTTCATATTCGCTAATTTACGGGTTTTATGCCACTTTCTTTATATTTTCACTTTCGCTTCATTGAACGAGATTTTAAAATTTG
>VDFB02000015.1:89660325-89705626 GCA_007258455.2 Sequoia sempervirens
AGAATTCTTGATAAAACTCAATCGGGAAACCATCGGGGCCAGGAGCTTTACCCCTCTTCATCTGAAACACAATCCCCTCTAGCTCTTCAAGAGAAATCTCTTTCATTAGAAACCCATTCGCCTCACTAGAGACCAACTGAGGAATACAAGAAAGAACTTGTGCTTCCTCAATAGAGCCCCCCTGAGAGTCCTCCCTGAATAAAGTAGCAAAATACTGAGAAGCCTCAGTAGAGACTTCCTGGTGCGAGGCAAGACATTCTCCCCTATCATTCACTAGAACGGAAATGGAATTACCATGCCTCCTATCTTTCACAGAATTGAAGAAGAAGGTAGTGTTTTTATCACCTTCCTGAAGCCATTCAACCCGAGCCTTTTACTTCCAATAGATCTCTTCCCTCAATTCAAATTCCTCCACCACTTTCAAAGTCCTAGCCTCCTCCCTCAGAAGATCCTCAGAAGCCCCATTCTCCCGAATCAATCATGTAATATTATTCAACTCCTCTTGAGTAGCGACCTTAGCATGAAAGATATTACCAAAACATCGCCAATTCCACCTCTTAAGCTAAAATTTTGACAAACTGAAGCAGCTTAGCAAAAATGAACATTGCTGTACCAAAAGCAGGTCATCCAATCCTCCACCACTCAGCCACATGCTCACGAAGAGTAGAATCCTGCAACCACATAAGCTGAAACTTGAAGGAGGGAGAATGAGGCACCCGAGCAGATATAATACTAAGTTTAATAGGCCAATGATCAGAACCTCGCCAATCAAGAATTTCAGATCTAGTAGACCACAAGTCACCAACCCAATAACAAGAAACCAAGAATCGGTCAAGCCTCTCAGCAACACAACTCTCCCCAATTCTCCTATTATTCCAGGTGAAACGACCATTACTGGGCTAAACATCAATAAGATTTAAATCTGAAATGCTATCCCTGAGTAACAAAGCAGAAGGCTCCAACCTAGCAATTCCACCTTTTTTCTCTGACAAATCAACTATAGCATTAAAATCGCCAGCCAAAACCCACGGATGGAAAGGAGCTAAGCTATGAATAAAACGAAGATGGGACCATAGAAGTTGTTTACCTTGAAACTCAACAGGAGCATACACATTAGAGAGGAGAATACACTCACCAGACTCGAAACAAGAGGCGACAAGGGATATAGAGGATCTAGAGGATATCCACCAAAGAGGGCAAATCTTTCGAGGGTTCCAAAAGCAAGCCAACCCCCCGGAAGCACCTAAAGCCCCCACACACTGGCATTCACCATTTTTCCACAACCTAGGTACCATGTCCAACATATTATCCATAGATAACTTGGTCTCCTGAAGAAAAAGAACATCCAGAGAATGATTCCTAACCAAATCACGAACAACATTTTGTCGAGGGCCATTGTTCAAGCCCCTTACATTCCATGAGAGAAAAATCATTTCTGAGGGCCTAACAAATGTGAATCAAGAGTCTTGATTGACCCTGACTCCACCAAAGTTTCCCCAGTTAATTTAATCTTATCCATATCATTTTTCCTGCCCAGCTTGGAAGTTTTCTTGCCAACTCCTTTCTTCAGTTCCTTTTGTAGAATACCCAGGCAAGAAGAAGAAAAATAGCTCTTACCTACTTCTGTACCATCTTTCAGGGCAATGGGGAACCAGCTCCACCTCTCTTCATAGCTCCAAAAGAAGGCTCTTGTTCAACTTGAATAGTCAACTATTGATCTGTATCCATCTTCCCAACACCGACCTCTTGCATAACCTACATAGCCACCAAAGGAGGATCATCCTGACCTGAACCCAAAGTACCCTGATCTAGGTTCATCAACCCTAGATTCGCTTCCTGCTAGCTGAGATCATCTAGCACCTCAAACCTATTAAAAGTGTCATCATCCTGTCTCTCTCTCAAGGTCTGCTTTTTCCCCCGAGTCCTATTGTGAGCTTTGACAGGGACATAAACATCATCACCGTTACCATCACCCGGAATAGGCTCCTTCCCCTTATTAGACATAGGCGGATTACGAGAGGGCTGAGAAGGTTGGGGAGCCACGGGCTTAGCCCTAGGGCACCTACGCTACAAGTGACCATATTCGTGACAAAGACGACACCGAAAAGGTAGGGTTTCATAATCTAATTGTTGCACCCAAGTATAGGATCCAACACACACTTCAACAGAATCTGGCAATGGTTTGCTTAGATCAATTTCTACACAGATATGAGCAAAATTCATTACCTTCTTAAACTGCGTCTGCTAAGAAGACCCAACAGGTTTACCGAGCATTGAGGCCACCAACTGCAACACATCATCCCGCCAGCACTCAACTGGGAACCACAACAACCTAACCCAAACCGGAATCTGACTTGGTAGCGCCCCAATCGGGTTGAAGCTCGCATGCCATGGCTTGATAAACAATCCCACTTGGTTATAAAAATAGGGACCCCCCTCAAAGACCTTATTCCGATCTGCATGCAGTCAAATGATACCATAAAATAGTTGTTCGCAAGGAGCCTAATCTCCATCTCCCCCTCCGACATCCATGTCAGTTGAGCCCCAGGATTCCAAGAATTGCAACGAAACTCTCAAACCCATGAACTTGCAATAAAAGGAATGTCTCAAATAGTATTCAATATCATCTGCAAGCATCTCCATCGGGATAATCAATTTTGGCCGCTCTTTGCATCTTTCCAAACACCCATTAATCTTTGTTATGCAGGAACCACTAACCGGTCCTAGATCATTCATCTCCGTCTCTGATGAGAACAATGTATTGTCAAAAACATTCACACCATGTACTGCAGGCTTCGAACCAAATGCTGAACAAAAATCCAATTTGGGGCTAGCCCCAGATGTTTCCCCACATGACATAGCAATAAGAAAAATCCCTGGTATGCATGCAAATCCCCGGGTCACGTTTGGAAGAAATGGAAAACCCCAAGGGAAACATGAACCCCTCTGCCCAAAAGCCACCCAAACGGCAGCAAAAGATCCACCAAAAAAGAAGAAACCCACCTGTCAATGGGAAGAACCTAGGTCCCACGAAATGGAAGGCCAACCATACAGCCCCCAAGACCCAGTGCCCACACCACGGACCCATGCGGGTAAAGGAAGAGGCCAGGCTTAAGGAACTGCTGCACACAGCATGACAGCACTGAAGGAAACTCCACGGTAGAAAAAGGAGGTATGCGCCCAACACAATGGACGCACCTCTCTCACCACAGTCGCCAATAATGCACAGGAGACAAAAGACTGTAACCCCACCTCGCTTACCCCAAATGCAGCAAACACCCCCCACCACGTAGAATCGAGCAGAGCACAGAGCATGAGCTAGGGCACGAACGCCCTAGCTTGGCTTGCAGAGCACGCAGACGCCATCCCTAATTCTCAATCGCTGTTACTATAAATGTTATTTAAGAATACTGTAGAGTATTTTTAGTACATTTTATTAGTTACTTACAAGTAAATGTATAGACACAAATATGTAAAAGGGCAACCCTGTGCAGAGTCTCTTAGACTTGGTACATCTATGCAAAGTGAAATGTTTATATGATTTTTACATATTGTTGGAAATCTCATGCCTGCAGTGTCAAACAAAACTTATATTAAAACCAGAAGTCCCTTATGTCACTACAAAGTATATAAAATACAAGTTATAATAATTTTAAAATTAATAAATACAAAAGAGAATATATATATATATATATATATATAGAGAGAGAGAGAGAGAGAGAGAGAGAGAGAGAGAGAGAGAGAGAGAGTACATTCTTTTGCAAACCAGTGTGCACAATGTTGATTAATACTAAATGAAATAAATCGTCTAAAAAAAATAATAAATATATAAATTAATGACCTATTTTTTTACAAAGAAAATAAATTAATAAAGAAAAAAAAGGGATGGGAGTGGGCGTAGCCCTCCCAACGCTCCCTGGTTGTATTGACCTTTCACTTCACCAATTTAGGTGATTTGTAGCCTGAAAATAAGGTTTTCAACGTGGTTTTTTAGAGTATGTTTATTAAAATGAAAATTACGGCTAAGAATGAGCACATTGAGGTTTTAATATTACGACTCCCTTTCCCCTGCATAGACAAGGCCGACTGCCCCTATAGCAACACATTAATCAGAAAAAAACAAACAAACAAAAAAATAAAAAAACATAGACCACTGGATTTAGAACCTTGCAACAATAAAAAGAAAGAAGAAACAAATAAGATGAGATATAAGAGAAAAAAAACACAACAATAATAATTCACACAGTTATATTTCATTGCAAAATCTGTGTTGAGCAGCCGTAGTTTGCATTTTCTCCACATTTCACCCTCCACACCCCTGATGTTCACCCTGTGCACGACCACTACTCTCTCTCTCTCTCTCTCCCCTGCATAGCAATGAAATGAGGGTTTTCAGTCTAGGCATGAGTGTAACGTGCCCAACAATTAGGGAAAATAAATAAATGAATAAACTTCAAATTTCCCTCCTATACAAGTGTTTAAGAGCCTGACTCCAATGACATTGAAATGGACGTGAGATGACATAAAGTCCAGTTATTAAATTCATTTCTCTTTGCCTTCCCACCTTTTTGGTCGCCCTAATCTAAATGCAGTTGCAATATGTTAAATGGCTATGTGTAAAAAAAATGGGATGAGTAAAGTGTGTGGGACCCCATAAATAATGGGTCATAGATTAGTTGAAGGTTTAAAGGGACACTTCTATTTATCTCTTTTGATGAAGTACCATATTAAGTTTGAATAAAACAAAATAAAAAATTCTTAATCATGAGTCATAAGTTAGAATCATATGTTCTTTTTAATAAAAGGAAACAGATAGATTAATCAAGTAAAATTTGAAATGTAATAAGGACTATATATATATGTGTGTGTTAAGAAGGGGGTGGGGCCTGCGTGGCTTATAGTTTTAGGTAAGGAATTAAGTAGCTTTAATTATTTTCATTTAAAATTTTGTTAGAAATTTATGTTATTGTTTTATATGTAATAATAAATAAGTAATTACGCGAAGGCGTGTCTTATATGAGCTTTCCAAGCTCATTTTCCCCTTCGACGGTTAAGATGGAATTACACGGCATGGTTGACAGGAAAACGATTCTCAGCCGTCCATCATTTTTCGCCACTTTTCGGCTGTTTTTCGTCGGCCGTTTTTTTCTGCTTCCCCGCCGTTACCGTTTTCCCGACTGTTTTTCAGATACCGTTTTCTTCGAGGTCTGCAGTGACTATGAAATCTCGTAGTTTATTAAAATGAAAATTACGGGGCAAGCTGCAGCCTGAAAATAAGGTTTCGAAAAGGGTTTTAGAGTATTAACGAGCACATTTAGGTTTTAACATTGCCATCGTTTTTGGCCATTTTTTCGGATTTTTATGGCGTAAATCGAATAAGACATTATGACACACCGAGTATTAAGGTTTTTTATATATATCATTTTTAAAAAGTAAGAAAAAAAAATGTTTGTTCTACATTTTAAATTCAAAATCTAATTTATGTATTATTTTAATTGTATTTTAAATTAAATGAAAATTACGGCCACCATAATCTATGATAGTTTAAGAGTATGTTTATTAAAATGAAAATTATGGATTTTTGAGTATGTATATTAAAATGAAAATAACCGTCAAAATCTTCATAATGAACACATTTAGGTTTTAACATTATGTAATCCATAGAATAAAAACAAAAATTATAAATAATATGATTATACTATCTAATTATTATATATATATATATTTTTTAACAAAATTATATATATATAATTTATTATTATATTTTATTAATTAGTTTTAAATATATAATAAATAATTTGGTTTTTAATATGTAATATTATATTATATAACAAAATATAATAGTTAATACATAAATAATAAATATAATATAATAATATAATAGTTAATACATAAAATAATTAGCAAATTTAGATTTTAAAATTACAACATTTACCCTACCTAGTTAAGTATAAATTAGCATAATTAATATATAATGTATATTTTAGGCTTTAAAATTTTGACATCCTTTACCCTACATAGTTAAGTATAAATTAGCATAATTAATATAGTATGTTTATTAAAATGAAAATTACACCCTAATAACGAACAAATTTAGGTTTTAACATTACGACATCCTTTCCCTTATAAAATATAAGTGTTAAAAAAAAACAATTTTTCCCAAATTCACCTTCCACACCTCTTGGTACCCATTGCACAAGGTGCCATAGCTAGTTAATTATTCTTTTAGAGTAAAGATTGATAATTTGCTCATGTATATAAGTACAAATTTAATAAATAAATTTAGATTATAACATTAGCATTAAATCAAAAATATTATTATGGTAAATGCATGTTTTAGAAGTCTTAGTAGTAAAAAAAAAGAGTTAAAAAGCAATGATTGTTAAATGCGGAATATCTAGAGGTAATAATTAAAAATAAAAGAAGAACTTACCTTATTAAGTGATATAATTTTTCCCTTGGCATGGATGTTAATGAAAATTTGGGTTTAATACATGTAACAAAAAAAGGAAAGGAGTGGGGAAGATATATCCATGTAAGAGATCCAAAAGAAAGATTGAATACAATATTAAATAAAAAGACAAGAATATATTCCGATGCCCTTAAAATCAAGAGAGTTTAATAAATTAAATTAGAATTTATTTAAAGATAAAGACTAGACCATTAATTTCTTTATTTGTTTTTCTTCTTTCCCTCCTATTAAAAGAAAATGACAATATGCATATATAAAAGAATTAATATATAATTAATGGTATATGTTATTCCTTAATTTCATATTTTAGCTCTTTGTGAAAATAAGGTACATTTATTATTCATTTGATTAAGGGCAAGTAAATATATAAATTTACATTAGTTAAAAATAAATAAAAAAGGAAATTAATAATTAAAGTAAACTGTAAATATTTTGTCCACTCTCACCTTTTGAAGTGTAAGGTAATATGTTAAATGTGAATGGTTTTGATATCATCAAGATGGAAAAAAAGGGGCAGGGCTGTCAAGTAAAATAATGTTCCGTCAATTAATCCTTACAATTAATAGTAAATCAAATCGTTGATATTTATATGTTTCCTCTATGCGAGAGTGCCCTGCCATGAAGGTCTAACAAGGACATTATCATTCTTGAGAAGGTGAGCATCAACTTTTGGTTGGTAGTTAGGAGTCTAGTAAACCCTATGTTTGGGGTCAATCCGAAATAGTTCTCATTTTCCTTACCACACTCTCGAGCGATGTGCATTAATATTCTAGTTCAAGCCATAACACCAAGGGTAACATTTATAGAATCTTGTCCCTGTGCGAACAAGGTTGTTAGTGAATGGTGTTTTAGCGTGTTATTAAAAAAAAATTGTTGGTTGTGTTGTATGTCCACATGTAAAAATTATGGGAATGACATTGCCACCTTTGACGGGTCCCACTAGATATGTACATGTCACCAGCATGACTCACAACAATGATGTGAGTCATCCAATCATGCAATCGGACCTCGCCACATGTTGGACCTTATCATCATCCTCGCTCGCTAACTGTACCATCAATGCGTGTCAACCTTACTGGGTCCCACAGTCAACATCGCCTTTACATCGCCATGTCAGAGAGACATTGAAAAAGGTCTCATCGATGCCATACAGTCTCATCGACAACACCTCCATAGTGCCACCATCGCTATGTCAAAGTGATATAGCCCATTCTCTCGCTGACCACACACTATCACATTGATAAAGATTTGCTTACTCCTTATCGCTCCATCGACAAGTCGCTAAAAGTATGAACATAAGAACCTCTTGTTAGAGGTTGTGAACTTTTGAGAACCAACGATATGTCAATCGAGGGCCCACCTTGCTTTTCACTTTATCACCCCATTGGAGAGACACAACCAAAGGTCTCATCGACGCTGTCCAGTCTCGCCAATGGCACAAAGATCTCCAAGTCTCCAAAAACCCAAACTTTAGAACCACATGTTGGACATTGCGAAGTTAGGAAAACATGCAACTTGCTGAAAACAAAGGGATCGCCAAGTCGGGAAATTACGAAACTTTAGAACCCCACAACATAGGTTAGAAAAACCATGAAACCCGCGACTTAGAGAAAATGACAAAATACTTGAAATGGCCACAAATTTTACAAGTACCACCAATATGATATACATCCTATTGTGTTCATCGTTTCACTTGTGTAAGGTTATCAATCCACACTTTCTGATCTTGACATTCTCGAACAAAATTTACATATCTTTTCTACAAGGTACATGCCCATGCTATGTTAGGCAGCTTGTGTATCCCTTTTCTAAAAATCACATATAAAGGAATATTTAATAATCTTAACCATGAACTATTTACTTTCTTATTGGTGGCTTATCTTAGTCACACAATACTACAATGTGTAATTTTAAGAATTGTGAGCTTTCTTTTAGTTATTGATGATCTTTTGATCTTGCTTGTATGCCCACATAATTATTATTTATGTTTAGTTGTTAATACTTTACCCAAAAATATTTAAAATTTTATTCATATGACTCTCAAGGTTACTTTTGATTAATTATTGAACATGCTAACATTTGTATACCTTATTGTTGGAATTGAAATTATTTTCTTTTGGTATTCTTGGATTATGTGGTGGCTAAATAAATATTTTCTAGTGCTAGTCTCTATGTTGTAATGTTCTTGCTACCATGTTTATGGAGAACGATCTCTAGAAAAGTGTATATAAGGAAGTAGATGCAATAAAAAATTAAGAATGAAAGTAAATGTAGGTTGGTATGGGATGGACATCATCAATTTATCTAGTGATACATATTATTTTGGTGACTACCTCTTAGAGAATTAACCCCATATATCAACAAGAGGGAACTTAGTTATTGAAATTATATATGGATGGGTCCCTATGTGCATGGTCCTAAGACCAAATCGTTCTTGATTCTTGGTTACTTGGAATTGGTTCTTAAAGTACTTGGTTCTATGATGTGATTGTGGCTTCCTTATGGACCTATAAGCGAACCACATGTTGATCTCTATAATGTTGATGGATTAAATTATGTGTTATCATGAAAACTCTATGTTTAATATATTTTACCAAGGGTTGTTGACATTGCATAATCCATGCATAGAGCATATTTGCATATACAATTGATTTTGTATAAACATGCATTAGAATGAATGAGTTCTTATTCACATGTGGAAATGAATTATGATTATGCAATTATATTTAAGGCTGATTTTAATCATTGAGTGAATTATTGTGAAAATATAATATTTATTGGCATTCATATCACCATGCCTTGTATTTTATTGAGTATCTTTTCTATGCATGTGTGATCTTGTGATGGTTCTACCCTATAAATGGTTGTTATGTTTCTTTACTTATTTAGTGTCAGTAAATGTGGTGTGGTGCTTATATCCTAACCTTTTTGACTTCTAGGAGTAAGTCAATGTCTTGGGGGAGAGGATGTAGTTCCCACTTGCATATTAACTCTTATATTTTCCTAACTATTCTACGATTGGTTAAAGGTTATAATAAAATGATCTTGATATGATGTAAATTCAAGATGGATATGTACCTTGCTAGATTATATGTGCTTTGGTCAATATATGTTTCTTCATCTATTATCTATA
This sequence comes from Sequoia sempervirens, assembly GCA_007258455.2. Lineage (NCBI taxonomy): Eukaryota > Viridiplantae > Streptophyta > Pinopsida > Cupressales > Cupressaceae > Sequoia > Sequoia sempervirens. The sequence goes on from VDFB02000015.1 coordinate 89,669,931, forward strand.
TTGTTAGATTTTATTCCTTGATTGAATGTGCATGGTATGTATGTAGGTGTGGATTGGTATATGTTTTTGACTCAGTCATACTTTGATCTTACCATTTTTTTATTATATATGTGATCTTGCCCATTTTTATTGAGTAAAACACTCATATTGAATATTAGACGCATTAGTATATCTAAATTATTCTTGTATGTTAGATTTTTTTAGTTATATATGGATTTTAGTATTATCTCATTGGTGGCTATATGTATTTTTTATTGTACTAGAGCTATTATCTACTAGACAAGTATGCCTATGGTTTCCTTGATTGTATAGGTGAATTTTTTTACCAACAATGATGCATTTTAGAAAATTGATTTGGTGAATGTGTTATGTGTATCTTCCTCATCTCCCTCAAAGTTGAGATACAAGATATGCTTTGTGTGACCCTATGTAGATAAATTTGAATTGGTAAATTTTGATTTTTGAATCATGTAGAAATCTATAATGATATCTATGTGTTTTTCTAACCCCTTTTATTTATTTTATTTACTTATTTCTCATAAAAAATTACATGAATCTTATGATTAAATTAATTTAAACAATTTCTATAGGTTTAGTATGTGCTAGAAAAGTGAATTTTTTGTTGGTATTTGATTTTTTTGTTGCTATTTTATTTTAAAATTTACTTTATATTTTTGCAATTTATTTGAGTTTCATTACATAAAATAAAAGATAAGATTTAGTCAGGAGACTGTGCTAGTATGTTATGCCCAGAATGTGTAGTCCTTCTATGTTGTAGTAATCTCCTAGTTTTGAAAGGAAAATAGGTTTTCATATGTTATAATCTTTTAATAGAAAATTTAGTTTTGAATAAATTATTATTTTAGTGGAAGAAAATATAATCAATTTTTATGGAATAAAATAAAGAAAAAAGTGTCTATTTTTGGAATGGAGTTATGGTTATGGTTGCATTCTTCTTTTGTGGATTTTTCTCTTCTAGTGGGGGCATATAAATGGAGGGATTAAATATTAACCACTTTATCTCCCTTATTCTTGACACCTCTCTCCCTCTCTTCATGGTTCTTGGGCATGAGTATTCTTGGACTATGTGGTGAAAGGAAGAAGACAACATAGAGGGCATGAGATTTTATGATTGAAATTCCATCTTTATCCCTCTTCCACTCTTGCAACATTTTGATGTTGGAGCTATTGTATATAGGTGGTTGTTTTGATAGAGGTTTATTTGGCACGAGAAAGTTAAAATGATTCCCTACTCCCTTTTATTGAGATTGGTTTTTAGTTACATAGTTAAATTTTAGTCTTGTTTATGAGTAATTATTTGTGTTCTTGTCCATGCTAACGTTAAGTGGATTCATTATACTTTCCTTTCATATTAAATATTATTTTGAGTGGATTGTTACATTTATGAGAATTAATTGAATGATCCCCATCATATATATATTTGGGGATTTTGCATATTATGCCAAAACCTTGGTAAATTTTCTCAAAGAATAATACATTTTTTAAAAATAAGGCTTCCTATTCCCTTGGTTTCAAAAGAGCATACGTTAATTACTAAGTTTCTTTATAAAGAGCATACTTTAAAAACTAAGTTTCTTTATTATTATTTTTAATAAATTTTGAATTGAATCATAAATTTATGAAAAAATTTCTTGTGCTTTGATTATGAAATGAATGTTTACATTTGTGGGTGTATGGTGTTAAATGGGATCTATTAGAGTGTGTTATCCTTCATTATTTAGATCTTATTTTCATGACATGAACCATTGTATGTATTTTGTTATATGCTCATGAATTAGTTGTTGATTGTATATATCTTTTCTATGGTTTGTTGGGAAAATTTCCATGAGTTGTGTCAGTTCCCAAAATTACTACCTACAATCCTCAAGTGGCTAATCTACTCCAAGGATAAGGACATATCATTCCTAAAGGTGGATATATCAACTCATCGATATATCATTGGTGATTTATGGTCAATTTTTAAAAGTGGGTAATCTATCATTCACTTTGGGCTTAAGTAGACCCAAAGGGGAATTCCCTAGAGGTATCCATAATACAATTAATCACAAATCTAGATGAAAAAATTGAAAGTGTTGTAGTAGTACCTAGTGTATTCTTGGTTTGAAAGGATGTCACTAGAGCAAAGGAACCTTCTGCACATAAGAATTCTTATTCTAAGGCTAACAAGGATATTATTTCACAAAGTTATAAAATATGATCCTTTAAGGATGGGAGTATTTATGGTTTATTAAAGATGCTTCAAAAGATAGATCATTGTATATGAGATGAAAAAATAATTTGCTAATTATAATTTAATAGTTAAAGATGCTTTCATTTCAAGTGCATGGTGAATCATTACTTCTAGGACTAGTGTTTAATCCATTGGATTACATAGTTAGCATACTAATAGAAGAAAAATATCAAAAGTCATAAAGGAATATGAGTAGTGCATAAGCATACACCACATAGATGATATAAAATAATTGAGCATACTTATTTATCCATCCTCAAACTATATAAATCTATATGAAATAGAGAAATGACCATTTTAAAGCTTGTAACTAATTATAATGTTGTAAAATTCATCAAATCCCTATTAAATTCATGCCAAAAAATGTGGGTGATTCCCTTGAAGATATAAAATGGACTCATGGAGACATCTAGATATTGAAACAATTTATAATACAATGACCTCCTTATGATTTATAAAATATGTTTCTCTAATGGTGATTGTACTTGTAGGAGTTGAAACCATAGAAGCTCCTCAACACTTACAATTATATGGAAAAAATGATTTTGATCATTTGAATGAAAAGTGAACCAATGTATATAGATTTTTTTAGTCATTAAATCCTTGTAAATTTTTTACCAAGAACTATATGCCAATAATATTGCATACAAAACAAGTCAAAATCTTATGAAAGCCATCAAATGGATAATTTAGATCATGTGTGAGGACCATCAACATATAGAGATAGAAACTTATATTAATGGTGATATGGTCACCCTCATCCTTTATATATCAATTAGTACTTGAATATGTGTCCTTGGGATAAATAATGGTATATGGGAAAGATAATCCTAACTAGGAAGTTGTAGTGGTTAAATTAGGTAACTAATGGTGTCTTGGGAGGTTCAACAAGCATAAGGAACCATCTAGACGAATTAGAAGCTTGACATGGAATAGGATAAGAGAATGGGAGATTTTGGGTTTCGATGTAAGACTAGACATTGGAACTAGATGATGGAATGAAAGTTTTGAAGTTCAATGAAACTCCACTAAAGGGGTGAAATGAGCATACACAGTAGTAGGGAGAAATAAAAGGAAAACATGCAGGATCAAATATCAATATGGAGAAAAATATGTCTAGAAGTCAACTTGAAATCCACACAAAAAGAAATGAATGGAAAAAAACATGTGGAAATTTTGTAGTCCTTTTGATGTAGAAGTGAACATGTAATATTTAGAAATTAGAATAAAATATAGAACTTCACTTAAATCCCACGTGAAAAGAGATGAGGGAAAGTGGGGAACCATTATAATTGGATGGAGGAAGTGGAGGAAATAAAAAATTGAAGTTGAAAATGAATTTTATAAATAGGGAAGTGGAATAGAATGCAAAAAATACTTGTAAAACTAGATAAAGTAAGAAGATGAAGAGGAGGAGGAAAATGTTTGGATCCCCTTGTAAATTTTACAACAAGAAAAAATGGGAGATTATAAGTTTATAAAAAAGGAAGGGAGGTCTAAATGTCTTCTAGAAACCTAAAAAAAGGAGGAAATCAGAAACATAATAGGGGAACACGAGAATGTGGGAGACTAATGTGAAAGTGAATATAAGGACCAGAGGGGAGACAACTTTTGGAGGAAAATCAAAATCTTGGAAAAGGGGAAATGAAGGAAGATTAAATGAAAGGAGGACTCAATATAGTTTGCAAAGATTTTATGCAAGAAGGGAGGGGAGGACCAAAGGTGGAATAAACTTTTAAATCCACATTAAGATATAAAAAATGATTCAATAAGAAGGTAAATAGAAGAAATGAAGGAAGAAAAAGACTGTAAAAACTTCACATGAGACTAGACACTAGGACATGGCATTTGGATAGGATAAAAATATTTGATAATCCATAGAAAGTCCACAACTTCATAGGGATAGTAGAAAATGACTAGAACACTCTCAAACATATAATTTTTTGGGATTTTAGAAACTCCTAGCAACTAATAATGACATGGAAGATGGAAAATAATAAAACTTAGTGAAAATAAATGATAAAAAGGGGAAACATACAAATGCTTCTCATATCAATTATATATGATGGTTAAAATAAGGTCAAATGCACAAAGGGGGCTTGGACCAAGAGAATTTCAGCACTACAAAGTTGAGAACCAACATAGGCTATAGTTGGGGATGTGTACCTCTTGTAGGAATAGTGGGAATTTAGATATTTAGGAGAAGATAAAAAAGAGACACATAAAGGGAGCTAAGAAAACCTGTAGTGCCCCTCTTGTTTTCAGCTTGTAGTTATGAGATTACTGGTTTAGCTTCACCGTTTCCTCGTGATATTTATGGTGATTGAATTATGGATTTGAATGGTGTGTATGAACCACCACATGTTCAACATGAGGTTCCTCAACATGTAGATTGTTGTCATTTTATATGTTTATATGTTCGGTTTATCATTATGCTTCAGTTTAGTGATGTGCATTATATATGCTATGATTAAATGTGATCCTGATTATTGATGTTCAAAAGAAATGATTATATGATATCTATGTATGGATGTTATTTTATGATTTATTCTATTGAACCCCATTGTCAGGTGATTATGGTATGTTTCGACTATATATACATTGAGTAGGTACCCTTGACATGTGTTCGAGTGGTTATAGGTACAGGGTTATTTATCAACCTGCCTACACAAGTCTGAGTTATTCCCCAACTATGGTTAATTTGGAGATATCACATTGGGATTCTCTATCTATTCCCCAATTGTACTCAAATCGAGTATGGCATGTGTCATGTTTGACCCTATGTGATCCTGGATATGAGTCAGGAGTTACTTTGGAATCCCTATGTGTCAGAATGACCAGTAAATGTCTGGTTTAAATTTTATATTTTTCATAAATGAAATAAATTATGAATTTAAATGATTCTCATATTGGTTATTAAAATATTTTCCACGTTTCAAAAAGGGGAAAAATAAAATGAAAATATAAATGATGTTAAGTGTTATTTAATTAATTGCAAAATTCCTTGGTTTGGGAAGTGCAGGTTATGCATGATTTAATTATCTTATTTGAATTTAGATTTCTATAATTTAATTGAATACATTCTTATATGGATTTAAATTGTGAATTTAAATAATATATGCTACTCAAGAATGAATTTAAATGCTTTTTTGGATTTTCAAGAAAATGAAGTAAATTGAAAATTAAGAAATGGGAAAATGAATTTTTATATTGATTTAGTTGGAAAGTTGAAAAAGGGTAAATAGGAAAAAGGGGTTTTATTTTGGGATTATGTAGTTTTTTTTTAGAGGAATTTTGGAGAGGAGAAAAACCATCTTTTGGGAGAAATTTGATTTGTTGATTGGGAGATCATTTGGAAGGGGAATTCGATGAGGCCAAATTTATTGGATTAGGAATGGGAAGGGTAATGTGCTTGCAAGTGATCTCATGCATTTGTTTGGTGTTTTTGAGGTATTTCCCATTTGAAATTTTAACATGATTTGAAGTATTTTGTTTATTTATTTTAATTTAGTCAATTTATTTCAATTCAAAAGGTTGGAATAGGATTGGGGGAGTGTAGACACCTCCCAAATCAATTCAATTTATAAAATATTATGCTAATTTAATTGTTTTATATTTTTTTGAAAATTTCTAAATTATGTGGTATAATGCCCAATTTTTATTTCAAATTTTAATGGAGTCTTGAGAAATTTTCTAGTTTTTGGTGTGTTTAAATATTGAGAAAATTTGAAGGTTTCCAATGAAATATGATTAATTTGACATTTGAATGAAAGTGTACATTGTAAATTATCAAAATAGTTCTTGCGGAAACATATTAGGAAATTTGGATGAAAATGAATTTTGTGCATTGTTTTTTGTACCACACTTGTTGGTGAGTGTGAATAGCCTAGAAATAAGATACTACAGAGGGTATGGGAGTGGCTCACAATGTGTCCATGTCCCAAAGTAGAAAGTAGGATGATCATGGGTGGGAAGTCATCTAATCAAGTAATAATTAATGAAACACAAGTAATTAATTAACTAAGATAATGGACATTCCCTTTCATGCATTGAGTGCTTTTAAAGGCTAAGGATGATTGGGAAGACATGACAGCTTAGGGAGCTTGGGTCTTGTAAGGCCAAGTACTCTCGTTTTTATGAGATAGATACTAGATTCCAAACGTTCCATACTAGTGAGCACTGTGATGAAATTCCCTACTAGCTCTCTAGAATCTTAGCCTAGTGTCTTGTATGTTTGTGATCCGTCATTGGTGAGTTGGCCCAATGATGATCCTTGTGGTATCCTAGTAGTGAGTTACCCCATTATGTTTATATGTTGTGAAATTGGTGAGTTTAACCAATATGGAATTGTGATGTGGCATTGGTGAGTTTTCCAAATGTAGATTTGTGATGTGACATTGGCGAGTTTTCCCAATGTGGATTTGCGATATACCATTTGTGATTGTACCAAGAGGTCTTGTATTTGATCTTGTCCGCCTCATACTTTGATGCTATTTTGACCATGACTTACTTTGACGCTGTTTGACCATGACTTTGTGGGATTTAATATACGAATTATGATACGTGTTAGAGCAATATAATATACTACAATGCTTTGGTGTATGGAAATGTAGAAAAATAATTGTTTTCTTTCAGAATTATGAGTGCATTTTATACAAAATAGGAATGTTGATTTAATTATTGTTTAAATTTATATTTCTATATTGGTTACTAATACACTTTCATTTTTGCACGCCTGAGTGCATTTGAGTTGCAGGTGATCGAAGGCCAAGAGTGTGATTGAGGAAAAGAAGGTTAGCTTCCCGACAGGGTAAAAGAGGAGAAGCTCTCGATTACGCACACACCACGTAAAATCATGTAGCTGCATTAGGTCATGTCTGTTTTCAATATGATTGTTTGAAATTGATTAGCATAGCAAAATTAAAATATAGTTTAATTAACCATAAAAATTGTGAAGAGAATATGGTTTATTCTATTTTAATTTATCCCATTTATTTTTGTGCAATAAAAAGGAAAAATCTGATTTTAAAAGAAATATAATATATAGGAAATTAAAAAAACAAAAAAAACAAAACAAATAATAAAGTAAAAATATTATGTTTGCATATAATGAAATAATTGGTTTGTATAAAGGGGAGATATTTCTGTTTGCATATGGTTATTTTTCCAAAATAAAGAGGAATGAACAGCCCGAGAGAACTTTGGGCTCTGGAAATTTTTCCTTAAAACCAACAATGCTGTTGGCATGTGGCAATCTTTAGAATTTGCATGAGAAATTTATCTGTCATCTGGAAATACTCTGCATGATCCTCGAAAAGAGGAATAAAGCTTTAAGAGAGAAAAGAGAACATTCATTCAGACATATCCGAGAGCTCTGGAAAGAGGCGACAAGAAGGTATTACTGGGCATCTGCACTGGAGAAAAATTGCCAGGTTCTTTTCATGCTTTGCCTTCATTTAGTTTAAAATTGCAGTAAGGAAATTGAAGATATGAAATGCATCATTCCATGAAATGATTACAGATAACTGAGATTTCTCTTCCGATTTTATTTCTGAATCTGGGTAATAGTTTACTTCTCATTGTTGCAATATAGAATACCCAATCTTTTCTTCCAGATTAGGGTTACATTCTGTTGAAAAAAAAGAAGCTGCAATTTATTAAATTGCTCTCAATTATAACTGGAAATATACATAAACATATATATATATATATATAGAAATCTAAATTACCATACATATATACATATATATATATATATATGCATATAATTTCTGCATAAAACTCTGTCATCTGAAATAAATTCAAAATGCCTTTGAGATAAATTCAAATGCAGTATATACTGGGCAAAATGTCTTCTTTATTTTGAGTTTTGAAATTGTATTACACTGGAATAAGGATAGGGATTTAATCCCTTGTCCTCCCCATGGGAAGGACGCGGCACTGTGGGAGGCTCGCGCCCTCCACAGGCCACGGCCTGTGGAGGAGGCGCGAGCCCCTCACAGCCCGCCCCCTCCCCATGGGAGGGGCAAGGGCTTCCTACGCCCTTATGATGCTCAACGCCAGTAGGGAAACCCTGAAAAATGTTTATATTATGTGTGCACGGCCAGAGAACTTTTGAACAGTTATAAAAAAACCAGTATTTCTTTCTTCAAAATTTACACTCAGCTGTATATGAATTTTTACACACACACACACACACACACACACATATATATATATATACACTTAGCTGTATATGTATACATATATATATATATATATTTATATCCATGCATATATATACCAAAATGCAAGTTTGAACAGGAAAACCATTTCCAGAAAGTGATATGATCTCTGTTAAATATACACAAATATCTTAGAAATGTTAAACCTGGAACAAGAACAGAAGTATTTCTGCGAAACCATGTAAACTGAAAATCTTCTTGATTACTTTGTCATATACTTACATACAGAAGTACAATCCTGAGTAAAGGAATACAATATAAAATTTGAATGCAAGATTATCTTTCAAACCTCTGATATTCTGAACAAATTGCACTGTTTCAGTATATTACTAATACTCTGAAACCTGTATTAAAATTGGGAATTACACTATCAGTCAGCCTGAATTTGGAAAGAATAGAAGTACATACTGAAATCAGAAAACACTGTTCCATTCAAACAAATTAATTAAATCTTTCTTTCTAATAGTGCACTGATAGTATTTTGACATACATGTTCTTCTTTAAAAACAGAGCCTTTTTCCAAATCAGAAAAGGATTACTTACAAAAGAGTAAACGAAATCCTACTACTAAATTTACAATTTTTCTTTCAAAGGATGTTCTGGAATTCACATTTGAAATTCTTTTTAGAATCAATTGAATGAATGAAACATGTAAGAAAATGCACAACTTTCTGCTTTGGTATTTATTCATACTTTACTTTTGGTAACTTCCGGGACAGGGTGCCGAAGGTGGACCAACAGAGACGGTAGTATTACCTTTTCTAAACTACCATTTACTTGTATTATTTATGCTTGGCCAAGCACTTGTACCATTGAAATAGATGGGTTTGTTTTAAAAGCCTAGAAACATATATTTATTTGAGTCTCTGCCACCTCCTGTTGCAAGAAATGTGTTTTTCTCATGTTAGAAATGCATATAGGCACCAGGCATGCATCGAGAGTTTCCCTCCTGTTTTACTGTTTCGGGTTGCTAGGCTCCTTTATGCAGGGCCGGGGATTCCTTCGAGTTAGGAAGGGACCCGGGGAAGTCATGTACTTCGTGGTTGGGCGGAAAAGGTGCCTGAATCACACTCTTGGCCCCAGCTCGCAAGCAGACCGATGGTGTCACGGCGGTTGGTGGTTACGAGTTTTATTTGCTATTGATGTACTTGTGTATTATTCAGGATTGGCTTGTGAAGCCCATTGTAAATGTATATGTATTTGACATTCTTTGTTGAAACTTTGGATTAGAAGTATGATTTGAAAGTATCTAATGTAACATTGATCTGAGGAATTAAAGTTTTATGACTTAGCATAGAAAAGATGTTCCTATTGGAATTGTTGATTTCTTCCAAGTATGGTTGAATATATGTATATGAGAAAAGTCATTGAAATACTTATGCTTTGTATAATCTTGATAAATTGATATTATTATTATACATGAAATGCAATTTAAATTCTCTTTTATTGAGCTCATTTTGGAAGTTTTATGAACAATGTTGATTACTTGGAAATCCTTTTACACTGATTTGAACAAATTGAAAATACTCTTAATTTCCCTTTTGTATTGATTTGAACGAATTGAAAACACTCTTAATTTCCGAAACAGATCCATTTTGTGATCTTGTATGATTGTTTTATATATGATGTGTATGTTGAGTTTATACTTCGTGTATGGCATGTGTGTAATATATCTCCAAATGTGCTTGGTGTGAGTGTTGTACTTGTGGCCCATGTGACTATCTCCTAACACACTAGGAGTGAATATTTTAATTCCACGAGGTTGGGTGGTATGGTAGCAACCGTTGGGGACCAAAGGTTCGAGGATCAAGATTGATTATTGTACCATGTTTTATTAAGTTTACCTTATGCCATTAGCATTTCATTCAAATATAAAATGTATATGTAAAGGATGTTTGAGTCCTATTGATGTAAATTGTAACTTGGGATTATGGAAAAATAGTATTAGATTAGTTACATGACTCAGTGTTGGAAACTAGCACAATCATATCATGGAATTAATAATTATGCAATCAAAATGTTATAAATGAACTTAGGAACCTTTCATTTGGGTTTAAAATGAACTTAGTATCTTTCTTTCATAGTTAGGCGACCTGGTATTGTACTTGGGTGACCCTATTTCACCCAGAATTGACCTAGATTACCTAGAAACTATCTAAGTCTACTTAGATGGCCTTGTTTCTAGTGGGGCGATCTAGTACCAAAATGGGGTGGCTTGGTTGGCAGTGGGGCGGCTTGGTTTTATAGGTTTAAAAGTTCAAAATTTGGTTATCTTTGTTGGGGCGACCTTGTCCTATACTTGGGTGACCTCGTTCCTCATACAAAAAATAGAATGTAAATCCTTTTTACCAAATATAGATAGTGGTTTTCTAGCCAAAAGCCATAGATGGATATTTTTTCCACCTTATATCTTTCCCATTCCAACCATTTTTGTCAATCAAACCTTCAAAACCTAATCAAAATATCTTTCTTTTAGAACAAGAACATTCCTCTAGGTTTCAGGGCCATATATGGGAAAAGGTCATGTAAATGAAAGTTGTTCCTCATGGTCCTAGGAGTCTAGTGGTATTCTAAGCATATTCTTATGTGTTGTTTAGGAATTTTGGTATCTCTTGCATCATTTTGCGTGCATTTTTTTTATTGAAGCCTCTTGATTGTCAAACCTAGGGTTAGGGAGATTGTACACTTTTGTTTAGTCTCAAAACACACCCCATGTAGTGCCCCTTTGTCTATATTGTCGTCGTGTTGTTTTTCATTCGTGGGAGGTCGGATACTGCTTGATTTTAATTTGCATTGATTAAATAAAATATTATTAATAATTTTACATGGTTTAAATAAATTAAAATTATGATTAATAAAGAGATATAAAAATAAATATGTTAATTAGATTTTTTTTCGCGTAAATTAGAAAGTAAGTTAAAATAAATAAATAAATATTATTGCATTGATATGTCAATTTGTTATGGAATATCTAATTTAAGGATATTGTTGGAAACTATTTTGTAACCGCTCTCCTGAAGTAAATGCTGCCATAATTGAAGATTCTTGTAACTGAAATAGAGAAAACTAAATTTTAAGTCGTCAGCCTAATTTAGGAGGGAGACGGTTTTCACCTTTCGGAAGAAGAATTCATAATGTAGAAGACTACGTTGGAATTATCATCTAGGTATCATTCACAATGACAACAACATTTTCAATTAGTAGGCTGGGCATTAATTTCTGTGTGCGTCTATGAGAGCACAATGGGGGAAAGAACGAAAATATAAGCTCTGATAGAGTCAGCCCTGCGTTGCACAAGATATAGCATTTCCATAGACAACTAAACAAATATGAGTTTAAAGAAGGTGAAGGGTTTCATCAAATTTGTAGCTACAAGACTATAACCAGGCGTGAGAGGGACGAGGAGTAGCATAAAGGTGGATGAGTGCTTGGCACAATGCTTGCTTCGGTCATCTTTGGCCTGTTTCTCATCGGCTTGGAGATTGAATTTAAGAAAAAACTCCAGTTCATATTGGGGCTTGGGTTGCAGGTATGCCCTTTGTGTGTTTTACTTTTTTTTGGATCTTACTCGAGCTTTTCCATGTCTCTGTGACCGTAGGTGAAAATCTACCTATTATGCATAATATGTAAGGCACACTTTATTCAGTTTTGAGTCCAAGTTTATGCAGTCTAAGTCCTCTCTATTGTTAAGTTATTATCTTTTGTATTTGAGAATTGAATAGGTTTGTTTTAGACTCTTCACTTTGTCTGATATCACTTGCCCCATGTATATGTTCCTTCTGGGACTTAAATTCCAAATCTTTAGATTCATCCCTGTCAGACTGCACATTAGAACAGTAAAAGTTAATGGACAATAGAGATGCTCAACCTCATTATTATTGTTGTAATTAATCTCCCTTTGAGCTTCGACGGTGTCCTTTCTTCTGCATTTCAGGAAGCATAAATCTTGAGTCTTTTTATCAATCAGTTCGCGTGCCTTATCCTTGATACCACATTTCATATATTTCTCATGGCATCTGAAACTTCAACCTAGGATGAAGCGAATGTCCCTTCATTATTGTTGGGTGTGCATTACAATAGTGTAAATCTGCTTTTTAGATTGTTTCATTTAGCACTACCTATACTCTTCCGCAGTTAATATCGACCTGTTGTCTTGACTATCAATAGTCTTTAAATTTAAGCTTGGTATGGAATCCGATTAAAAGATCTTTTCAATAAATCCAAGATTGTGCCTCTATGCTATCGTTTCTTTCCCTGAGCTGAGATCACCTTGAGGCCACACCCTTTAGAAAATTGGGAATTCATATTTGAATTAGATTGTCCGTCTCTGAAAGTATATACGTAAGCACCTCTTCTAATGTGAATCACCTTCTCTTGAACCCCGATAAAATGCCCTGACTGTGATTGTTTTATTAACAGTATTAGTATTGTGATAGTATGAGTAGCAGCGATGGGAAGCGAGAGATCCATCAACAGTGGGAGGAGCACTACCACTTCTGTACAGGCTTAATTCTCTTTCCCTTTCACTTATTTCATACCGGCGTAGCTCCCTCAGCATCATCCCGAGTTCTTTTCCTAATTCTTCACTGTCTTGCATACCCGACGGACTCTCTGTCACCATTATCGCTCCACAAAATCTACACACTTGCCGCCCTCATATACGAGCTGATGTCATTTTCTAAAAGTTCAGACAGCTCACAATCTCCTCACTGGTTGAATCTCACCACACCTGTCCGCATTTGCACAAGATGTTTTAGAGAAGAAGATAAGTCGCAGCATTTCAAGATCCAACTAAAAGCAGTGTTGCTGGAAATACTCTGCCTATATTCTTATATGATCTTGTATCGACATAGGATGGGGGAAAATTCGGTGAGGATATACTCCACAGTTTTGGAATGTAAAAATTTACTTGGGACTTTGGCAACGAACTTTGGCTTTACGCCTACCAATCACATTTGCTTGTAAGATTCTTAAATCATTTCAGTTCATCCAAACTGTGCCATCAAGCAATCCTTAATAGCATGCGACAAGGAATCCTTGAGGCTGTATGTCAAAAAGTTTACATGCCTAGTCCACGCCTTCATAGTTCGCACTATGTATTTGCCCAACCGTATCCTTTAGAAATCAATGTAACTAAATCCACCTTTAGGCAGCAACTATTCAACTATCTGCGTAATGTATATATATATACATGGAATTTCATTCTAAAGTATTTTATATCTGCTTTCTTATGCAGTATTATGGTGCCACCATTTCTTATTGGTATGCCTATGCTACTTTTCCCTTACATTCGGTGACCTCCCATTCTAGTTTTGATCCTAAAATAACACAAATACATCGATTATAATAAGGGTATTAGATATATCATTAGTTGAGTTTTGCAAGAAAACAATATTGTCATTATGTTGTAGGAGATAACTAACGACATTGTTATGAGTATATAGAGATATATATGCTTATAGTGGTCATCCTTGTTAGATAGATTTTAGTGTAAGAACGCAATAAGTAGCAATCCATAGTTAATCAAATGTGCATTATGATCCTTGGGAGAAGATGAGCATGTGTAATAAAATGTTGTTTAATTGTAAAAAAATATATTTGGTTAAGTCATCAATAAAAAGATTATTTAATTGGGTATAGACTAAGTGTTCCCTAGGATTGCTGTATTGTATTGGAAATGTTTATATATGAAGGTAATAACCTTAGGTCTCCTTATGTATTTTAGAAATATAGTTTTCTTTTGTTTTCTAATATATATACATATGAGGGTATCAATAAATGTATGTAAACAAATTTAGATCACATTAGCATATTTTGATTAGCTTTCCCATTATAAGATGTACTAATATAAATGTATACATGTATTGGAAGTAAAGTGATAGGAAAAGAATACTTTGTCTTAGTAAGTTGTTGATTTGATTAGATTAATGAGTAGAGGAGTTTATAACGAAATTGATTTAATAAAACAACGTATATATATACATACACATTGGTTATAGATGTTGTGGAATGTTCTCTTGTTTTAAGTTAGATGATTATAGTAAGTAATGAAATTAGAAACATTAGTTCATTAGAATATTTACTTTATTTCTTAGTTCTTATTCGAATTTGAGAGACAATAGATTGTCTTATCAGTAAATGCAAGGCTTTAATTAAATAAACAAAGTATGATACCTTTTTGTTGGGTGATTATGATCTTGATTGCTTAATGAATTTCTCTTTATGAAATTTACTTTCGTATAACCCTTACAACAATGTTGAAAAGTGAAACTCTCATACTAGGGTTTTGGGATGATTGCTTCGTGGATGATAGAGTTTTCTAGCCATATTATCGATATATAATCTTTTAATTTGAACTAGTAGATAGCTTATTTTAATGTTGTTTTCATTTGCAATCTTAGTTTGAGATCATGGCTGAAATGTTAATGCTTGTTTAATGTCAAATCATGTCTCTCTTGGTTGTATTGTTGATTGACTTTGCTATTGGTCATTGTGTTTGAATTTGTATGAATTTGTTAATCTTTTAAAGGCGTTGGCTTCTAGTTTCGTTGTGGTTGTTGAGTTGGTTCATGTTGTTCATTAGCCAAATTTTTAGTTTGTTAGGGCATCGTGTGTGGAGAAAATTGAGGTCTCCCTTGGGTGCCCTATTGGTTGATTTCCTGTTGGTAATTGTAGTTGATCATGTTAGTTTGATGGAGTTGGAGATCTCTTTGGGATGTTGCCATCTGTGATTCTACACTTGTTGATTTGTGACTGTGTTTAACATAAAAGTCTTTTGAGATTATGTTGTTATTGCCACTTTAATGTGGAAAGATTTGTTTTGATAATTTGTTAGTCTTCCAGAGGATAGAGGGAAGTATAGTTTTTACTTGCAAGTTTTGGTATGGGGGCCGGTGACCTAGGAGGATCCACCTTGGATAACTCATATCAAGCCTAAAGTATTTATTTGAGTTTTATGTTGTTTCACCTGTAAGTGGGTGGTCTCATGATTTTGTTATTTGATGATGGTTGACCTTTACACTTGGATTGTGTTTATGTGGGTTTGAGCCTTGCATGGTGGAAAAGGTTTTAATGGAGATCTTGTGTGAGCTGTTGCTTGCCTCGTTTTATGTGCTTATTTATATGGTTTGCTAGTTTGTGCAAGTTGGCTTGCCCATTTGTGTTTATGGGATTTTATTGTTAGTTGGGGGAGTGGCTCTTAGTGGGGGCCAATGCCCAAAGTGGCTAGTCCAAGATAACCCATTGTGAGTTTAATCAAGTGATAACTTAATTAATTAATTAGGGGGTTTGGGTAGATTCACACATTAATTCAGATAATGTAGCCTCACTCATGGGCTCAAATGCTCGTTTAGGCTTGGGATGAGTGGGAAGGCCTAAAATGGAAAGATCAACTACCTTGCCTCTACATAGTAATCTTGTAAGGTATGTTGATTCTGCATAGCGAGCATGGGGGTCCGATGGCTGGTAGAGGTTACCAAGGAAACCTAGGATGGGGGTTGACAGCCTAGGAAGGTTACACCAGGGTAACCCGTGGCTACCTACGTGATGACACTCTACCCTTTAACAACCTTGTATTTTGTTGTTTACCTCTTGTTGTTTTTGAGCCTCTGGAAGTAGATGTTGTCATGTGTTTTTTGATGCTTTATTATGTTGTCTTGTGTTGGTTATTTCTTGCGTTGGAGGTTTCCTTATGTTATTGTTGCTCATGTCATGGAATCTTGTACACCTTGTCTTTTTTATGGTATTTGTTGAGGTCTTTCTTGTCCTCTCCTAGAATGGGAGGTGGACCTTAGGGTCCACGTGGTGAGGTGGAATGTGCTATGCACCCCATTAGGTCCCTAGCTAAAGATTGAGATCTACAGAGATGTACCTATTACTTTGACACCATAGATGTGCTTGAGATGGATCCAGATTTGATGCTTTGTACTTAGTCATTTCATTTTTATCATCCCATGTTATTGTACTCTTCCCATTCATGTTGGTAAGCACTAATGTATTGATGTAATCCTTGGTCGATGTATCTTGATGCTATAATGTATTGTCCATGTTCATGTTATTATCTTATGGTTCTAGTGGATGCTTATATTTCATGTGATGTAATGATGTTGATTCAAAAAGTAATGTAGTCATGTAACCCCAAGGGACTTTGTCATATGTTGTACATATATAGTATCATTTCAAGTGTTAAATGTTAATATTATGTTGCATGTTAGTTATTTACAAAAAAAAAATTGTGCCATAAATGTGTGATGTATTAGTTTCCTTTGGGGTTGTGTGGCGGGGTGTTACACCACAGGTTGCCTATAGTAGCATGGGGACCCAAATTTTAAAATCCCATTTGACAAAGTGAAAGTGAAAATATAGAGAAAGTGGCATAAAATCGTAAGTTGGTGAACATGAAGCATAAATAAAGGGGGAATAATGCAATGTCGAATGGAGGATGAAATTATTGATAAGAAAAATATTTTGGGGAAATAAATCACATTGGAACTAAGTGGCTAAGCCTTCATAGGTTGAATCGTCAAGGAATAGCTTATGCAGTATTTAATAAAGTTAATTAATGGAAACTATGTAATTGAGTAGATAAGTCAGTAGAGTATGGACCCAAAGTGGCATTAAGTGTGTAAAAGTTTAGGTTTGAATTTTATGGCTTAATCAGTCAAGTCACATTAATTGGTGGTGTTAGGTAAGAGTTTCATTTGTAAAATTGGGTAATTGTGGTTTCAAAAGAAGCCCGTAGTATAGGAAATCCTTGGTATCTTCTCGTAACATCAATAATTCCCAAAATTCATTGTGACATTGAAATTCCCAAAAGCCATCTAAAAGTCAAAAACCCAAAAATACCAAGTAAAGCATTATTATGGTCATAAGCATGCTTTGAGGACAATTACTTGATGATTAAAGATAAGGAATTGATAATGATTTACTTTGGTGAAAGAATTAAATGCATGATAAATTCCACTTGTAGGGTATTATTATGTTGATGCAAGTGACTAGAAGGTGGCAAAATACAAAAAAAATGCGGGTTTCGATACAAACTAGTTTCCTTGACAAGCCACAAAAAACTTTACTAAAAGAAAAAGGAACTTTTGTAGCGGATGTATTGCATTATGTGGTAGAAAAAAATCTCACTAATTGGGTAAGTGCACCAATCTGTGACACAATTTAGGTGCCAAATTGGAAAAATTCACAAAAAAAGGCCGAAATTGGCCATTTGGCACACACCAAATGGAAAAGTTGAATAAAAGTAAAAAACGCATTTGAAACCCTCATTTCGCTTCAACCCGTGGCTTGGCTTGGAGGATTTGAGGTCTGCAACTCGTGCTTGCCAAATATCATCCATTATTTGCATCCTTAGCTTGTTATTTTTCATGAGGATGCTGCCAACACATCAAAGACGTCAAAGATTGCGAAGAGGTATGTATTTTTATTTTGTTTATTTCGAATTTGATTTAGAATGTAGATTGAATAGGTTTTTATAATAAAATTTTGTTCTAATTCTTAGGGAATGAATCTCCACCTCCAAACATTGAGAATTCATAGTCACCCCCTCAGGAAGAGCCTCCTATTCAAGAACAACCTGAAACCCCTCCATCAATTCATAGGCATCCTCAAGGATCACAAGAAAATATTCTAAATCAAATTGAAAATAATAAAAGAGACATTGAACAATTAATTGGAAGATTAACCGAGCATGCTGAAACCCACCCTTATAGGAGGGGGATTGTTGAATCATTGAAGTCAATTGTATCTCATGTAGGAGAAATGAGTGAGAAAATAATTTTTTGGTCAAATAAGAGGCATGAGATGAGACAATATTATGCTAGTGGTTTGTTATATGCAGATGTTAAAAAACAAAAAACAAGCAAAGCCGACTTGTGTGCCCTATTTACAAACCCGAAAACCAACGCACCTTTGTCTCATACATGCAGGAGGTTCCCCATCCATTGGTGCCACCATGAATTAATTACAAATAAATTTTGGGAGCGGTGGTGGATGGTATTTGACCAATCTCTATGCAATAACCATGAGGTACCACAATACTTTTTGAGGAAACTTTATTGTGAGTTTATCCTCAATAAGATGCTAAATTATTTTGACATCTTAGACTTTTAGGGTAGGGATGGGGGCTCCACACCTGATATACTTTCTACACGACGTAATCCACAGTTGGAACCAAGACCCTTGGCTAGACCCATGGTGGAGCATGTCACCGTTCCTTCCATTGTTAAGGATAGTGTAGAGGTGGACACACTGGAGTTGATTGGCTCACTCACCCAAACCATTTTACAGTGTGTGAGGCCTCTATTAGAGCTTGGTGTGGAGGAGATGTGTAGGCCCTAAGCTCCACCCCACCCTTGTGGAACTTGTGGTGCAGTTTGCACATACGATTATCAGAGTGCTCAGGATGTCTCTACACAATCTACATTAGTTGTAGAGGCAATGGATTTCACAAATGATTTGTTGAATGATACATTTGACATTGACACTCAGGTAAAATTCAACAAGTTCATTTAATGTTGTTTATTAAATTATATTTTGAATTTTAAGAATAAAATGTAAATTAGTAGAATTTTGATATGATGAAATTTCAGGTTCAGAGTGCTCATGAGACGTTCCCCATTTCTACAGACCCTTATTCGTTCTCGATGTTGAGTCCATAGGTATGCAACTAGTATTAAAGATATTATTATTGCATTTGAATAGTTGAATGTTATATTTGAATGCTTGTCTCATAACATTCTTTGGATTTCAACCAATTTCCTGGTGGACGTTCGACCTCCACACCTCGCAATTCATTTCCTCAAACAACTTATACTCAGGTAGCCTTTATTCAATAATGGTGTTGTAAAATAATGTTAGCTAGTTTTCATAATTTTGCATATACAAATCTAAAAAATTGATGAGGAACAAAAACATTGCATTTGTATTCCTTGATTGTGTCATATTATCTTCTCCTAATTAACTTTTTGTTCCTTTATTCCTTCCTAATCCCATCCCATTAACATTTAATATTTCACCCTACCATTTAATCTTTCATTTACCATTTCCAGATGTTGACATTAAACAACCTTGGTGATGTTGGTGGCATGATGGACCACATAGTTGCTACAACAATAGCCAGTTCTGATCCATTGAGAGAGGTATGCAACAAATTAGTCGATTTGACATTATATTTTCTCTTTTATGGTCTATTATAGAAAATTTTCATGATACTTTTGTGTAGCTTAATTTCTATCTTGATGGTTTCTACAGGTGGTTGTCACTCCAGATTGTGGACGTGGTAATGATGAAAATGTGAGTGATGACTATCTGTATGCAGTAAGTGATTATATTTTGTTATATGTCATTCCACAATTCAATTTCTGTGTGTTAACATCTTTACATTTTATTGTATCAGTTGAAGGTCCAAAGTGATGAGAGGAGGACTAACGAGTGTGTTCAAAAGACTAGAGAAACAACAATCACTCCATCCAACTGAATTTTGAAGGCAACACGAGATCTATTTCCTTTCCCTAGAGGGAAATGACTATATTAGGTTCGTTTGTTGTATGCCTATGTGGCATTTTGGAACATATGTTTTGTACTATCAATATAAATGTGACATTTTATGTCCATAATATGGCTCCTTTGTACTAAGCATGTATGGATTTTTTGGATATATTGTATATACTTTTGGGCTGATGCAAGAAGTTGGGTACACAAAAAGCTCAAAAAGTGGAAGTGATTTGCTATTTTTCAGAATTTGTCACACTTGGACTGAAAATTTGAGGCACTTACACAATGAATCTTTAAAAATTTTAGTAATATGAAATTTATAATTTTGAATCTAGTTTCCAAACATGTAAATTATTCAAATACCCAGATTATATAAATTAAATTTTGATAGGGATCTATAAAAACCACTTTTTAAAAGTCCCTAATTTTTTACAATACCAAGCACGTGTACGGACAACACTTTTTGACCCAAATAAAAGTATTTTGATAATTAATTTTGGGAAAAGAGAGCTAACAACATGAAGTTTGATCTGAATTTTTTTTTGTATTTTTTGGTTGAATATTTTTTTTTTATTAAATTTTTATTGGCCTTAATTGCTGTTTATAAAAATCAACATGTACAGACAACATAATTGGACCTAAACTAAACATTTTTTGAATCTTTTTTTTTCATTCCGTAGAGAATTGTCTGAATTTTTGATGCCATATAATTTTTTTTACAAGAAACTTAACCAAAAAAAAGTTATTAAAAAAAAAAAAGCCTGATATTTCAAGTTTAAGGACTAGTTTGCTTAGAAATTAATTAAAAAATAGCAAACATAATCCAATATTAATAAAAATTATATATTTGGAAAGTAGACATCGTTTTCTCTAATGGGTTTTAATTTTATAGATTGAATCAGAAAAAAAGTCCATCAGCCATATTGCCAAAGTTGGACATTCTTCTTCAATCTGCCTTAGTTTTTTAGTTGCAGGTCAAAGGCTAAGGCTCAGATTGCCAAGCCTTTTCCAAGCCTAAAACCGAGGCAGCATGTGGGTTGGAATTTTGAATTTTAAAAACGCATACGCATTACAATACACATATGTGTTCTTTATTTTCTTGATTATTTAAAAAAAAATTAAGAAACGGGTACCCGTTTTAAAACACGTACCCGTTTTGTAAAACGTGTACTCGTTTTGTGTTACAAAATGGGTGCGCGTTTTAAAACGGGTAACCGTTTCTAAAAAGTATTTATTTTTTTAAATAATAATTTTTACATGTTGAAAGTGTATGTGTTATATACACATTTTTTAATCTTTGTCTCGCAGCGTTTTAGGCTCGAGTACCCGAAGCATAACGCATACACGTTTTTTTAATAATGTGTACACATTTTCTGCGAGATTTTTTTTTTTGGCCAAAACTTCCCCTCTTCGTGTACCCAACTTCTTGCTTTTACCCTTTTATCAATATATATCATTGTATAGCCTTACGACTTTTTGATTAAAAAAATCTTATTTTGCTACTGCCATTCTTAAATGATGTTATCATGTGTATTGTGTAAATCGTATGCTTGAATGTTGTAGGCATGGATTTTGTTTACATCTAGTGCTTAATTAATTATCGTCTATTGCTCAAAAAGCTCCATCTTAAGCGTATTGTGTAAATAAGCTCCATTCCTAGCGGTTTGTATCCTTTAGAATGCTTCAATTACTTTTGCCTCACTTATTCGCATGTATGCTTCACTTATTCACATGTATAATTGATGTATATTGCATGTATTCATGTGTATGCTTCATGCTTCCAATGAATAGCAACAAAAATATTTTGGGGAAAAAATTGACAAACCAAAAGTATAAGAGTTTTTTAAAAAGTCGAGAAAAAATCATATTTAAAAAAACATAAAAAATTGTAGAACAAGAGATAAAATCTATTTATTTTGAAATTGAAAGGTATTTCCATAGCATATAGAGATATAGAGAACAAATAAAATAAATATTTTAACTAATAAATTGTAAAAAATATATATTTTTAGTTTATATTCATATCGTTGATTACATTTTATTGCACATCTTTCATAGTCAAAGCATTACTTCACACTACAGATAACTAATAACTAGATGTTGATAGATGACAAAATTTTAATTACAATATAGTTTTTACAAAGTCAACCTAAACAGTTATGCAATTACTTCACATTGCATAACTAATAAGTAGGAGCATTTGCCAATTGCATTTTCTTATCATGGTATTCTATGAGGCCAAATTTCTTTGACGTATTTTATCAAATAGTTCATTGCCTTGTCATGTTACCACATTTTTCATACATGTCTACCAAAGTATTTTGTCAAACAGTTCACTGCCTTGTTTCTATGGATAAAAGCATAAAACAAGTGCTTTCAAACAAGCTATGGATGCTTGGAAAAAATCTATCAAAAGCATAATAGCAAGAAATACTATAGATAAGGCAATGAACTGCTTGAAAAAAATGCCCGAAAGAAATGTGGTCTCATGGTGATGGAATGCCATGACATACAAATTGCTATGGATTTTCATGCCATTCCATCACCATGAGACCACATTTCTTTGAGGTGTTTTTTCAAACAATTCATTGCCTTGTCTATGCTACCACATTTTTTATACATGTTTACCAAAGCATTTTATCAAACAGTTCACTACCTTGCTGCTATGGCTAAAATCCTAAAATAGGTGCTTCCAAACAAGCTATGGATGCTTGGAAAAAATCTATCAAAGCATAATAAGAAGCAATAGCATAGAAAAGGCTGTGAACTGTTCAAATAAATGCCTCAAAGAAATGTGGTCTCAATGTGCTTGTCATGGCATTCCATAACCAAGAGAACACATTTCTTTGAGGATTTTTTTTCAAATAGTTCACTGCCTTGTTTATGCTACCACATTTTCATACATGTCTACCAAAGCATTTTATCAATCAATTCACTGCCTTGCTGCTATGGATAAAAGTCTAAAATAGGATCTTTTGAACAATCTATATGGATGCTTAGAAAAAAACCATCATTTGAAGCATAATAGTAAGCAATAACATAGACAAGGTAGCGAACTATTTGAAAAAAATGCCTCAAAGAAATGTGGTCTCATGGTGATGGAATGCCATGACAAGCGAATTCCCAGGATTGTCATGGCATTCCATCACCATGGGACCACATTTCTTTGAGACATTTTTTCAAATAGTTTACTACCTTATCTATGCTAGGTCACATTTTTCATACATGTCTACCAAAGCATTTTATCAAACAGTTCACTGTCTTGCTACTATGGCTAAGAGCCTACAACAAGTGCTTTTGGACAAGTGATGGATGCTTGGAAAAAATATATCAAAGCATAATAGTAAGCGAAAGCATAGATAAGGTAGTGAACTGGTAGTATGCTATGGATGCTCCAATGTTTTACAAATGAGGGGTGAGCTCAATTTATAGGCTCCTTGAATACAATTCAATGGCCAAGATTGGTTTTGAATCAACAACTGAGATTACAAAATAAAACCCTAATTAGGGTTTGTCACAACTAACTACCTCTCGACCAATGAGAAAATTACATTTGGGGACACTTTTCCTTATGCTAAATATAAACCAACAATAAAATATGTTGCATTATGAAGTGTTAGGTTCATTGAACCTAGACATGTTGGCTTGGAACAATTTGATTGGTTGGAAGATGACGAGGCACCATCTCAATGTGTTGGATGTCCCCCTTGATCACTTTGTTCTTTTCCATGTTCTTTCCTTAGAATATCTTTCTTTGCCAATGACTATGTCCTTTGTGCTTGCATTTGAGGTTTGGAAGTCTCCCCTTGGAGCAGATGTCTAGACTTAAAGTTATTAAACTTTTCTTTCCTGATTGCTTTGAAATTCCTTCAAGTGCCTTGAATTTGGAGAACTCCCTATGCTTTCGCCACAATGGAGGAAATTGGAACTTTCTCTGTGAATTATTTCCTGTACTTAGCCAAATTTTGGCTATTCAATTTCATTTTGTAACACCTTCATGTGGACCATTCAACACTTAGCCAAGGTTTTGGCCATCTCTATGCTTGAATGAACTTTTCCCATGAATTTTCCTTCAATTTTTATTTTGACTTGTCCTAAGTAGGGAAAAATCCATCCTTGGACAAGGATTTTATTCATTTCCTTTTTACTTTTCCTCTTTATTCCTCTTCATTGTTCTTGTTTTCTTTCCAACACCTAGTCAAAATTTGTTTCTTTTGTTGTAAGAAAATTCCACACTTAGCCATTTTTTTGTTTCCTCTTGGAAAATTTTACCATGTTTGTTTCTAACCTTGGTGGACTTTGGCACATGTCATGCCATTTTTCTATTATGCTTGAGAAAACTTCATCATTGGCAAGCCACTTTCCTTGCTAACTGGGCAGACTTCATGATCAACAAGCCATTCTTAGGTGGACTTTGGACTTGGCAAGACATCTTCATTTTATCATTGGAAAACTTCATGATTGGTTGGCCATGTTGGGAAGAGTTTCTCATTGCTTAGGGAATTTCCTTGACACTTAACCAAATTTTAAAAATTTATTCTCTAAGGTATCAACACTTAGCCAATTTTCTGAGTTTTTCTCCCAAAGGTATCAATACTTCCAATTTTTTAGTTTTCTTACCTCCTCTTGGCTAAGCAGACTCTACTTGTGATTTGCCAAAGTTGGGCGGACTTTACTTGTGTCTTGCCACTTCTTGGTGGACTTAGCTCCATTCTTGACATCCTCACTTCAACCTTGGGTGGACTTCTTCATGTGCATGCCATTGTGCAAGGTAGAATTCATAGTGTGCTTGAAATTTTCTTTCTTAGCCTAAGGTGGACTTCAAGATATGTTTTCCATCTCCTATTTTCAACTTGGGGTGGACTTTAAGTTGTATTTTCCATGTATGCTTTGAGCTTGGCTGACTTTACGTTGTATTTTCCATGTATGCTTTGAGTTGGGAAGACTTTACCTTTGTCTTGGACAAGCATTATTCAAGCCAAGAGTAGGCTTGAAAATAGTTTGGACATAGATTTTCTTTCCCAAGTGGACTTTGCATCATCTTGGACATTTTCCTTGACCATGGGCATGGCGGACTTTGCTTGTGCCTTGCCAAGATTGGACAGACTTGCTCTTAACTTAGACATGATTATTTTCCTTCCAAGAGAAAACTGAGAGAGCTTATTGTAGAGGGGCACAAAATAATCCCATAGGCTTAGATGAGAAGTTTCTAAGCATCATGGTGTTCGAGTAACGACATGTTGAAGTTTGCAGCCATTTTGCACTTTAGACTCTTAAGAGATTTAGCCAGTTGAACATAGCTAAGAGCAATTCAACACATTTGGGTGCAAAAGAGGACCATGCCTAGCGTAAATTTACCCACTCGAACATGTTGGAAAAGTTAGTTTGGTCACATGAGTTGCAGAACAAAAATTGCACCACTTTGCAACTTTACACTACTTGCATTTCACAAATTTTTCCCCAAGCAAAATATTGCAACCATAGGAAAATGCCTCCAAGATAGAAAAAATTGAGAGAGGTTATTATAGAGGGGCACAACACGATCCCATGAGAATAGATGAAAAGTTTCTAAGTGTCACAGTGTTTGAGTAACAACATGTTGAAGTTTGTAGCCATTTTGCACTTCAGACTGTTAAAGGATTCAACCGGTTGAACGTAGCTTGGAGTGATTCAAAAAATTTGGGTACGAAAGAGGACCATGTGTAGCATAAATGTACACACTTGGATGCATTGAAACAATTAGTTTTTTCACATGAGTTGCAAAACGAAAGTTGCACTACTTTGCAACTTTGCACTACTTGCATTTGACAACTTTTTCCCCAAGCAAAATCTCACCACCAAAGAAAAATGCCTCTGAGATAGAAAAAACCGAGAGAGGTTATTGTAGAGGGGTACAAAATGATCCCATAGGATTAGATGAAAAGTTTCTAAGCATTACGGTGTCTAAGTTATGTCATGCTGAAGTTTGTAGCCATTTTGCACTTTAGACTCTTAAGGGATTCAGCCAGTTGAACGTAGTTCAGAGTGATTTGATGCGTTTGGGTGCAAAAGAGGACCATGACTAGCGTAAATGTACCCAATAAAATGTGTTGGAATAGTTATTTTGGTCACACGAGTTGTAGAATGAAAGTTGAACCACTTTGCAACTTTACACTACTTGCATTTGACAACTTTTCCCCAAGAGAAATCTTGCCACCACAGGAAAATGCCTCCAAGATAGAAAAAAATGAGAGAGGTTATTGTAGAGGAACACAACATGATCCTATAGGCTTAGAATTTTTTTTTTTAAGCATCAAGGTGTCTGAGTAACGTCATGTTGAAGTTTGCAGTCATTTTGCACTTTGAACTTTTAAGGGATTTAGCCGGTTGAACGTAGCTCAGAGTGATTTGGCGTGTTTAGTTGTGAAAGAGAACCATTTATAGATTAAACGTACTCACTTGGATGCATTGGAATAGTTATTTTGGTCACACAAGCTGCAGAATGAAAGTTGCACCACTTTGCAATTTTGCACTACTTGCATTTGATAACTTTTTTGCCAAGCGAAATCTTGCCACCACAAAAAAAAATCTTTGAGATAGAAAAAACTGAGAGAGGTTATTTTAGAGGGGAACAACATGATCCCATAGGCTCCAACGAGAAGTTTCTAAGTATCATAGTGTCCGAGTAATATCATGCTAAATTTTGCAGCCATTTTGTACTTCAAAATCTTAAGGGATTCAACCGATTAAACGTAGTTCGAAACGATTTGACACGTTTGGGTGTGAAAGAGGACCATTATTAGCATAAAATTACCCACTTGGATGCATTGGAAGAGTTAGTTTGGTCACACGAGCTGCAGAATGAAAGTTGCACCACTTTGCAACTTTGCACTACTTGTATTTGACAACTTTTTCCCCAAGGAAAATCTCACCACCACAGGAAAACACCTCTGAGATAGAAAAAAATGAGAGATTTTATTGTAGAGGGCTACAACACGATCCCATACGCTCAAATGAGAAGTTTCTAAGCATCACAGTGTCTGAGTAACGTCATGTTGAAGTTTGCAGCCATTTTGCACTTTGGACTCTCAAGGGATTCAATCGGTTGAACGTAGCTCGAAGTGATTTGACGCGTTTGGGTGTGAAAGAGGACCATTCCTAGCATAAAAATACCCACTTAGATGTGTTGGAATAGTTATTTTTGTCACATGAGTTGCAAAATGAAAGTTGCACCACTTTGCAATTTTGCACTACTTGCATTTGATAACTTTTTCCCCGAGCGAAATCTCACCACCATAGGAAAACACCTCCAAGATAGAAAAAATTGAGAGAATTTATTGTAGAGGGGATCAACATGATCCCATAGGCTCAGACAAGAAGTTTCTAAGTGTCATGGTGTCCGAGTAACGTCATGCTAAAGTTTGCAGCCATTTTGCACTTTAGACTCTTAAGGGATTTAGCCAATTAAACGTAGCTCAGAGCGATTCGAAGTGTTTGGGTGTGAAAGAGGACTGTGCCTAGCATAAATGTACCCACTCAAACGTGTTGAATAGTTAGTTTGGTCACATGAGTTGCAGAAGGAAAGTTGCACCACTTTGCAACTTTACACTACTTGCATTTGACAACTTTTTTCCCAATCAAAATCTTTCCACCACAGGAAAATTCCTCTGAGATAGAAAAACATGAGAGAGATTATTGTAGAGGGGCATAACATAATTCCATAGGCTCAGACGATAATTTTCTAAGCATCATAGTGTCCGAGTAATGTCATGCTGAAGTTTGCATCCATTTTGCACTTCAAAATCTTAAGGGATTCAACTGGTTGAACGTAGTTTAGAGTGATTCGACATGTTTGGGTGTGAAAGAGGACCATGCCTAGTATAAACCTACCCACTTGGATGCGTTGGAATAGTTAGTTTGGTCACACGAGTTGCATAATGAAAGTTGCACCACTTTGCAACTTTGCACTACTTGCATTTGACAACTTTTTCGTCAAGGGAAATCTCGCCACTACAAGAAAACGCCTCAGAGATAGAAAAAAAAAAAGAGATTTTATTGTAGAGGGGCACAACATGATCCCATAGGCTCAGAAAAAAAAAGTTTCCAAGCATCACGATGTCTGAGTAACGTCATGCTAAAATTTTCAACCATTTTGCATTTCAGAGTCTTAAGGGATTCAACCAGTTTAATGTAGCTTAGAGTGATTCAATACATTTGGGTGTGAAAGAGGACCATGCCTACCGTAAACATACCCACTCGAATGCATTGAAATAGTTAGTTTGGTCACACAAGTTGCAGAACGAAAGTTGCACCACTTTGCAACTTTGCACTACTTGCATTTAACAACTTTTTCTCTAAGTGAAATCTCACTACCACAGGAAAACACCTCCAAGATAGCAAAAAATAAGAGAGGTTATTGTAGAGAGGCACAAAAAAATCCCATAGGCTTAGACAAAAATTTTCTAAGTGTCACAATGCCCGAGTAACATCATGCTAAAGTTTGCAACCATTTTGCACTTCAGACTCTTAAGGGATTCAGTTGGTTGAACGTAGCTCAGAGCGATTCAGTTTGTTTGGGTGTGAAAGAGGACCATGCTTATTGTAAACATAGCCACTTGAATGAATTGAAACAATTATTTTGGTCACATAAGTTGTAGAATGAAAGTTGCACCACTTTGCAACTTTGCACTACTTGCATTTGACAACTTTTTCCCTAAGTGAAATATTGCCACCACAAGAAAACACCTTTGAGATAGAAAAAATTGAGAGAGGTTATTGTATAGGGGCTCAACACGATCCCATAGGCTCAGACGAGAAGTTTTTAAGCATCACGGTTCCCAAGTAATGTCATGTTGAAGTTTGCAGCCATTTTATACTTTAGACTCTTAAGGTATTCAACCAGTTAAATGTAGCTCAAAGCAATTCGACGCATTTGGGTGTAAAAGAGGACCTTGCCTAAATATGAATAAACAACTTCCAACTGCTTTCCCCATGAACTACAACAAGATGACTCTTGAACTTCCACCATTTGACAATAAGTTGCAATTTTGACAACTTTTACACAATTTTGCAATTTTTGCAATATTTTGCAACTTAGACCTTCCAACCACCTAAAGACCTATAAAAGGACTCCTTACATCATAAAATGGTCTAAATGACCTTATTGTTTGAACAAAAAGACTCAAATACCCCTAAACAACCAAAAGACCTCAATTGTCAACATTTGCATAAAATGCTCTTGGTGCCCCTGCACTAGTTAGTGCTTAGGGTGTCTTAATGTTTTTGGTCATGAATAAGGTCCTTTGTGATGCAATGAAAGGGAGGTCCAAAACTATCCAAACTCAAATTCACTTGAAGAAATCAAACTTCCAACCTTCAAACCCTAACAAGGGTGACTCTTCTCAACTTCACTGTTCAGTCTTGTAGGTGTGCAACCTAGGTTTTCCTCTCACAACTTTGAAGAGACCACTCAAAGCCACAAACAAACTACCATTTTAGGAACCCATTAGGGAAATTTTAAACATATCACAAAATCACATGTACTTACTTTGGAACCATACCATCAAACTGACCTTGAACGCTCGAAAAGGGGCTCCAATTAGCCCACTTTAACAAAGGAACTCTCCTTCAATCTTGCTTCCCACTCAAAATACCATCCAAAACCCTCCAAAACACAAATTCTTCAACCACTGAGTCAAAACTCGCTTGCTAAGACCCTCTTTCATGAAACCCTCATTTTTCACCAAATAAGCAGGTGTTTATTGAAAAACCCATCTCCAACCTCATTCAACCTCAAAATATTTTCAAACACTCTTATTTCACCCTGCACAAACTTAATTCACCTTCAAATTATGCTGCCCCAAATTTCTCACACATTTCCTTCTTAAAACCTCTTAATTTCACCCATTTTCACTCTTTGTTCAACTAGGGCTTCAAGCCCAAACATCCAAATGACCTACCATTCCTTTGCAGACCTTCTATCACATCAAAATCCACCTGATAACACTAAAACAACCAGGTTCTAACCTTCTTCCAAACTATTGCTTTAATCTGCTACTTCAAGCTATGCCTCCTAGGCCTAAATTCATGTTTTTCCACAGGGTAGCGTGGAAATTTCTACCAAATGTCTTTTCCACCCATTGTATTCTACTATAACTTGTGGAATGGCATAATTAGGTGTAGGGGGCATGTGTGCATGATTTCAGGAGCAGGGGTGGCCATTTGGGGGTTTGGGCATGATGCCTAGTTGTCAAGAATGTGTGTTTTGAGTGAAATTTGGAGGTTAAGAGTAGGTAGTGATGGAAAACACTTGGGGAAACACTTTGTAAGAGTTAATTAAGCAAGGGAAGACATATTTGAAGGTGTTGGAGGCATTGAAACAGTGAGGAGAGGTCTAGAGGTGAGGTTTTCAATAAACCCCCTTGAAACTTGTCAAAAGTGAGGGTTTTGAGTTTTGGAGTGTTGGTGAGTGTTTCATTGGAAGATGATTGTTGATTTAGTGCTTATGTACCCTGGTCATGACTGTCCAATGGTGTTTTGTGTCTAGAAGGAATATTAAAGGGTAGTTGGTTTGTTGAGAGTTTTCCACCCTGCTCTGCATCACTTTGGCATGTTTATCAACATAAAACTATGATATTTTTTGAATTTCAATATGTAATGATAATGCAATATGAAATATGTAGTGTGAGACAATGAAATTTGTGTATTTAAAATTTAAAGTTAAAATGTTAAACTTTACCATTGTTCTTGTCTTCAAATTGTTTAAACTATATAATTTAACCATAATATAACTAAGCAATATATGATATAATTTAACCATTATTCTTTATTTTTGATTGTCAACTATATAATATAACCACTATTTTTTATGCTATTGTACATTGATATTTAACCATTGCTCAAGATTAAATTTTTGAATAGTTTAAACATGCACATGACGAACAAATTACTTTGATTCTCAACTTCTATATATCATATTATCCAATAACCAAGTGTATGTCCATATACAAAAATGGAATCAACACCAACTCAAACAAAGTTTTACAAAATGTTGCATATGCCATCTCGATATCTATTCAAAATATACATGCCAAAATTTCTATCTCATCCTAAACTACTGGTGGATCATCAAAATGGAGCCTCTTTGAAGCACTCTTTGGCTCTAAAGGTAAGTACACAAGAAAAATTCAAACCAGAATTGAGATAGAGGATGAATGATGCCACAGTGCCTTAGGTGCCATTGATAGAAAATGTACAAGAAGTGGACCAGGAAGGTGTTCTAAATAAGGATGGATATTCAAAATACCCTAAGTCATCAAATTTGATAAGGCTATAAGGACATTGAGAGTTGTGCTTGAAAAAGGGAGATTCCCTCAATTTATTATTACAATCATAATATCAATCCTTTGTTTTCGTAATTCATGATAGATTCATTCCTAATTTGTAAAGGTAAAATAATAAAGAAATTGGCCTTAGTGATGTACTAATTAAGATATGGTCAAATGGTAGGAAAGGAAAGACCGTATTGCTAAAATAATCACCAAGAGTGTAATAATATTGCTCAGCAATAAGCATTCAAATATGGAAAGAAGAAAATATTTCCAAAGTCCATAGTGGGGAACCATAGTAGAGCCCAAAATTTGATAGTGATGAACATCATCTGAAACAAACAATCATTCAGGTGGTTTTTATCCATATTATCGAGATAATTGGAAGCATACATTTAATTTTGTAGAAACACACTTTAAGAATAGAAAATTAACATATATGTTAAAGGCTTACTATGGTGTATTAATTGGAAAATATGCATCAAAATTCAAGGATAAATTTGCTAAACTTAGAACCAAGAACATCACAAAATTAATTTTTGAAGAGAAAATACTTCTATTTGTAATTAAGTCATGCTATAATTAATTTTTTTGTTGTAGTCACATAAATATTTAGGGTAGTGATAATTTAGGTTTAATTCCAGTTCGTAGATGTCCCTTAGGGTTATTTTATGGTCCAGTTTGTAAATATTAGGGTTAGGTTAGGTTAGATTGGTGTGTCTCCATCCAAGTTTGGAATCCTCTGTTTCAAAAGCATAATAATGCTCTTGAAAAATTGAAATATCAAAATTTATGCTCCTCAACCACATAATTAAAATGATTGCATCAAAATGTAAAAAAAGAGAAAGCCAAATTAAACACTATAAAATTTATCATTAATCATATTTACAAGTATTTTTGTACATTACTGATAATATGAAAATTCATGCGTAAACTTTAAAATTGCACAAAATAACAAGCTGAATCCCATGATAACACACTGCTACTCAATTTATTGTGTCTCATCCCAAAGGAATTGGTACCCCAGGTGTTCCCCTTTCCTATGTTCAACCAAGGTTACATTGAGAAGATTTTCAATAAAAGGAAGCAAGGGCACCACTATTCCCTCATTCAGGTAATGAGGAATGTCCCTTGGGGCCAGAGTTACCACCCCAGGTTGTGTAGTGGCTAGAACATAGTCTAGGTTTCCTAGGTAGTTAGCATTAACAACTAAAGTAGCCATTTCAAGTACCTCTTCTTGAGAGAGTCCAATATCTAATAGTGAAGCTACAAAGTGGGAAGAAAAGTTTGGGTTAACCCGGTACTGCTGACCTCGATCCATAAAGTTGTCCCCAATCACCATGCATAGAGCAACTTGGATCACAATGACCAAGACTTTCCTCATCCTTTGGCTTGTTATACAACTGAGGAATGCTAATTGCTTATTTGGGCTAGTTAGGTAGATATGAGTGTCCATAAAGCTAAATTTATCAAAATAGTAGCAGTAAAAGG
Organism: Sequoia sempervirens; assembly: GCA_007258455.2. Classification (NCBI taxonomy): domain Eukaryota; kingdom Viridiplantae; phylum Streptophyta; class Pinopsida; order Cupressales; family Cupressaceae; genus Sequoia; species Sequoia sempervirens. The sequence continues at coordinate 89,702,702 of VDFB02000015.1, forward strand.
TAATTTTGCTAAACACTTGCCATCTGAATTTATATAAAAAAAGTGCAAAATGAGTGATATTTTTGCATTTAATGCAAGTTTTCATGAAATTTGAGCATAAATTCTAGGGTGTCATTTATCTCTCTTTCCTAAGCAATTAATGGAAATCGAATTAAATTTTATTTAGTTATGTGAATTTCTAGTAGGATTGAGTGTGAGATGCACATGTGATTTAATTCATGTATTGGGAATTGCACCATCGTAATCCAAATTCCCTAAGTGAGATCGAATGATGTCAGGTAATTGTCCAAGTGTGCATCTCAAGATCATGTTCAAATAAATGCATGGTAAGTACAGTCGATCTCACAAGGTTTAAGGTGTCTTAATTAAGAGGCATGGTGAGCATATGAAGTAAGTAAGGTTGAGGTAATAATTAAGTGAAATCTTAGAAGAGATCATGAATTGGTTTATGCATAGGTGAAGGCATGATGTTTGATTTGACAAGGCATTACCTAGAGAATGAAGTTAGCTGCCAATTCATAATCTAATCCCTTCCTAAGTAAATTGGTTTAAAGTCCATGTGGAAATGGAAAATGTTTAATAAGGTGGTGATCAATAAAATTAGGTTTTAAAATGATGGTAATTCGATGATATGTTAAACTATTAGTTTTAATGTTGCCAGGATATTTCCTCATGTTTATTTGGAATTCTGAAAATTAGTGTAGTTTTTATAAAATTTCATGAGTAATTGCACGTTTCAAGAATTAATAAAATCTTTAGGAATTAATGGAAAAGGTAGCAAATATTTATATTAGGTCAAAAATCTAAAGGTTTTCCTTTTCTACCACTATGATTCCCAATCTAATAGTAGGCTCGAGTGACAAGAAGTTGAATGAAAAGAACTTACAAAGAAATATCAAAAGAAATTAAAAGAGAAGAGAAATATCAAAAGAGAAATCAATTCTTTAGGTAATCCAAATATCTCTATCGGAGCTATAGATGCTCAACTAGTAGTAGAGCTATGTTTGGGGGTGTAGACACCCAAAATTGTCCATGTCATAACATTACCAAGTCATACATGACCTTGTAAGACATCTTGTAATATTTTACCCTAGCTCATTACATTATCCCACTTATCCCATTTATTCCACTTAATCACCTTCCCAATTAATTAAATAAATATCATTTATTTAATTAATTCCCCTTCACATGTCTTAAAATAATTCAAATTAAATATTTGAAGTAATCCCTCACTTATTACTATAGACACCAAAATTTGGTCTAAGCCCGTGACTTCAATATTCTTCATAATTCGTATTTCCATGGTCATGGTTAAATAATATCAATTATTTAATTATTCTCTAAAGTCTTCATTTCTTTATTAATTAAATAAATCTAATTATTTAATTAATTCACATTTTCTATATTCTATCTGATTAATTAAATAAACGCTTTTAATTTAATTATGTTACTAATTAATCTTATCCTTCTTTTAAAATTAAATATATTCTTATTTAATTTACCCTTTATCATATGTCAACTATAATTAAATAAATTATTTATTTATTTAATTATTCATTTAACCCCTTCTTCAAATATCAAATATCAAATTAAATAAATCATTTAATTCGTAAAAATCTGTTTTAACTCATTCCTCTATATTTAGATAATTGCGTAACTTATCTAAGTATTCATTCTTACTCAACTCAAGATCTATTTAAATCAATTAGTTATCTCCTAATTTAATGTTTGAGTGGCTTTCATGAGTAATATCTTTGTCATATCATTCAGTCATCTAGTTCTAACTCATTTGTGTGTACATGCATATTAATTAAATATCTTTATTTAATTAATTAAATCTTGTGTGTGCGTTCAAACAAAGTGTTACTTTAATCCTATCTTTATCTTTGTCATGCAAAGACTATTCTTCTGTTTTCGAATACCAAACTCGAAGATTAAATCATTTATTTAATCTTTATTTCTATTTCTAGTTTTTATCACTCATGTCACTACTAACAGTTATCATAATGCATGTCTAATCTTTTGATCTCAACTGTTTGTCAATCTTTCGATCCTGAACTGTCATTCAAATGATCAATTTTCTATAAATTGATCTATCTTATTTCAATCCCTCTCAAAATCTTGTGACTTTTGGAGCATTTATCTTAAAGCTTCGATGTTCCATTATTATCACAATCCTTAGGCTATGCTTGCACAATCATTGAATACTCGGTACTCTTCATCATCAATGTTCCCTTTCAAGGATACCCTCAGGGAAGGAATCTCAACCTTAATAGGAAGAATGAATTCAAAACCAAATATGAGTGAATATGGAGTGGTGCCAGTGGGAGTATAGATACTTGTGCGATAAGCCCATAAGGCGGGATTAAGCTGTAAATGCCAATCATGACCAACATCATTGATAGTCTTTTTAAGGATTCTAATGATAGTTTTGTTAGATGCCTCTGCTTGGCCATTACCTTGTGGGTAGTATGGGGTGGAAAAATGATGTTGAATATGTAATTCTTCACAAAGATGGCAAACTTCTCGGTTCTTGAATAGATGACCATTATCTGTGATAATGGATTGAGGTACACCATATCGACAAATGATATAGTTCAAGATAAACTTAGAGATCTGGGTGTCGGTGATGTAGGTCATGGGGATAGCTTCAATCCACTTCATAAAATACTCAATGGCGGTAATGATAAACTTATGGCCATTGGATGATGTGGGATGTATCTTACCTATGAGGTTGAGTCCCCATTGGGAAAAGGGCCATGGTGATGTTATAGGATGGAGCTCCTGTGCAGGTGCATGTATCATGTCTTCGTGTATCTAACATTGATGACATTTCTTAACAAAGGCATATGAGTCCTTTTCCATAGTAGTCCAATAGTACCCCAATCTCATAATCATTTTAGCTAAGGTAGGACCACTAGAATG
>VDFB02000015.1:89705726-89720734 GCA_007258455.2 Sequoia sempervirens
TGTGTGTGTGTGTATTATATAAGTATTAAAGGTTCATTCATAGAATATATGCCATGGTCGATTAAATGAGAGTGCAATGCTTCATGAAATAGTGCATTAGTAAGTATTAAACTGTGATTATCATTATGGATAATGAGCGATGGAAATACATAAGTATTAATACTAATGTGTAAAGTTTAGTAAACACCAGAATTAAATGCAGCACATTTTATTATACAACGTACTAAGTCAACATTTAAACAGCGCTATAAATGATGGACGTCGATTCTTGAGATGTGTCGATTTCCATGCCTTGGACCAAGTTGACTAAGTAATACATAGCCAAATAGAGATTGGTTGAGTTCTTTGTTTAAAACAACAAGCTTGTAGATAGGAATTGTGGTGAATACTTGGCTCCATAATATGAATTTTGTGTTTCTCTTAGAAGTCTTTTAAGCTTGAAAGTCAATTCCTAAATGAAGCATGTGCTTTATGAAATAGTCAAACTATTGTTGGCAAGCATAGGATCGATTTGTTGTATAGTTTTGATGAGTATTATGTTAGCAATCTGCCACCTTTTCATTGATAAGCTAAGTCGATGTTATATTGTTGAAAAGTGTCATAGCTTAAGCCTTGTTTGTAGTCTGTAGAAATTGGTTTTTGGGTATAAATATGAGGCATTCTCACCTCATTTGGACACAATTCTTCTTGGCATCACTACGTTGCTCCATTCTATTATATTTTCCATTGAGAGAATTCTTATTTTGCTAAGAGTTATTGTGAGGAATTTAGTGAGAAGTTGAGAGGGTTTGTTGCTAAGTTGATTTTAAGAGGAGGCTAAGCTTGAGATCCAATGGGACAATTGGAATAAGTGTATAATAGGCATGATATTCTATTCTCTTCATGTTTTAACTTTTTCTAAAAGATTGATTGCTTTGTGTGTTTAAATTGGAAATTGCATTAGTTGCTTGAAATAGAGTTATAATCTATTTGCTTGTAGGAAAGGAAGAGTCATGTTGATATATTTTCCTTATAAGTGCTTGTACCTACTCCATATTAAGGAGTGATTGATTATCGTCTATAGTACTACATACTAGGATTGACAAAATGGGAATGGCTTGTTGAGTTATAATATGCAAGTTATTTTGTAGACTTAGAAAGCTCATATGTTAAACTCGGGATTAGAATATTCATGGAGGGGGGGAAATTAACTTATGTTTTGCTTATGTTTTTCTTATGTTTTGTTGGTTGTGAAACCATTGTGTTTGGGTAAAGGGAATACGATATTTCTTAGGTTAATGACTACTTATTGAAGGAAATAAACTATGCATAGTTTTATTGGTCTTAAGTCAAGTTGAGCTAGAGTAGTGTATGTGAATAGGATGACTATCACTCGAAGTACTGAGTGAGAATATTTTGGCCAAAGTAGTGTGATTGCCTTGGCACCACTATCAATTCACTGTGTTCCATTTATGCATGCTAGTTCAAGATTGTAGTGTCTACAAGTGCTAGTTATGTAGGGCACAACACTAAGCTCAGAATGGATGTTGTTGAGGTTACTCAACCAATCTCTTTATCAAAGGGAAGGGCCATCTATCCAATGATAGATGTGTGGGGGACCGCATATGAGTCTGTGGTTGGCTGAAAAGCGCTTAAGTGATGCTTCTCCCCCTCAACTAGCGACCTAGACTTGAAAGGAGATTCATGGACCATCTATATCTATTGCTTTGAAGTTCGATTGAGCTATGTATGTACTTTGTATACATTCTTTGGAGATATTGTAACATGTGGAATATGATATTTGAAATGGAATTTGTAATTTGATATGTCATCTATGTTCATTTGTTCTCATTTGGAAAAGAAAAGTTTTATAGCAATGGTTTAGATACATAGTTTAATTACTTGGAAGTAAAAACTTACGAAATTTACTTGCGTGAACAACTGGCATGTTACACACGAGGCTTTTTGTTGATAAAGATGTGTAGAAGAAGAAACATTATGCCAACCAACATAGGTTGTGTGGGACACCATGACTAGGGAACACAAACAACATGGGTGTGTAAGTTAAGCTTGTGCACAAGCAAACTACTAGTGCAGAAAGCACATGTAAAATAAAATCACAAGTAAGAATTTAAAACATATACAAGATTGCTCAAACCCAAAATTTCTCTTAAATCAAATTTTCAATTTTCAATTCTTTTAAAGTGCATATACAATTGTCATTTGTCTATAAATTAAAATGACTTAATAATAGTTTTGAAATGTTGAAAAGAACTCTACCACCTTTATTTTCTATAGAAAAAACGTTATTTTATTTCAAATAGTTTAAAGACGCTAATTACTTGATCATTAATGATTTCAACAAAATATTAAGTTGTTCATTTACTATTCTCTCTTCCTTTAATAAGAAATTGAATTATTTTATGATCAAACAAATTTAACTTCTTTTAGTGATAAACCCACAATCATTTTTGGGTTTCCAAGTACTATAATTAATCACTATATATAAATTATGAAAACCCTTCTCAATACATGATTACATATTCACATGTCTGAAACATTTAGTCACAAGTGAAATAATTCAACATTTACCCTTTAAACTTTGCTTTGGGGAATATGTTTAAACCACAATTGCAACTTAGATAATACTGTCTTGTTCGTTTTCTTTACAACTAGCTAAAGCTTACCTCAAACATTATCATTTGATATTAAGGCATGGTACAATTCTAAAATCTAAGTTGCTATGGTTTGTGTAACCACTTCTAAAACTATTCACTTATCTGAAAGCTTCCACCAAGAAATTGTTCCTTACGAGTAAAATGGTACAAATATACCTCCCATTTAAAACTAAAATCGAGAGCGACACAAATACACATATCATATCAAGCAAATAAAACTAGAAGATTCCATTTATTAAACCTGATATAGGCAAGTGTACATTACAAAAACCAAAGTACACATCTTATTAATTAGTGATGCCTTAGGTCATGGCCAATCCACCTGTTAAGATTATTTTGACTACTAGCAACAGATCAAAAAAATTACGAGTCTTTTTGTGGAGTTAATGGTCTCATGACTACATTTTTCTGTTGTTTTGAATATATAAGATGAATTACATTAATAGCATTAATAAAGAAAAAAATGGAAGTAGAAATTGAAGAAAAATATTGAAGAATAATGTAAAAGAGAAATATATATGCAGCTATCTAACATTATTTTTCAATATACAATTGCTACATAACTTCAGCTTACTATTTTTCACAGCATAATTTCAATTCTTAAAATATAACTGCTCCACTATAATAGAAAAAAAAATTAAATCATCCTTTATACTTAATTTAAAATTTATATGGAACCATCAATACTTAAAACTCAAAAAAATCTACTTTATGTAGTCACATGGAATCATGGCATTACTGAACACCAAAGGACTCGATATATCTGTAATGTCAAATCACGTCTCCACTTGTACCAAACCCATTGTATTAACCATCACGGGGTAATGATTCGTAGAGGTACTCGGTATTTCCATATCAAAGCGTTTTTTTTTTTTTTCATTAAATCATTTTCTTCCACTGTATGAATACTACAAACAGAGATGAAAAAAGGGGTATGTTTCATTGGCTATTTTTTGTCAATCGACTACTTTTGTGAATTAGATCTGCCAAACTGCCTGTTTTCTTTTTAAAACAAGGGCATCAAGCTTTTACATAAAACTGTTTCAAGATTTAGCCTATAATTCTTATTTATTGAATAAGAAAGATTTAATAACACCTTGCCATTGTGCATTTCTATATATTTGAATCCTTTTAAATTTTCGTAACAAAGAATTGATAAAAATCTACTTTGCATTGGCTTAATTTTTTTTGGTTCCCCAAAGTTGAAGTGGCACGATCAAACACAACTAAAATTTGTGAATTATAACACTGACTCATTTTTTTTACTCTTGAACCAAGCCTAGTAATAACTGTTCTAAAAAAATATGAATATGATGCAATTGAAAATAAAAAGAATTAGGTGTTTTACCTGCAAGGGATTTTGATTCCTAAGGCCATTCTTGCATATATAAAAATTAGAAGGATCTTAACTTGTGATGTTATTTAAGTTTATAAGTTCTATACACACAAAAGTACAGTAAAAGCAGCTGGGATTAATTATGTGTTTCAGCTTAGGTTTTTCATTTTAATGTGTTAGTTTCAAATTCTGCCATTTCCAAGTAGAGTTGAAATTAATGTGGATGCACCGGATTCCTGATTTTAAAATAGACCTTCAGAAAACTCTATTAACTGATATATACTACTTTGAAAGATAATTTGAAAACCTAAGACCGGAATTTCTAACAACCAGAATGACATTTAAAGGAATGCTGCCATTGAATTGCATCATTTCATTGTTAAAAGGAAACATTCCATTTTAATCCCCATTCAGTAGTATAGAATTTAATCATTGCTCTTAAGAGATTCTATCACCCCAAGTAGGTGGAAAAAATTTCAAGGACAAAAACAATTTTCCCTAAACCAATAGATTATCTGTATGCTACAACATTATTTCAATGAACCCTAAATCACAACAAATTATTGCATACTGCCAAAATGAGACTTTTGACCTTTCACTAAATCAAAGGGTGCATTCCTGATATTAGGAGCATGGCAGATGACAAACAGAAACAATATTACAAACGGTGTTCTAAGCAGAAATGATTTTCACATACTCCCTATCAAGAGGGTGCACATGAAACTGAGATTCTTGTACAAAATGCCTTCTCACAAAGAATTTTGATGAAGAAATGACTGCCAATGAGATAAAAAAGTTATCCACATTGTTCTTTGTAGGGAGTCCAGATGAGCTTAGAAACATCAACTTCCAAACCAGCTACACCAGCAGCTTTCAAGTGACGATCCAAAACCTTTGGATCAGCACAAATAACATGTTGTCCTTTTCGATACTGAATAAGATCTAGAACCTGTAGCGTACTGATAACATCTTCTACCTTGATAGCTGTCATATCACTTAGTTCCTAAAATAAGCATTTTACAGATCAAGGATGCATCAGTGCAGGGCTCCCGAAATACATTTGCATTACTTCATAACAAAAGTTAAAAAATAAGAATATCACAATTCATACCTTGATTGATATATTACCCCTATGTTTCTTCAAAATATCAAGAAGAACTCTTGTCCAATATCCTCTGTAACTCAAAAACCCAAGATCAGACAAAGGTCGCTCAGGGGTCCCAACCTTCCCTTCCTTCTTGGATAATTCATATGCTGTTCAATGTCAAAAATATAAGGCTGAATTAGGAGCCCACATTAAACGAAATAAGTATATATTTTTTAAAAAATTTGAAGATGCTAATGAGATTGCAAACAATAGAAATAGTGTTACTTGTCAAATCATATTGTAGTTGTCAGGAAATTTGTAAATACTGAGATTCTAGCAGACACTATAATGCTATTAGTTATTATTAGCAATACAATTAAAACAGAGTACTCTATCGTATCAAGCATACACAATTAGTTACTAACTACAATCACTGCACTTAAAAACAAAATAAGAGCAACAGCATATGTAATTTTTGCCTCTCAAAATCCAAATCAAAGAGAGATCTTATTACATATGCCAAACTTGACATAAGGGCCCAAAAATAGTGTTAACTCAGAAAAGGCAGTAACCCTAAACATCCCTTACATACAAGCACAAAGCATTTTGAAGCATTATTTGACCACAGTTGCACATTAGTTCCAAAGGCTATACATAAAGAACCAATTACAAATAATTAGCTAACTTGTAAGGCAACAAAATTATGAGCAGCTATAACTGTCACAGCTTTGGAAAGTGATCTTGAAAGATCAGCTGTCTCTCATCTATTGGATCCCACTTTATCATCCAAAAACAGCAAGAGAAAAACAAAACAGGCTACCAACAGAAAATATGAAACTGATGATTTGAAAGATACCAAGAAACTTACATAAAGCCCTGTTGTATTTCTGTGCAAAATCTTGGTAGTCATAGAGATTTTACTTTGTAGAAACCCAAGCACGAATGTTATTTGTATGTCCCACAGGGCCCTATTTCTTTGGATCTGATCCCTAACCAACCCCCATTGGATCCCATGTATTTGTGTGATATGTCAGTAGGTTGGCGCATACCAGTCAGTGGTCTGGCCTTCAATGGTGCTAGAACTGTCTGCTTGAGTGTGCCGATGCTTATGAGGCCTATTCTGTGCTGCTTGCCTTGAATGACCTCCTAAAACAAGTCTTTGATTGGGTCATACAACAAATGCATCAGTTGTTGAATACACTCATTGTTTCTTGGCATAGGAATTCAACTGCACAATGCAGTCTCTCCTAAGAGAGGTATTTGGTTTTCATGATTCCCCAATTTCTTGACATCCAAATGCTGGAGTCTAGCTTGTCTATGGCTTTTAGCATGACATTGGCTGTATCTTCCTCGTTTAAAGCATCCCCCTGGGTTTCAACATTATTGCTGGATTGATCAAACATACCGGAAATTAATGACTCCTGTAAGGACAGATTCATGCCTGTGGATCTCCTGAGATCAAGCAATGGGATGAGAATCAAATATGGCCTGAGTGTTGGAATTAAACTCATTTCTGATTGTGACGAGGTGTAAAAGAGGGCATGAACATTTTGTCTGTATGAAAGAGAGTCATGCTGTTATCTTTTAAAGTATACATTGGATACAGAGGAAGGTAAACACTGCCAGTACGATAGATAAGGAAAATATGTATTAATTAAAAGATGGGTTACAAAAACTTCCGCACAAGAGCTTCACTGGACATGTGGAATAAAGAATATATAGAGCATAGAGCAAGAAAAACAGCAACAGTCAGATACTACATAAATGCTAGCTGTCTTCAGCAAAAAAGAAAAAATTACTACATAGCTCATAACCAAAACAAAAGGCTGGTTTCCAAATCCAACTTTCTGAGCAGGTTGATGGATCTCCAGATTCACTGCACAATCCCAAAGCAGGCTCCTTCCCAAAACAGTGGACCCAATAAATTCACAATTCAGGACGCGGATGGTTGATGTAAGGTGCAGTGCCATCTGTAGGTTAAGTTTGAGGAGGTGTAGTCTGTAGTTTATTGGGGAAAAGGTAGTACCTAAATTCTTGGGGTAAGTTATGCATACCTCCTAATCCTATTAGCAGGATCTCTGTAGAACACATCTTCTAGAATGTTAATGCAGTGCTGTTGGAACTGGTTGCAACCCACAAGGATCTCATTACTCAAAGCCATGTGGAGAATACCTTCATTCTGTTGTCCCTAACTTCTTTGACAAGACCAGCAATGGAAGCTTTAAAGATTGGTGAGAGCATTGATAATGGTGGCAGCATCAATCCTCAGTTTAGAGTTATGTTGGGGCAGGGGAGGCTCTTGGGGGTGTGAGGGATTGTGCACATGGTTCTAAAAAAATTTAAATATGAAGGAAATCCAAGAACCCACTGAACTGGGGGATACCATAATGAGTTTGTTGGTTGACAAAGTCAGGACTCCCTTGAAGGGCAATTAGGTAGAAGGTGCTATTGTGGGATGGAATTGAAGGGTTGACAGTTTTACCTGTACTTTTAGCATGCCATGGCACAATAATCTTGTATAGTTGCATCTTTATGAGATCCTAATCAGAAAGTTGTAAATAGAGAGCCTGCATTCTGATAGAAATCCTCATATTTGCAGCAAAATCTTGCTGGAAGTCTGAATGAAATTTTAATTTTAGCTTACAAAACCTCGTCTTTGAACACTGCTTTCCAAGTTAAAAAAGAAAGAAGACTAGCTACAGTTTTGTTGAAGAATTTTTGGAAAAGGAAGCATAGTGTCCCTATAGCATTTTAAAAGATTGAAATTACAGATAGCACAACCTCTATCTATATTTTCTCATCCTCTTAATTCAATTACAAGAAAAAGCTTCCACTAGGCTATTGGGATGATTATGTATGCTTCCCATTCAAAAGGGCAATGGTTTAGGGATCAAACCTGTCATCTTCATATTTGCAATCTTCTCTTACATGTCAGCGTGACCATATTTTATCACAATTTGGTGGCATCCTCCTACAGAGTGAATGAAGGGTATTTTGTTCTACTGTTTGGGCCATTGTTGCATCTAATATACAATACAGATGTCATCCAATGAAGAGGTTATTTATGTTGCAAGGCACCCTATGATTTTCTTTCAAGGATTGGCAGTTGGCAGCACTGCTACATTCATTATATGCACCTTACTCCTTTCTTTTGTTAATTAGTTAAGGATGATACAGTTAGAGTCTTTTGAAATGATGAGTTCAATATCACTAGAAATGGTTGAGATGAGATAGACATTGCATCAGTGTCTTCAAGCTCAGTTGTACATGTTTATACCCATGCATTAAGGCGAGCAGCTTCATATTTCCTATGTATGCAAACAAGTTTAGAAGCACAATAGCAAAAGAAGAGAAAAATCATGAGAAAATTCAATTTCTTAAAAATCAGGTCAACAACCAATTTTTCCCAAAAAAAATTGTGATTCAATTAATAAATTGCCCTGCCGTGATGGTTCCCTACTTTAACCAACTAGATTGCAATTTACCCTACAAAAAATCAGATAATCCAAGTTGTTCCTGATTTACCCCAACTTTTTTTGCTATTTTTTTATTGTGGTCTTTTTTTCAATTAATATAGTTGTTTTCAATTTCTTTTGTCATTTGCAGCAACATTTTTGATATTTCAGACTCATTTTTGGGCACATTTTCAAAATATTTAGCTAAGTTACAGGTTCGGGTACAGGTGCGGGTACGAGTACCAAAACCCAGCACAGCAGACGACAAATTTATTTTTTCTTTGGATAATATTCAAACCACATATATTTTATGGTATGACACTGCAGCTTGGAGGTTGAACTCAGAATTACTTTATAGTTGTGGTATTGCTGGATATGTTTCATTCCTGGGCACAATCTTCTGCCTGCCAATTACAGGGAGTACATAATAAATCCTCATTATGGTTGATTCTGTCTCCATCACAACAGGTGTTCAGCAATTAGAAATGATAGAGAAGTTGTGCCAGGATTTTATTTGCTTCTTTTTTCTTATTTGTGACTCCTTGTCTTTTTCATAGCTGAGATGGCCTTGATTCAATATAATTTTACACTTCCTTGGGCAGAGCATTTTGGTGACCTCATGTGCTGAGTTCTAGTGACCATCATCAAAATGTTTATGCCTCTTACCAACAAATTGGAGGAAATGCATGGATATTACACTTTGAGCATGTATGTGCTTTGTCTTATTACCCATATTTGGTTAGGCTTATAAACTACAAGAAACCTTGAAAATACCTGCAATTAAGTTGCATCATTCAAATACAATGCAATGTCCCCTTCTCAGCACTAGTCCTATCTAAGACTGTTAGCCTATTTCAAAGGCCCATAGGCTAGTTAGAGGCAGAATTAGGGTTCCTATTTTCTAGGAGGTATCTTTTTGAGTTTTTAGGGGATGGTTGCAAGAGTTTGCTAGTATGTTTTATGGATCTTTATGGGTTTTCAAAGAGCTTCAGGGGGGTGTCACATGCATTTTGATCAGTGACTATTTCCGTACTTACTATTATTAGTAAGTTACAATGGCTACCTAAAATGTGCTCAAACGATGTTTGGAGTCACTATTTTTAGCAGTATGCTATTTTTAGTAAGTGCCATTTTTGGCAGTATGGTTTGGCAGCAATTCAACACTTAGTTACTATTTCTAACAATGCAGTCTCGGCAGAAGCTTCTCCAGCTTTCTTGGAGTCATAAAAGGAAAGTTGATAGCTTAAGTTATATTATTTCTAATGTGCTTTTTGGCCCCCCATGCCTAGACTTATGACTGAAGTTGTTTTTAAAGTGTGGTCTTTCATGTGGTCGTCCAAAATGGAGAAATATTTGCATTTTATAAAGTTTATTTTGCTAAGTGGAGTTGGATGCCAAGATTGAATGGTCAAAAGGTTTTTAAATGAATATTTTATTCTCCTCATTTTGGCATCCCATTTTGGAGGGAATTGAGGATTTGAATTTTTGGGGATTGAAGCTTATAAATAGAACCCCTCTCCCTCTCATTTGGTATCCATTTTTCTATCATAACGAAGTGTTGCCGAATTGGTTTCAGACTCTTGCTTTGAGCCTCCTAGTTATTCATCAATTTCAAGTTTGCAAGATAACTCCTAGCTAATCAAGTTATGCATCTTCATTCAGAGGTTGCAATTTGAGCTTCAATGGTGATGGCTTTCTTGTTTGTTTCAGTTTGGTGTGGCTTTGATGTTTCTTAGAGACTTTTGGTGTGTTCATTTGCTATTTGGGGTTTTTGGAGTGTTGTTTCAGTCCACTGCTGACCCACGTTTAAGCTCGTACCGTTTCGGAGACTTGGGGGAATTTTGTGGGGTATCGGTTCATTATGTTCCTTGCATCTGAGTGCCCCTTTGCTTGGAATCTTGGATTTTTTGGAGAATCTGATTTTTTATGCTGGTCACCCTACTCAAGGGGCCATACTTCCTTGTTTTGGTTGCATTGGGAAACGTTCCTTTGACTTGCAGATCTGTTGGTGGTGGCTTGCTACATGAACTTGGACGCCTAGCTGAGAAGGTTCATTTGCCACTGATTTGAGGTCATTCGGAGTTGTGGTTGAGGAGATATGTGCATTTGAAGGCTGCTGGTTGGAGTTTGTGTACGTTGTACTTTCATATCAGACTGCTGCTGCTTCATATCAGACTTGGTGTTTTCAGTATTTTATCATTATATCATGATGCCTTGTCATTGTAGTATCATAGAGATGATTATCTAACACTTGGGCTTTCATATTGCTAAGTTATCTCATGATATATTGCAAAAGACTCCATATTGTAAGGTTAGTTTAGTAGTACTAATCAGCTTTCTATTTCCAGTATTTTGCATTTCACTCCCACTAGATAAGTGGTTGAGTTTTTGTTTATTTTTTGTTGCCCGATAAAAAGTGAAAGTAGTTGGCTATGCTGCCAAGTTCTTTGCTTTCATTTACTTTCCTGTAGCCCGCTGAAAAGTGGAAGTGGCTGGCTTTGCCGCCAAGTATTTACATTTTCTCTATTGGCTGGCTTGCCACCAATAGCTCTTGTACTTCCAACATTTCATATCGTTATCAGATCCCCTTACACTGTATGCTCTCACCCTTCCCACTCCAAGATCTAGGTGATCAGAAAGTGAAGGGTTGTTTTCAGTTTGTTATCTTTCATTGGGCTAACACTAACGAGTGAAGTTTGTGTGGAAAAAATTTGGGAAAAAACTAGGGGGGATATTTCATACAAATACAGAATATTGACTCTTGAGGATGAAAATGATACGATTATTTTATGAATACAACATACTTTCTATATCTTGAATCATATATGTTTCATAGCTGTTTTTAATAAAAAATTTGGGAGCATTTTTTCGGGCAGTACTATGGACGTACCCAGGGACGAACCCGCACCGTACCAAGACCAATACCAGACCCACGCACGTACCCAAGTCAAATATGAAGGACATGGTAACTTAGATATTTAGAGCATTCAAACTCACAACAAGGCTTCAATATTAATTTTTTCTTGTACAAATCAACCTGATAAATCAGCCATGGATTTCTTTTAAAGTTGCATTGTTTATAAGCTATGTTACACAAGGACTCATCCCCTGCCCCAATACCCACTATCCCCGTCCCCAACCATCCCCAGGAAGAGGGGACGCAAAGGGGATGTCCCCTTGCCGTCCCCAAAACTACTCAATCAGCAGGAAATGCCAGGAAACGTTCCCGACTGTTTGGGGACGGTTCCTTGTCCACGGTACAGATGGGGGACGTTGGAAACGTCCCCCATCGTATTGGAGACGGCTACCGCAGGCTGGGAGCTTCCTAACAATAAAAAGAAATTAAAAAATCGATTTTTTAATGTTTATTCCTTCTTTCCAAGGTTGCATGGGGCCCACTATCTCTCCCAAAATTAATTTTTTTTGCCTAAAGTCCAAAAGAAACAAAATATTAACATTTTGTCATTTTATTGTCTCAATTCTCACGGCTCACCTCAGTCTCACGGCATGCGGTTCTCTCAGGCGACATTTTGATCACAGTCTCGGCTCTCTCAGGCAACAACAAAGCTGCAAAAGTTAAAAGTTTCCAGTAGCAAGAAACAGCATTGTGGTTTTAATAAATGTTTTTGATACTAGGCTCTAGCTGCAGCGGCACACATCTCCAGTTGAAGCATTGTTATTAACCTGGGCTGTTCAATCTTGACGTTGGAGCTGCATCTACAGGTCTGAGCTTAGTCTTTGAGTTGAGAAGTTAGTAATTTTAATTTATTTTCAATTTTCATCCCTTTTTTTTTTAAATGAAACCCTGACAGCATGCATTCTCTCATTATTTTGAGCATAAAAAGCCCTATTTCAAGCCATTAAGCCTCTTACCTCTTCTTGGATCTCTCCTTGAACACTCTTAGCTTATCTTTTGAAAACTCTTTCTCTTCTCTTTGATTTTCTGCTACTGCTACTTTAAGTTTGAGTATTCATTTTCAATGTTCATTGATTTGGTTTACTGTTTTTAAGTGATTTTTAATAAATGTTTTTGATACTAGGCTCTAGCTGCAGCGGCACACATCTCCAGTTGAAGCATTGTTATTAACCTGGGCTGTTCAATCTTGACGTTGGAGCTGCATCTACAGGTCTGAGCTTAGTCTTTGAGTTGAGAAGTTAGTAATTTTAATTTATTTTCAATTTTCATCCCTTTTTTTTTTAAATGAAACCCTGACAGCATGCATTCTCTCATTATTTTGAGCATAAAAAGCCCTATTTCAAGCCATTAAGCCTCTTACCTCTTCTTGGATCTCTCCTTGAACACTCTTAGCTTATCTTTTGAAAACTCTTTCTCTTCTCTTTGATTTTCTGCTACTGCTACTTTAAGTTTGAGTATTCATTTTCAATGTTCATTGATTTGGTTTACTGTTTTTTGGTTTCAATTTTACAAACTTTCAGGTTTTCAACAAAAAAAAAGCATACAAAATGAGCAGCAACAGCAATAGTGACAATCATGAGAGTAGTGACAGTGAAAATGAAGCTACAAGAATGCCAATAGACCCTTCTTCTAACTCTGAAAATCCAACCCATGCTTCTTCAGATCATTATAATTTATTGACATATCTCTCTCTCTTTCCCTCTCTCTATAATTTATTGAAAAGGAATTTGAATTTGAGTGCCCTAACTTCTATATAAGCTCATCTTGTGCTCTCATTTGGTTAGGTTGAAGGAAGATAATGAAGTGTTGTCGAATTAGGGATTGAATCCTTCAGGGCCTTGAGGATGAAAACCCTCAAAGTTGCTCTAGTTTTGGAGTTGAGAGATACTCCCTAGCTGGACATTGGAGTGGCTTCACTGCAGAAGTCACCATTGGAGCTTTGGTGAAGATTTCAATTTGTTTCCATGATGATTTTCTTTGATGTTTTTTAGATGTGATATTTTGGAGTGTGGTTTTCTAACCTTGCAGAGTGTTTGTAGTGAGTTTTCTGGAGGTTTTTGATTGCTAGCCATACCCCCTTGCTAGTACAAGCCATACCACTTCTTGGCTCATATTGGTTGAAGCATCAAATATCATTTTGAGGGTATTGCTTTATTGTGTTCTACAGACTTGTGTGACCCTTTGAGCAAAGTTGCAGATTTTTTGGTGGAAATTTGGATTTTTGGGAGTTGATCGCCCCTCCCAATAGGCCGTACAGTTCAGGGTGTGAGGCGTGTGGGTTTTGTGGAGACATTTCCCCTTCTAAATCTGACTTTGGAGTCTCTTTGGTGGCGCCTTGACCTTCCCATGACCTTGCAAACAGTTTGGAGACATTCTATGGTGTTTGGATGATAGTTTGGGTGGCATGCCATTTTGGTAGCTTCTTGTTTTGATGGTTTCAGACCTGCACTTTCATATCAGACTGCTGCAGCAGAGTATCAGACCTGATACAACTCCATTTAGTCATGTTTTATGAAGAATATTTGCTAAAATGTTGCAGGGTTAGCTTATTCACTAAGTGGGTTTTCATGTGGGATTGTTCATTTCATGTTTTAGCCATACTTTGCAGCTACACAGCAGATTTTGTAATTGTTAGTATCATTTTGTATCGAGCTCTCATTGTAACACTGATTGGGTAGTACCATTCATTGATTTAGCTCTTATTTGGATTTGATACTAAACCCACTAAATAAGTGGCTTCTCTATTTTACCCACTGAATAAGTGGTGTGATTTCTTATCCATCGAAGAAGTGGCTGCTTGTACTGACCCCACTGCCTAAGTGGTCTTTGTTGCACTCACTGCTGAAAAGCAAAAGAGTTATTTACTTTCAGTTGTACCCACTGCACAAGTGGTTTCTTTCAGTATTACTCACCCCACTAAATGGTGATGTTCATACAGCGTCAGGCGAATTCTTCCAGCCACGATATGATGGATAAATTTGATGGAGCCTAAACAGCTATCAAATTTATAGAAGACAGATATTATTGAAAAGGCACGAATTAGTGAAGAGATGTATTTTTTATGAGGCCGACCTCATGCTACTTGGACGCGATTTTCAAGGGACATACTCCTTCATTGGGATTCGATTTATTGAAGGGATGTGTTCTTCTTTGGTGGCCAACTTATTATGAAGGGTCACTTCCTCTCCACTCCACTTTGTATATATATCCGATGTCTTTCATTGTTATTCATTCATTTTCATAGTTCGATTATTCTCTAAGTGCGAATTAGAAGAAGAAGAGCAGATTGCAAATTCTGTAGAAGTGCAGTTTGTATTCATTGAAGGCTGAGTTTGTAATCAGCGAATAACATCTGATTGTATCTGTGTTTGCATCAGTTTGTGGTGCCTCTGTTTTGGTCTTCATATCGACCTCTTGTAAAGGAGACTATTTGTGTTGTCATTCAATATATAAGTGATATATTGTTGCTGGGTTTTTCTCCCTCAAGAGGAGGGTTTTCCCAGGGTATCTGATGTGTCATTGTGTTGATTTTTGAATTAATTTCTGTGCTTTACAT
>VDFB02000015.1:89720834-89802699 GCA_007258455.2 Sequoia sempervirens
TAGAGGGTTTATGGTTGAGAGAGAGGGGGGTTGAGGGTTTTAGGGTTTTAGGGTTTATGATTTACAGTTATAGGGTTTTAGGGTTTACGATTTATGGTTTAACGGTAGAGGGTGTAGGATTGAGAGAGAGAGAGATATGGGGGTTGATGGTTTTAGGGTTTTAAGGTTTACGATTTACGGTTTAAGGGTAGAGGGTAGAGGGTTTAAGGTTTAGGGTTTTAAGGTTTTAGGGTAGAGGGTACAGGGTACAGGGTACAGGGTACAGGGTTGAGGGTTGAGAGAGAGAATTTTGAGGGTTTAAGGGTAGAGGGTAGAAAAATTTATTTCACTCCAACCCCTCTCCCATTGTGAGGTCTTTCCCCCCACCCTAATTGGATAACTCTCTATCCCTCTCAAGTCTCTATCACTCTCAGGTCTTAGTCCCTACCACACTACTAGGAATAATCTCTCTCACTCACATCCCCTCTCCATCTATCTCAAGTCTCACTCACTTCCTATTGATATTGTGAAAGCATTTCAAAGCACCAAATTTGGTGAGCGCCAAATGTGTTTTTTACCTTGAAAT
Source organism: Sequoia sempervirens (assembly GCA_007258455.2). Taxonomy (NCBI): domain Eukaryota; kingdom Viridiplantae; phylum Streptophyta; class Pinopsida; order Cupressales; family Cupressaceae; genus Sequoia; species Sequoia sempervirens. Next base: position 89,721,400 of record VDFB02000015.1, read on the forward strand.
GGAAAAATAGGGGTTGACCCCGTGATTCAGGCCCACATGCTTCTTCTTTTGTCTATTTCAGTGCTTTATCTAATAAATAACTTCCCTTTTTATGCATTTGACTCCCTGTTGTACCAATCTATGCTTGATCCATCACCTTTTTGCCACCAATTTGCATGCCAAACAACATAGATGAAGACATTTTGAAGTTTCTACATCATTTTACATTATCTCAGGTAATATATTCATTTTGGTAATATTCAAATGTTTATATTTAGTATGTTTATTTTTGACAATAATCTAAATTACTTTAATGATTTTATTAATCATAACAATTGGACATAGAATTCAACATTGAATTAGATGGGAGTTGCATAAAAAAGTTTAATTTTTATGACTTTGAAGAAAAAAATGAAAACCATGACATAATTTAGATGAATTCATGTTTAAACTTATATAAATGACATAATCTTAACACAAATTTGCTTATGAATTCTATTTGCATTGCTTATAGTAGTCCATTTCCAGCATGCTTAGATAAATGAATTCAACTTAACACAAGTTTTTTTGTTTTGTTTTGAAAATTTATAGACCATTCATTTGATGATTTTATTAATATTCATTGTTACACATAGAATTGAACATTAAATTCATTATTACTAATGGTCTTTTTTTTTCAACTAATTTGGAAAACCTAAGAGAATTCATCAATGTTAATGTGCAAGTTTAATTTGGGAAACCTAACAAATTTACAAAGGGGCCCTATTGGAAACTCCTCCTCAATCCCAAAACTCAATGGAGAAGCAACAACCAATCAAAAAAACCTCAAATTTCACCATTTATTTGCAATGACACACTTTTGAAGACATCTAAACAAGAAACCCTCATTTTAGGCAATTTACATGGAGGTTTATTGAAAAACTATATCCCAGAACTTGTCTAGCCTAGCCACTGCTTCAAACATCCTTAATTATGTTTGTATATGTGTATAAGTTCATTCACCAGCCTCTATCATCAATATTTCACCAAACCCTAGTTCAAAACCCCCATTTTCAAGCAAAATTTACACAAAAACCTTCAGAACAACAACAAAAAAAGTGTTCAAACATCTTACCTACTCCAATGAACCATGTACACACCTAAATCATGCCTTACTTATCCATTCCACTAAGTTAAAAAAAAAATAGTGGGTTTAATGGCTTAGAATGTCATTTTCATACACTCAAAACCCTTAAAACTAGGTATATCGACCAATCCTCTGTAATTTCATTAATGTCATTTTTACAACCTTTTCTTTCCTATCTTCCAAAAACTCACCTATTCTTCCTTTTAGGTTTTCAAAAGAGGTTTGTTGACCTAAAAACACCATTAGGTTTCTTTGGAACAAATTTTCCAAAACAAAGCACCTACATTGTTGTAGACCACAAATTAGGTCACTTTTACAAAGGGGCCCTATTGGAAACTCCTCCTCAATCCCAAAACTCAATAGGGTAGAAACAACCAGTCAAAAAAACGTCCAATTTCACCATGTATTTGCAGTCACACACTTTCAAAGACATCTAAACAAGAAACCCTCATTTTAGGTAATTTACATGGGGGTGTATTGAAAAAATATATCCCAAACCTTTTCTAGCTGATCCACCACTTCAAAAACCCTTAATGATGTATGAATATTCTTATAAGTTCATTCACCAGCCTCTATCATCAATATTTCACCAAACCCTAATTCAAAACATCCATTTTCAAGCAAAATTTGCACAAAAACCTTTGGGACAACAACACAAAAAGTCTTCAAACATCTTCCCTGCTCCAAAAAACCACTTACACACCTAAATAATTCCCTACTAAGCGATTCCACCAAGTTATAGAAAAAAAAAGTGGGTGGAATGGCTTAAAATGTCATTTTCATACACTAAAATCCCTTAAAACAGGGTATATAGACTGGCCCTTTGTAATTTGTCTCTAAAATGCAAAAAAACAATTGAAATCAATCCAAACCAATTCTAAAATGGTGTTATGCCTTCTTCCTAAAAGATTCACTCCATGAAAGATCAAAAAAATTTGGTACGTAACCGTACAGATCAAAGAAACTTCAAATTTTCTAGAAAATACACAAAAATAGGGGGTGTTTCAATTACTTCTCTTCTCAAAATTACATGCCAACCTCTCCTTGAAATTTTTTTTCTAAATACCATTTTACCCTCCTTAACAAATTTTATCTAAATTGACAACTTTTTGACATGATTTGCAACTTTTACATTTGTTGCCCAAAATGACTCAAATAACCACAAAATGCAATGTAATCAACGGTATGGATATGTTTGAAAATATGAATTACAAGTTATTTTATTGTGGTATGGAGGTAGATTTATGTATGAAAAATGTTGTAGCATATAGACATTTTTGATAATTCCAAACAACTCACTACCTTCTTTCATAAAATGTTTTGGTGTGTTAAATAAAATGCAATGTAATCAATCTTATCAATATGTTTCATAAAATGCATTACTTACTTTTATTCTATGTGTGATTGTGAATATGAAACATTCAACGTCATGTCAAGGAAATTACCAAATCCTCTAACACTAGAAGAACGTGCAGTAAAAAATGCAAGGAGAAGAGAATCAAAAATTGAAGCTCACGAAGCAAAAGAATTGCAGCCCGTACAACCAGAAATTCTCGTGCAATCTAAGAGAGATGTACAATTGGAAAAATAAAGGGCACAAATAGACAAAGTTTGTGTAAGGCCACAAATGGATCCCCAAGTTGGAGGCATATCATCAACCATAGGTGATGTTCAATGCACATCTCTAGTTGAAGACACACCGACAACATGTGGTCTTCCAAGTACATCAGAAATCACATCTACAGCTAAAGACACACCATCAACAACATTGTGTTTCAAAAGTATGTCAGAAAACATGCCTCTATTTGAAGTAGCTCCACAAATGACATTTCAATTTGTAGGTACAACATCATTTACATGTCAATCTCAAGGTATGTCATCAATTGCACCTCCAATTGAAGGTACGCGATCTATCCCTGATGTTGTTGACATTCCTAATGTTGACACAAATTTACATTTGAGAACTCCTCCTAGAGTTTCGAATAGAAAACCTATATTTTTTATTGATATTGATTCCAATGTTTTGAAATGGATGCCTGATAAGATGTCAAAACGTACATGTCAAAGAGTTGCACTGAGGATATGGAGTTTTTTTTTTAGAAGCTAAGTGAGGGTGGAAGATGCCAACTATTTGTTGAAATGATGAGGAAACTCAAATTTAGGCCCACCATGAAGGATCTTGGGCTGAGATTTTCGAATGACTCAAGTGAAAATTCCATTGTAAAGAACTTGATGAGTGCATACGAGAGCATGGGTTCTACCTCGCGCATGAAGGATAGTTGTGCCACAAGATGTGTGATGAAAAAAAAACTGTTAAGCAGTCAAACAAGGAAAAAGGTGAACCTTACAAAGAAAAGTCTTTGAAAATAAGTATATCATCTCTAGTGAGAGCCAAAGGAAGGTGTGAAAGATTGTAGGATCCAAATAGCAATGAGTTATGGGTATTCTTGGGTAGAGTGCCACGAAAAGATAAAAGAATTGCTCAAGGCTTGAGATATTTAATAGTAGATTATTGGAAGGATAACACAAGGACCTCTCCTCATCAAAGAGATGTTGTAAGGATAATTAGTAGTAAAATTCGTGAGCCACATGCAAATCATTATTTGGATACCACTCAAACCCAATTTTTTGCTGATTTTGTACAAAAGTTTCCTAAAATTAAAATATTTCAAAGGTATTTTGAAATGCTAAAGCCTTTTTATGTCAAAATAAATCACGCACGCACTACTTGTTGTTGTAAAGTACATATTGATTTTTCTAACCATTATGATGTTTATTGACGTATATGTGTAGATATGCATACTAACAATGTTTTGCAGGAATGTAACATAAGGCTTCCACCTAAATCCTCAAGGGAATTCTAATCTTCCATTTTATGTGAAAGAGAGGATGGTCAAATTTTTTACAAGTCATGTTTGGATGGCACATGTGATCATTGTGGTGGCATGCAAAATTTTCCAATTTTCCAACACATGGATAGTACACACACAATTGGAGACAAAATTGTCAAATTTGGAAAATACAAGACAGTGGCCTACAGTCTAAAAGATGGGAAAGAAACAAAGTGTGAATTCGTCAGAGATATGATTCCAGTATATCAGTTTATGGGAATTTTATGTGATCAAGTGGTGTATGATTATGCAAGTCATACACATAGAGCTCAATGGTTGGACTCATGGTTCAATTTATGCAAGGACACGTTTCCACTTCACAACATCATTCAGTCAATATATCATATGGTCAGATAATTGTACATCGCAATTCAAGAATGCCAAAATGTTTTACTAGTTGAGCAGGATGCATAGGATCAGTGGTGTTCAACATATGTGGAACTTCTCAAAGGTCAGGCATGGAAAGGGGGAGCATGATAGAGCAAGTGCATGTATCAAAAGATCCCTAGCACAAGAAGAGTTAAAGTGCAAAGATAGTGTAAGGTTGACAGATGCAAGATCAATTGTAAAGTGGTGCAATCATGCAATGGGTCCAGGTAGTCAAGGTAATTCTTTAGTTCGTAGATTTTTTCATTTATTAGATGATACTAACATTGCAACATATGAGGATTATTGTACACTAATAGGATCAAGCGAGCTACACTCTTTTAGAAGCTCCAATGTAGGTACATGGACTATCCATATGTGGAAGATGGCATGCTTTTGTTCTACATGTACACTTCAAGCATGGAATGATTATGAGTCAACAGAGTGGGTTGAGAAATGGTCTGTAAGAAATATAATCCCACTTGACACTTATCAGCTCCCGACGGCTCTAAAAATCACAGAGATGCAATCATCTATTGACTTTGATCATATATCGAACCTTGTAGAACCAGGTAATATATCTTACTTATAGGTTTTATTTTGATGTTCATTAAATACATCTAACAAGATGAACATATCAATGCAAGGAATGTGTATGTAGTGATTGTAGATGAAGACAATGAAGAGGGTACAAATTATTACCTGTGCCATTGTATCGAGGCCAAAAAGAAATTGGAGGCCCCAGTTGTAGATGGAGAAAACATAGAATATCCTACAGGTTCAGTGGTTGTTATTGGAACATGGCTTAGAAGGTACCCAGTTAAGAATGTTGCAGTTTGGTTGTTTGAGGAATTCGACACACATCAGAATATTCTTCACTACTCTAACCTTTTCGTCACCACCAACGTTCATTTGATCAAATATAACGGCAGACCTGCGAACAAGAACTTGTGGAAAGTGCATGAGTCTAATCACAAGGCAATACTTGACACAATAAAGAGTAGAGTAGACCCAAATGGTTCCCTCGATTGATTGGTAAGTATGCACATTGAGTTTTTAAATTCATCTTATTGATCATTGCTTTATTTCAAGCATTTAAGTTTGATTGTATAAGGGTTTTCAAAATTGCATTAATGTAGATATGCAAAATGATGGTTATATGTAGCTCTCTATTTGGTGCAGGGGCACCAAGCTTCGATGGTTGTCATTAGGGTGATGAAGTCTTTTTTTGGCTTGGATAAGGTCATATAGACCATTTATTGATGTAATAATTCTATTTTAGTGGCTATTAGTGAGTTATAAGGTTTTAGTTGCAAATTTGCTAAATTAGTGCAAAGTGTCATTTTTCAAATTTTGAAGTGCAAGAAATGAATACTGGGGAAGTTGAACGGTCAAAGAAGGCCAAAGGTCACTTGTGGCATTGGTTTTCAATCAATTCTTGATTAAGGGATTTGAATATATGTATGTGAATCTCGAATGAAGGAGTGTGTAGAGAAGAGTGGAAAATTTTGTACAATCATTGATCAATAAAGCTTTGTTTTCTTTGTGAATTTGAGTTTGTTTTTCTCTTTTTAAGTGTTGTGGCAGTAAATTGCATGAGCTTGTATTGAAGAGAATTGAATAAAAGTGTTTTTATTTTGGTAGAGGGATGTGTTAGCCATGTTTTGGTTTTTGTGGCATTGAAATCCATCTTGTTTTGAGCTCTTAGGGTGGATTTTGCTGTAGGCGGGTCTGGAAGTCTAAATTTCAAGTTTTGAGGTCATCAAGTGATTTAATGGCTCATTCCACCTAACGTATATACTTTAGCTCGGTGGAATGAGTCCATTAGGTGGGGAATAGGTTAGAAGATGATTCTTGGAGCAAGGGAGATCATTTTGGAGTGATGGCATGTAGCCTTGGGTGTGAAAATGTGTGAATTTGAGTGGTTTTAGAGTGTGAAATGGATGAAATCCTTTGGATCAGTCAGTTGTGAAAGTCTTTTAAGCATTTACATGAATCATATGGTATTTTTGGGGTGTTGGATGTGAGAGTTAATTGTGGGAAGAGTGATTTTCAATAAGGCTCCTTGGAAAACCTAGGTTTGGTGGCTTGAGAGTGAGGGTTCAATGGATTGGTAGCTTAGTGAGTGGTTGGAGCTCTGAAAATTGTGAAATCTTAAGGTTGGTAACCTATTTAATAACTTTCCATGGTGTTTGACTTGATTTCAGCTGTTTGGGAAGGTGTCTCTTTGGAAAAGAGGCCTAATTGGCCTAGTTGCCCCTACAGTACAGTGGAATTTTGGAGAATACATTGAAAAACCCATCTCTAGGCCTCCTGTGACCTTATGACCACTTCAAACACCCTTTTTTAATCCTACACATGCTTAATAATCCTTAATATTATGCTGCCCCCAAACTTCACCCACTTTTAGTCTCTAAAACCTCAATTTTCTATTAAAAAATGCACTTCTCTCAACTAGGGCTTCATGCCCAAACATACACATGACCTCCCCGGTCCTTGCAAACCTTCAAACACATCAAACCCCACTAGATCTCACTAAAACCAATTGATTATATCCTTCTTCAAAACAAATTCTTCAATCTGCTACTTCAACCCATGCCTTTTAGGCCTAAATTAATGCATTATATACTTGCTTGTCATTTGAATTGTCATTAATGAAATTATATATTGAATTATATGTTTATCTTATTTTCCTCTTGTAGGAGTAGTTGTTGGAACACTTGAAGGAGTAGGTGTTGAAACACCTTAGGGAGGAGGTGTCAAAACACTTGAAGGAGATAAAGAAAAAGAGATTCCTAAAAAGGTATGTGTTTATTTTATTTTTTGTTTGGTAAATATATTCCTATTACTAACAATTGTATGCTAACTTGTATCAATTTGATGTTTTGTTCATATATATAGATTGACATTGCAAAAGTTGGTATGATTGGTTCTTTGAGAGGGGCATATTCTAGGACTCATGATGGTTTGAAGAGATGTATATATGAAGTAATCAAGATTTCAATTTTAGAGTTCAATTATAATTCAATGTATATTGATTTTGATGTTAATTATTTGATTTTAAATTATATAATATAACTAATCTCAATTGTGGTTTTAATTTTTCTTGTGCAATTAACTTTAGAGCCAAAGAGTGCTTCAAAGAGGCTCCATTTTGATGATCCACCCATAGTTTAGGATGAGATAGACATTTTGGAATGTATATTTTGAATAGATATTGAGATGGCATATGCCACATTTTGTAAAAATTTGTTTGAGTTGGCATTGATGCCATTTTTGTATATGGACATACACTTGATTATTGGATAATTTGATATATAGAAGTTGAAAATCGAAATAATTTGTTCGTCATGTGCATGTTTAAACTGTTCAAAAAATTAGTCTTGAGCAATGGTTAAATATCAATGTACAATAGCATAAAAAATAATGGTTATATTATATAGCTGACAATCAAAAATAATGAATAATGGTTAAATTATATCATATATTGCTTATTTATATTATGGTTAAATTATATAGTTTAAACAACTTTGAAAACAAGAACAATGGTAAAGTTTAACATTTAAAATTTAAAATTTAAATACACAAATCTCATTGTCTCACACTACATATTTCATATTGCATTATCATTACATATTGAAATTCAAAAAATATCATAGTTTTATGTTGATAAACATGCCAAAGTGATGCAGAGTAGGGTGGCAAACTCTCAACAAACCAACTACCCTTTAATCTTCCTTCTAGACACAAAACGCCATTGGATACTCATGACCAGGGTACATAAGCACTAAATCAATAATCATCTTCCAATGAAACAATCACCAACACTCCAAAACTCAAAACCCTCACATTTGAAAAGTTTCAAGAAGGTTTATTGAAAACCTAACCTCCAAACCTCTCCTCACTATTTCAATGCCTCCAACACCTTCAAATATGTCTTCCCTTTCTTAATTAACTCTTACAAAGTGCTTCCCCAAGTGTTTTCAATCACTACCTATTCTTAACCTCCAAATTTCACTCAAAACACACATTATTGACAACTAGGCATCATGCCCAAACCCCCAAATAGCCACCCCTGCTCCTAAAATAATGCACACATTCCCCCAACACCTAATTATGCCATTCCACCAAGTTACAGTAGAATACAATGGGTGGAAAATACATTTGGTGGAAATTTCCATACTGCCCCTATGGAAAAAGCATGAATTTAGGCCTAGGAGGCATAGCTTGAAGTAGCAGATTAAAGCAATAGTTTGGAAGAAGGTTAGAATCTAGTTGTTCCAATGTTATCAGGTGGATTTTGATGTGATAGAAGGTCTACAAAGGCATGGTAGGTCATTTGGATGTTTGGGCTTGAAGCCCTAGTTGAATAAAGAGTGAAAATGGGTGAAATTGAGAGGTTTTAAGAAGGAAATGTGTGAGAAATTTGGGGGCAGCATAATTTGAAGGCGAATTAAGTTTTTTTAGGGTGAAATAAGAGTGTTTTAAAATATTTTGAGGTTGAATGAGGTCTAGAGATGGGTTTTTCAATAAACACCTACTTATTTGGTGAAAAATGAGGGTTTCATGAAAGAGGGTCTTAGCAAGCGAGTTTTGACTCAGTGGTTGAAGATTTTGTGGTTTTGGAGGCAGTTTGAGGACTATCTGATGGTATTTTGAGTGGTCAGAAAGATTGAAGGAGAGTTCCTTTATTAAAGTGGGCTAATTGGAGCCCCTTTTCAAGCATTCAAAGTTAGTTTGATGGTATCATTCCAAAGTAAGTACATGCGATTATGTGATATGTTTAAAAGTGACCTAATGGGCTCCTAAAATGGTAGTTTTTTTGTGGCTTTCAGTGGTCTCTTCAATGTTTTGAGACGAAAACCTAGGTTGCACACCTATAAGACTAAACAGTGAAGTTGAGAAGAGTCACCCTTGTTAGGGTTTGAAGGTAGGAAGTTTGATTTCTTCAAATGAATTTTAGTTTGGATAGTTGTGGAACTCCCTTTCATTGCATCAAAAAGGACCTTATTCATGACCAAAAACATTAAGACACCCTAAGCACTAACTGGTGCAGGGGCACCAAGAGCATTTTATGCAAATATTGACAGTTGAGGTATTTTGGTTGTTTAGGGGTATTTGAGTCTTTTTTTTCAAACAATAAGGTCATTTAGACCATTTTATGATGTAAGGATTCCTTTTATAGGTCTTTAGGTGGTTGGAAGGTCTAAGTTGCAAAATATTGCAAAAAATGCAAAATTGTATAAAAGTTGTCAAAATTGCAACTTATTGTTAAATAGTGGAAGTTCAAGAGTCATCTTGTTGTAGTTAGTGGGGAAAGAAGTTGGAAGTTGTTTAGTCATATATAGAAATGGTCCTCTTTGGCACCCAAACGCATCAAATCACTTTGAGCTACGTTTAACTAGTTGAATCCCTTAAGAGTCTAAAGTGCAAAATAGGTGCAAACTTCAGCATGACGTTACTCGGACACTGTGACACTTAAAAAATTATCATCTAAGCCTATGGGATCATATTGAGCCCCTCAAAAATATCATCTCTTGATTTTTTCTATCTCAGAGGTATTTTCCTATGGTGGCGAGATTTCGCTTGGGGAAAAAGTTGTCAAATGCAAGTAGTGCAAAGTTGCAAAGTGGTACAACTTTCATTATGTAACTCGTGTGACCAAAATAATTGTTCCAATGCACCAAGTGGGTAGGTTTATGCTAGAAATGCTCCTCTTTCATACCCAAACGTGTCGAATCACTCTGAGCTATGTTTAACCGACTGAATCTCTTAAAAGTCTTAAGTGCAAAATGGTTGCAAACTTCAACATGACGTTACTCGGACACCATGACACTTAGAAACTTCTTGTTTGATCCAATGGAATCATGTTGTGCCCCTATACAATAACCTCTCTCAGTTTTTTCTATCTCGGAGGCGTTTTCCTATGGTGGGTAGATTTCACTTGGGGAAAAAGTTGTCAAATGCAAGTAGTGCAAAGTTACAAAATGGTGAAACTTTCATTTTGCAACTTGTGTGACCAAAATAACTATTTCAACCCATCTTATTGAGTATTTTTATACTAGGAATGGTCCTCTTTTTCACCCAAACATGTCAAATCGCTCTGCGCTACGTTCAACCAGTTGAATCCCTTAAGAGTTTGAAGTGCAAAATGGTTGCAAACTTCAGCATGACGTTACTCGAACACCATGATGCTCAGAAACTTCTCGTCTAAGCCTATGGGATTGTGTTGTTCCCCTATACAATAACCTATCTTTGTTTTTTCTATCTCAAAGGAATTTTCCTGTGGTGGTGATATTTTGTTTGGGGAAAAAGTTGTCAAATGCAAGTAGTGCAAAGTTGCAAAGTGGTGCAACTTTTGTTTTGCAAATCGTGTGACCAAACTAACTATTCCAATGCATCTAAGTGGGTATGTTTACACTAAGAATGGTCCTCTTTCGCACCCAAACATGTCAAATCACTCTGAGCTATGTTCAAACGGCTGAATCCCTTAAGAGTCTAAAGTGCAAAATGGCTGTAAACTTCAGCATGGCGTTATTCAAACACAGTGATGCTTAGAAACTTTTTATCTAATCCTATGGGATTGTGTTGTGCCCCTCTACAATAACCTCTCTCAATTTTCACTATCTTGGAGGTGTTTTCTTGTGGTGGTGAGATTTCGCTTGGGAAAAAACTTGTCAAATGCAAGTAGTGCAAAGTTACAAAGTGAGGAAACTTTTGTTCTGCAACTCGTGTGACCAAACTAACTATTCCAACGCGTCCAAGTGGGTACATTTACGCTAGTAATGGTCCTCTTTTTCACCCAAACACACCAAATCGCTCTGAGCTATGTTCAATCGGTTGAATCCCTTAAGAGTCTAAAGTGCAAAATGGTTGCAAACTTTAGCATAACGTTATTCAGATATTGTGACACTTAGTAACTTCTCGTCTGAACCTATGGGATCATGTTGAACCCCTCTACAATATCCTCTCATTTTTTATGATTTCGGAGGCATTTTTTGTGTGGTGACGAGATTTTGCTTGGGGAAAAAGTTATCAAATGCAAGTAGTGCAAAGATGCAAAGTGGTGCAACTTTCATTCTGTAACTCGTGTGACCAAAATAATTGTTCCAACATGTCCGAGTGGGTACTTTTACATTAGGAATAGTCCTCTTTCACACCCAAACACGCCGAATCGCTCTAAGCTACGATCAACCGATTGAATCCTTTAAGAGTCCAAAGTGAAAAATTGCTACAAACTTCAGCATGACATCACTCAGACACCATGATTCTTAGAAAATTATCATCTAAGCCTATGAGATTGATTTGTACCCCTTTATAATAACCTCTCTTTGTTTTTTCTATCTCGGAGGCATTTTCCTGTGGTGGCAAAATTTCACTTCAGGAAAAAGTTGTCAAATGCAAGTAGTGCAAAGTTGCAAAGTGGTGCAATTTTCGTTCTGCAACTCGTGTGACCAAAATAACTATTCCAACGCATCCAAGTGGGTACATTTATACTAGGCATGGTCCTCTTTCACACCCAAATGTGTCGAATCACTTCGAGCTATATTCAATGGATTGAATCTCATTAGAGTTTGAAGTGTAAAATGGCTGCAAACTTCAGCATGATGTTACTCAGACACCGTGACACTTCGAAACTTCTCTTCTGAGCCTATGGAAATATGTTGTACCCCTCTATAATAACCTCTCTCAGTTTTTTCTATCTCATAGGCATTTTCCTGTGGTGGTGAGATTTCACTTGGAGAAAAGTTGTCAAATGCAAGTAGTGCAAAGTTGAAAAGTGGTGCAACTTTCGTTCTGCAACTCATGTGACCAAACTAACTATTCTAACATGTATGATTGGGTATGTTTACACTAGGAATTGTCCTCTTTTTAACCCAAACGCATTGAATCGCTCTAAGCTATGTTCAACCGGCTGAATCCCTTAAGAGTCTGAAGTGCAAAATGGCTACAAACTTCAACATGGTGTTACTCAAACACCGTGATGCTTAGAAACTTCTCGTCTAATCCTATAGGATCATATTGTGCCCCTCTACAATAATCTCTCTCATTTTTTTTCTATCTCAGAGACATTTTCATGTGGTGGTGAGATTTCGCTTGGGGGAAAAGTTGTCAAATGCAAGTAGTGCAAAGTTGCAAAGTGGTGCAACTTTTCTTCTACAACTCATGTGACCAAATTAATTATTCCAACACATCTGAGTGGGTATTTTTACACTAAGAATGGTCCTCTTTTACACTCAAATGCATCGAATCACTCTAAGCTACGTTCAACCAGTTGAATCTCTTAAGAGTCTGAAGTGCAAAATGGTTGCGAACTTCAACATGACATTACTCAGACACAACGATGGTTAGAAACTTTTCATCTAAGCCTATGGGATCATGTTGTGCCCCTCTACAATAACCTCTCTCGGTTTTCACTATCTCGAAAGTGTTTTCCTATGGTGGCGAGATTTTGCTTGGGGAAAAATTTGTCAAATGCAAGTAGTGCAAAGTTACAAAGTACAACTTGTGTGACCAAACTAACTGTTCCAATACATATTAGTGGGTATATTTATGTTATGCATGGTCCTCTTTCACACCCAAACACGCCGAATCACCCCAATCTATGTTCAACCGACTAAATCCCTTAAGAGTATGAAGTGCAAAATGGCTACAAACTTCAGCATGACGTTATTCAGACACCGTGATGCTTAAAAACTTCTCATCTAATCCTATAGTATTGTATTGTGCCCCTCTATAATAACCTCTCTCAATTTCCGCTATCTCAAAGGCTTTTTCTTGTGGTGGTGAGATTTCGCTTGGAGAAAAAGTTATCAAATGCAAGTAGTGCAAAGTTGCAAAGTGGGGAAAATTTCATTCTGCAACTCGTGTGACCAAACTAACTATTCCAACGCGTCTGAGTGGGTACATTTACGCTAAGAATAGTACTCTTTTGCACCCAAACATTCCAAATCGCCCTGAGCTACGTTCAACCAGCTGAATCTCTTAAGAGTCTAAAGTGCAAAATGGCTACAAACTTTAGCATGACATTACTTAGACACTGTGACACTTAGTAACTTCTTGTCTAGACCTATGGGATCATGTTGAGACCCTCTACAATAACCTCTCATTTTTTGCTATCTCAGAGGCATTTTCGTGTGGTGGCAAGATTTCGCTTGAAGAAAAAGTTGTCAAATGCAAGTAGTGCAAAGATGCAAAATGGTACAACTTTCGTTCTGTAACTCGTGTGAACAAAATAACTGTTCCAATGCATTTGAGTGGGTACGTTTACACTAGGAATGGTCATCTTTTGCACCCAAATAGGCTGCATCACTTTGAGCTACGTTCAACCAGTTGAACCCCTTAAAATTCCAAAGTGAATAATGGCTACAAACTTCAGCATGGCATCACTCGGACACCATGATGCTTAGAAAATTCTCATCTGAGCCTATGGGATCAAGTTTTACCCCTCTACAATAAAAATTCTTTGTTTTTGCTATCTTTGAGGCATTTTTCTGTGGTGGTGAGATTTCACTTCAAGAAAAAATTATCAAATGCAACTAGTGCAAAGTTGCAAAGTGGTGCAACTTTCGTTTTGCAACTCGTGTGACGAAACTAATTCTTCCAACACATCTGAGTGGGTATGTTTACGCTAAACATGGTCCTCTTTCACACAAATTTTCTGAATCACTTTGAACTATGTTCAACAGGTTGAATCCCTTAAGAGTCTAAAGTGAAAAATACATGCAATATACATGAAGTATTCATGTGAATAAGTGAGGCACAAGTAATTGAAGCATTCCAAAGGATACAAACCACCAGGAATTGAGCTTATTTACACAATACACTTTAGATGGAGCTTATTGAGCAATCAAAGTAATTAATTAAGCATTAGATGTAAACAAAATCCATTCCTACAACATTCAAGCATACAATTTACACAATACGCATGATAACATCATTCAAGAATGGTAGTAGAAAAAATAATATTTTTTTAATCAAAAATCCATAAGGCTATACAATGATATATATTGATAAAATTATATACAATATATCCAAAAATACATACATGCTTAGTACAAAGGAGCCATATTATGGACATAAAATGTCATGTATATATCGATAGTACAAAACATATGTTCCAAAATGCCACATAGGAATACAACAAACAACCCTAATACAATCATTTCCCTCTAAGGGAAGGAAATAGATCTTGTGCTGCCTTCAAAATTTGGCTGGATGGAGTGACTATTGGTTCTCTGATCTTTCAAACATGCTCGCTAGTCCTCCTCTCTTCACTCTGGACCTTCAACTGATACAATAAAATGTAAAGGTGTTAATACATAGAAATTGAATTATGGAATGACATATAACAAAATATAATCACTTATCAAATATAGATAGTTATCATTCACATTTACATCATTAGCACGTCCACAATCTGGAGTGACAACCACCTGTAGCAACCATCAAGATATAAATTAAGCTACACAAAAGTATCATAAAAATTTTCTATAATAGACCATAAAAGAACAAATATAATGATAAATCGACTAATATGTTGCATACCTCTCTCAATGGATCAGAACTGGCTATTGTTGCAGCAACTTCATAGTCCATTGTGCCACCAACATCATCAGGGCTATCTCATGTCAACATCTGCAAATGGTAAATGAAAGATTAAATGGTAGGGTGAACTATTAAATGTTAATGGGATGGGATTAGGAAGGAATAAAGGAACAAAAAGTGAATTAGGAGAAGATAATGTGACATGATCAAGGAATAAAAATGCAATGTTTGTGTTTCTCATCAATTTTTTAGATTTGTATATGAAAAATTATGAAAATAGCTAACATTGTTTTACAATACCATTATTGAATAAAGGCTACTTGAGTGTAAGTTGTTTGAGGAAATGAATTGCAAGGTGTGGAGGTTGAAGGTCCACCAGGAAACTGTTTGAAATCCAAAGCATGTTATGAGACAAACATTCAACTATTCAAATGCAATAATAATATCTTTAATACTAGTTGGATACCTATGGACTCAACGTTGAGAATGAATAAGGGTTTGTAGGAATGGGGCACGTCTCATGAACACTCCAACCCTGAAATTTCATCATATTGAAATTCTACTAATTTACTTATTCTTAAATTTCAAAATATAATTTAATAAACAATATTAAATGAACTTGTTAAATTTTACCTGAGTGTTAATGTCAAATGTATCATTCAGCAAATCATCTCTAAAATTCATCTCCTCTACAACTGATGTAGGTTGTGTAGCTACATCCCGAACACTCTAATAATCATACCTGCAAACTGTTAGCTCTCAAAAACACAGGTAAAATACCTCAAGAGGTTGCCAATCTCTTGACACGTTTCAGGGTAACAGACAAGGTCAAAATGGTTTAAACCTTCTTCTCTTCAGGTGTTGCTAGACCTAGGCGGGTATACCTATATGAATGAGGCAGACATGACTTATGCTTATCTCTTTTAAAGTATTTTACCCACAATGGCAAATGGGAGTGGATAAATAAAATTTGATTTGGTATAGATTGTATAGCAATATCAAAGCTAAAACCTAATATATTCAGTTTAACATATATGAATAATGAGTTTAACTAAAATAATGAGAATGTGGAGACTATTGCCTTATTGGGTATGCGGAGTCAAAAAGAAATCTAAAATGAGTAACTTCTTTCTGGCAAGTACTCTAATTGTTCGACATATATTTGAGTTTATAACTTGTATAAACATGCAAGAATATGACTACCGAGTTCTTCTTAATGATCCAAATGAGATTCCCTAATTACTATGATCAAATAAAAGGATTTAATCTTTTCTTGAAAGAACCAATTAATCAACCATACAAATACAGCAAGTGTGCACCAATAAACTGAATATAAGCTTGTTATATCAATTTAAATAACCAGAAAAAATCAACCTTGGAGACAACTTCAGTAGTACTTTTAATTAACACAACAAACAACTGATACCAGAAATATGCCACCACATTAAATGATTTTCATTGATACCTCCATAGTTTTAAACATGCATCATAGTCTCATATTTTTAAAACATTGTAATCTACTGTATCTTTCTTCTATATCCTATATCCTATTTTGCTACCAAAACGGATATTTATACATCAACTACTTGAAAGGACGCATCCTTTCAGAAATGTCATATGTTTAAAACAACAATAGATTAAAAGGTAATTAAGCTCTATTAAGCCATAAATGAATCTTCGATAAGTGGTCCAAGTAATCCCAACGTTTATGCGTATCTGCATCTCCCACTGTGTTCTAGATCATGATCTCCATTATTACCATCTTCTCATTTTGTTCGCATGCCTCATCCAGTGTTGCACCTTTCGTGGTAGCTATCTTCAGAATTTCTTGCAGTATCAATTCACTTTCACTTTTCCACTTAGTCATTTCTTTTAATCCTCCTTTATCATCAAAGAATGCAGTCAATCCTTTTCTAGTGGCATTTATCAATCCCTGCGCATCCCCTCACAATTCTTCAAAGAATTCTCGATGTTTATTCACAAAATGATTTGCAGCCTCAATTGCTACATTATCATAAACACCCCTCTAGTTTATTTCTTGAAACTTCTCCAAAATCCTACCATCCATTCTTTCATGTTCTTGCAATGCAACAAAGTTATGTGAATATGTTCCCTGGAGCTTATTTAACCAAGTTGCTAGAACGGCTTGTCTTTTCTTAATCATTGATACAAGTGTATCATATTTCCCTTGAGAGTAAGCACTTGACCCTTCCCAATGTTTTTTTGCTTGTGAACTTTCACCATGAGTGAGCAGCTTGGTTGATTTCATTGTGACACCTAACAAATCTTTCAGGCAGTCATTTTCTCTCAACATCCTCTCATTATTCTTTTTGTGCATTTCCCTCTCCTTCATTAACATCTAAATTTGAGCTTTGTTTAATTTTGCTACATTGATTCCAATTTTTGCAGTTGCCATAGGATTAGCCTCTCCAATCTTTAAATTCATAACATGCCCGAATGCTTTCTCAGTATCAATGACAACTGATTTCCTGTGAGGTGGATATAAAGCCCAAATCATTAATGACCCTTCATCTGGATTGTATTTCAACCCTCCATATACTTTTGTCACCTTTTATGGGTTGAGCTTGTGTGTAGCATTACTATCTTTCAAGAAACTATCAAAAACTAGTGTAAAATTGAGATCCAACCCTAGAAAAATCATAACACCAACACTTTCCAACATTTTCCTTCCCTTTTCAGGGGTCATACTTTCTATCTCTTTGTCCACACACACCTTTAGGTCATTCAGTAATTGTTCTTCATTACCTGGTGTGATATTGTCAACCTTTTCTCTTATTTCTTTTCCTTTTTGTTTGTACAGGAATGCCTTAAACTCTGGAGAATTTACAAATTCATCATCTGCTACAAACGATTTGTACTCTACATGCCTTGTATCTGCATCTACATTCTCTTCAGCACTCAATTCCCTGACAGGGCAAGTGTAATGTTGAGTTCTCAATCTTGACATCTTATTTGGTTTTTCTTGTGGCACATTATCCTCAGATGCCTCCTCCCCAGAAGATAACAGTTCTGTATTTTGCAACCCTTGATTATATTGTTCGACCACTATTTTTTCTTCCTCAGCTTCCAGGTTACAAATCATATCATCAAATTGATAGGGCACATGTTGATACCCTCCAAAGTTTATCTTCAGTTTAGAAAACTTGATGTACCCTTCTAGATCAAAATTCCTTCTAGCTAGGTGGTCCTCTTTTCATATTGTATTGCAGTAACTTATCAAGGATCAAATTGTATCCTTCCTTGGCTAATACAATAAAATCACCGAAGCACAATGTACTGGGCATAAAATCCTACTTTCCAAAGGAGCTCAAATTCATAACACTGGAAAAATCCATCTGTCTAACAATTTCCAAGTATGCAATCTTGTCCAGGACTATTTTAGGAAAAATGAATGGGGCATCTTCAAATCCATAAACCTTAATCATGGTAGCATCATCCAAGCAATACCAATCCCCCCAGTTGTGACTAATTGGCCCACTGAAGTCCTTAGGCTTGAGAAACCTCTTTATCTCTTCAAATAAAGAATATTCACATGGATGATTATAAAATTTGTACAATTTCTTCACAAAAAACTCCTCAAAGTGTACAAAACTAGAGTTAGCAAACCTAATGTCCCAGATAACCGTCCATAATTGAATAGGTAATGCCGTGCCTTCCTTGTCAAATTGGGAAATTCTCATCTCCCGAGGCCACAGCTCTAACTCTTGTCCAAAATACAACACTATGTGCATCAACAATGAGTAATACTTAAGATGTAAGATAGAGGCTCCGCCCTTTATTGCCATCAACCCAGAATCAAGCCCCTTAAAAATGTATGAGGCATAATCAAATGGTCTAGAATTGTGATAATGGATATCTGCTGAAATTATCATAGGCACAATTGACATATATTTAGGGACTTCCATTCCCACTACTTGGCCTACCGAGAAATAAGTATACTTCATATATGGTTCAAAAAGATCAACATGGAAAGGGGGTCCATTGCTATCCTCTAGAGGAACTGGTTTTCCACCTTGTCTAATTATGTGGAGTGGCAACCTCCAACCCTTATAAATTGTGTCCATACTCCCGTACTCCCTTTCTAATTCTTCACATATGATTTTCTCATTGCACACCCCTTCCAGATTGAAAACCTCACCTATTGCATCTTCT
This sequence comes from Sequoia sempervirens, assembly GCA_007258455.2. Lineage (NCBI taxonomy): Eukaryota > Viridiplantae > Streptophyta > Pinopsida > Cupressales > Cupressaceae > Sequoia > Sequoia sempervirens. The sequence goes on from VDFB02000015.1 coordinate 89,740,483, forward strand.
GATATGTGTATTAGTGTTTTCCTGGATGGGTCACATATAGCTTTGAGTTTCAAATTATAATGGATGGCCAACAATTTTACCAATTCTACATTGACAAATACATTAGGGCACACTAGCTTTCCCAGATTAAGTTTCCATGGGTTACATACTGGTTCAAAATGATTTCTCCAATAGTAATGAAAGCTAAACAATTCATAACCTCTTATTGAAGTCCAAATATCTCCTATGAGTTTACACTTTTCATCCAATTTATCTATTTTTTCCCTAAGTTGTGCAGATCATCTGGCTTTAGGTCCAGAGCCAAGTAATTGGTCAATGAGATCTTGATTTAGCTTATGTTTAGTGTCCTGATGCTCTATTTCAGTTTTATGTTTCTTCCCTTTAGGCTGACTGCTTTCACCATATTTTCTACCTTTTGATTTTCTTGAGTTGGAGGATTCCATTCCTCAAAAGTTACAGAAGTCAAAAATTACAGGAACTAAGGCATAAAGAACTTATTGTATTTCGCTCAAAACCTTTGGACTGAAAGAATGCCCTGGTTCTTCGTTTGCCCCTTTGCTTCCTCCGCTATCAATTCCACACTAATATTTCCAATTGAATTTTCCTTAATTCATGTAGCTATTTGTGCTCCATCGCGCCATTAATGTTTTAGCTGAAACACGAGTGTAGTAGGTCCTTTTTTGAAACTCTCACTGTCACATCATATAATATTGTTGGTGAGACATTTTCAAATCTTGGGCGATCTCTCTATTATGGATTTTACCAACGTTCATTTAAAACATCCGCCAAGACATCCTGTAGTTTCCCCGACACTTCAAGTCTCTTTGACTACCACAAACTATATATCTCTTTGGTGTCCCATAGTCTCATCGATGTTTTGAGTCTCACCGACAGTTATTCTTTCAGTTTTATGTATATCGTTGTAACTCTCGCCGACAAAGCCTATCGTTGTAACATTGTGAGTTGAGCAGATGCTCCACAAATTACTTCGTGTCTTGTCGAGAAATTTCCTTTGGTCTACTTTCTGGTCGCCGAGACATAAATATTTTCTTGTCGATGGAACAACACTCGGCGTGACTCTCATATATTTCTCTGATGAAACTAGTCTCGTCGATAATCAATACATACCGCCAAATCATTTACTAACATAATCTTTTTAGTGTGATATAGGGGGTCGACAAGACTCCCTAACTTCATCCCAATGACAACGACAGAATCCACTCTTGCTTTATCGGTGAGACCAAATTAATGCTCCGGGACATTACACTGACAGCTCTTATCTCGCCGATATGTCTCTATGTTTTCAATCAGTAAGACACCAATAGGCTCAATATGACTTGCTCTAATGCATACTGTCTTGCCGATAGGATCTTTCTTTCACTGATACTATGAATTGTGTCTACCTGACGTGTATTACCAAATGAAATTTTATCGGTAAGACAATCCTGATCTCTTGCCGATAGACTATAAAAGACACACGTTAGTATGAAATGCTTTATGGATTGGTGAGACCTGCATCATGTTACGTTGATATGGTTTATACATTCAAATGCTTAGGGACAGGTGAATTCTATGGGACCACATGACAAAATATGGGAAAATATGTTATGTAAAGCGGATTCTTGTACTCATGGTATGGACTTCTTAGCAAACTTATGGGTATAGACAACTATAAAATTTTCAAAATTTTACAGTTCTAACACAAACTGCACCACAAACGCCACAATGGTGGAGTGGAGCTCAGGGCCTACATGTCTCCTCCACACCAGACTCTACTAGAGGCCTCACACACTATAAAATGGTATGGGTGAGTGATCCAATCACCTCCAACATGTCCACCTCTACACTATCCTTAACAATGGAAGGAATGGCGACATGCTCCACCATGGGTCTGGCCAAGGGTCTCAGTGCAGACTGTGGATTACACCGTGTAGCGGGTCTATCATGCGTGGAGCCCCCACCTCTACCCTGAAAGTCTAAGATGTCAAAATAATTTTGCATCTTATTGAGGATAAACTCACAATAGAGTTTCCTCAAAAAGTATTGCGGTACCTCATGGTTATTGCATGGAGGTTGGTCAAATACCATCCACCAGCACTCCCAAAATTTATTTTTAATTAACTCATGGTGGCACCAATGGATTGGGAACCTCCTGCATGTATGAGACAAAGGTACATTGGTTTTTGGGTCTGTAAATAGGGCACACAAGTCGGCTTTGCTAGTTTTTTTTTTTTAAACATCTGCATATGACAAACCACTAGCATAATATTGTCTCATATCATGCCTCTTATTTGACCAAAAATTTATTTTCTCACTCATTTCTCCTACATGAGATATAATTGACTTCAATGATTCAGCAATCCCTCTCCTATAAGGGTGGGTTTCAGCATGCTCGGTTAATCTTCCAATTAATTTTTCAATGTCTCTTTTATTGTTTTCAATTTGATTTAGAATATTTTCTTATGTTCCTTGAGGATGCCTATGAATTCATGGAGGGGTTTCAGGTTGTTCTTGAATAGGAGGCTCTTCCTGAGGGGGTGACTATGAATTCTCAATGTTTAAAGGTGGGTATTCATTCCCTGAGAAGTAGAACAAAATTCTATTATAAAAACCTATTTCAATTTGCATTCTAAATCAAATTCAAAATAAATAGAATAAAAATACATACCTCTTCGCAATCTTTGATGTCTCTGACGTGTTGGCAGCATCCTCATGAAAATTAGCAAGCTAAGGATGCAAATAATAGATGATATTTGGCGAGCACAAGTTACAGACCTCAAATCCTCCAAGCCAAGTCATGGGTTGAAGTGAAATGAGGGTTTCAAATGTGTTTTTTTCTTTTATTCAACTTTTCCATTTGGCGTGTGCCAAATGGCCAATTTCGGCCTTTTTTTGCAATTTTTTCCAATTTGGCACCTAAATTGTGTCACGGATTGGTGCACTTACCCAATTAGTGAGATTTTTTACTACCACATCGTGCAATACATCCACTACAAAAGTTCCTTTTCCTTTTAGTAAGTTTTTTGTGGCTTGTCAAGGAAACTAGTTTGTATCAAAACCTGCATTTTTTTCATATTCTGCCACCTTCTAGTCACCTGCATCAACATAATATTACCCTACAAGTGGAATATCATGCATTTAATTCTTTCACCAAAGTAAATTATTATCAAGTCCTTATCTTTTATCATCAAGTAATCATCCTCAAAGCATGCTTATGACCATAATAATGCTTTACTTAGTATTTTTGGGTTTTTGAATTTTAGATGGCTTTTTGGAATTTCAACGTCACAAGGAATTTTGGGAATTATTGATGTTACGAGAAGATACCAAGGATTTCCTATACTGTGGGCTTCTTTTGAAACCACGATTACCCGATTTTACAAATGACACTCTTACCCGACACCACTGATTAATGTGACTTGACTAATTAAGCCATACAATTCAAACCTAAACTTTTACACACTTAATGCCACTTTAGGTCCATACTCTACTGACTTATCTACTCAATTACATAGTTTCCATTAATTAACTTTATTAAAGACTACATAGGATATTCCTTGGTGATTCAACCTATGAAGGCTTAGCCACTCAGTTCCAATGCGATTTATTTCCCCAAAATATTTTTCTTATCAATAATTTCATCCTCCATTCAACATTACATTAGTCCCTCTTTATTTATACTTCATGTTCGCCAACTTACAAGTTTTATGCCACCTTCTCTATATTTTCACTTTCACTTTTTCGAATGGGATTTTAAAATTTGGGTCCCCATGCTACTATAAGCAACCTAGGGTGTAACGCCCCGCCATGCAACCCCAAAAGAAACTAATACATCACACATTTATGGCACAATTTTTTTATAAATAACTAACATGCAACATAATATTAACATACAACACTTGAAATGATACTATATGTACAACATATGACAAATTCCCTTGGGGTTATATGACTGCATTACTTTTTGAATTAACAACATTACATTACATGAAATATAAGCATCCACTAGAACCATAAGATAATAACATGAACATGGACAATACACTATAACTTGAGGATACATCGATCAAGGATTACATCAATACATTAGTGCTTACCAACATGAATGGGAAGAGAACATGGGATGATACAAATGAAATGATTGAGTACAAAGCATCAAATCTGGATCCATCTCAGGCACATCTCTAGTGTCAAAGTAATAGGTACATCTCTGTGGATCTCGATCTTCGGTTGGGGACCAGATGGGGTGCATAGCACGTTCCACTTGACCACGTGGACCCTAAGGCCCACCCCCCATGCTAGGAGAGGACAAGAAGGACCTCAATGAATACCATCAAAAATAAAAGGTGTACAAAACTCCACAACATGAGCAACAATAACATAAGGTAACATCCAACACAAGAAATAACCAACACAAGACAACATAACAAAGCATCAACAAACACATGACAACATCCGCTTCCAGAAGCTCAAGAAAAAAAAGAGGGAAAAAACAACATACAAGGTTGTTAAAGGGTGGAGTGTCATTGCATAGGTAGCCACGGGTTACCCTGGCATAACCTTCCTAGGTTGTCAGCCCCAATCCTAAGTTTCCTTGGTAACATCTACTGGCCGTCAAACCACCATGCCCGCTATGTGGGATCAAAATACCTTGCAAGATTACTATGCAAAGGAAAGGTAATTGATCTTGCCATTCTAGGCCTTCCCACTCATCCCAAGCCTAAACGAGCACTTGGGCCCATGAGTGAGGCTAGATTATCTGAATAAATGTGTGAATCTACCCAAACCCCCTAATTAATTAATTAAGTTATCACTTGATTAAACTCACAATGGGTTATCCTGGACTAGCCACTTTGGGAACCGGCCCCAATTGAGAGCCACTCCCCCAACTAACAACAAAATCCTATAAACACAAATGGGAAAGGAAACTTGCACAAACTAGCCAACCATATAAATAAGCACATAAATTGAGGCAAGAAAAAACTCACACAAGATCTCCATTAAAACCATTTCCACCATGCAAGGCTCAAACCCACATAAACACAATCCAAGTGTCAAGGTCAACCATCATCAAATAACAAAATCATGAGACCACACACTTACAGGTGAAACAACATAAAACTCAGATAAATACTTCAGGCTTGATATGGGTTATCCAAGGTGGATCCTCCTAGGTCGCCAGCCCCCATACTAAAACTTACAAGTAAAAACCATACTTCCCTCTATCCTCTAGAAGACTAACAAATTATCAAAACAAAGGTTTCCCCATCAAAGTGGCAATAACAACATAATCTCAAAAGACTTTTACGTTACACAGTCACAAATCAACAAGTGTAGAATCACAGATAGTAACATCCCAAAGAGATCTCCAACTCCATCAAACTAACATGATCAACTAAAATTACCAACAGGAAATCATCCAATAGGGCATCCAAGGGAGACCTCAATTTTCTCCACACACGATGCCCTAACAAACTAACAATTTGGCTAATGAACAACATGATCCAACTCAACAACCACAACAAAACTGGAAGCAAACACCTTTAAAAGATTAACAACTTCATACAAATTCAAACACAATGACCAATAGCAAAGTCAATCAACAATACAACCAAGAGAGACATGACTGGACATTAAACAAGCATTAACATTTCAGCCATGATCTCAAACTAAGATTGCAAATGAAAACGACATTAAAATAAGCTATCTACTAGTTCAAATTAAAAGATTATATCTCGATATGGTTAGAAAACTCTATCATGAATGAAGAAATCATTCCAAAACCCTAGTATGAGATTTTCACTTTTCAACATTGTTGTAAGGGTTATACGAAAGGAAATTCACAAGGAGAAATCAATTAAGCAATCAAGATCATAATCACCCAACTAAAAGGTATCATACTTTGTTTATTTAATTAAAGCCTTCGATATGGTTAGAAAACTCTATCATGAATGAAGAAATCATTCCAAAACCCTAGTATGAGATTTTCTCTTTTCAACATTGTTGTAAGGGTTATACGAAAGGAAATTTCACAAGGAGAAATCAATTAAGCAATCAAGATCATAATCACCCAACTAAAAGGTATCATACTTTGTTTATTTAATTAAAGCCTTCCATTTAATGATAATACAATCTATTGTCTCTCAAATTCGAATAAGAACTAAGAAATAAAGTAAATCTTCTAATGAACTAATGTTTCTAATTTCATTACAGTTTACTATAATCATGTAACTTAAAACAAGATAACATTCCATAGCATCTATAACCGATGTGTATATATATATATATATATATATATATACTTTGTTTTATTATATCAATTTCTCTATAAACTTCTCTGCTCATTAATCTAATAAAATCAACAACTTACTAAGACAAAGTATTCTTTTCCTATCACTTTACTTCCAATACATGTATACATTTATATTAGTACATCTTATAATGGGAAAGCTAATCAAAATATGCTAATGTGATATAAACTTGTTTACATACATTTATTGATACCCTCATATGTATCTATATTAGAAAACAAAAGAAAACTATATTTCTAAAGTACATGAGACCTAAGGTTGTTACTTTCATATATAAACATTCCCAATACAATACATCAATCCTAGGGCAAGTTTAAGCTTCTACCATGTTATCCTACTATTATTTTGAAAAGCATAATTAGTACATCCGATATCTACTTGTTGACAAGGAATGCAACTCGTAAGCTTTTATACACAATACTAACCTTTTTAGTTTCTAAATCATTCTTTACTTATATTTTAATAAACCACTGCACTTAGTCTATACCCAATTAAATAATCTTTTTATTGATGACTTAACCAAATATTTTTTTTACAATTAAACAACATTTTATTTCACATGCTCATCTTCTCCCAAGGATCATAATGCATATTTGATTAACTATGGATTGCTACTTATTGCGTTCTTACACTAAAATCTATCTAACAAGGATGACCACTATAAGTATATCTCTATATGCTCAGAACAATGTTGTTAGTTATCTCCTACAACATAATGACAGTATTATTTTCTTGCAAAACTCAACTAATGATATATCTAATACACTTATTATAATCGATGTATATTGTGTTATTTTAGGATCAAAACTAGAATGGGAGGTCACCGACTGTAAGGGAAAAGTAGCATAGGCATACCAATAAGAAATGGTGGCACCATAATACTGCATAAGAAAGCAGATATAAAATACTTTAGAATAAAATTCCATGTATATATATATACATTACGCAGATAGTTGAATAGTTGCTGCCTAAAGGTGGATTTAGTTACATTGATTTCTAAAGGATACGGTTGGGCAAATACAGAGTGCGAACTATGAAGGCGTGGACTAGGCATGTAAACTATTTGACATACAACCTCAAGGATTCCTTGTCGCATGCTATTAAGGATTGCTTGATGGCACAGTTTGGATGAACTGAAATGATTTAAGAATCTTACAAGCAAATGTGATTGGTAGGCGTAAAGCCAAAGTTCGTTGCCAAAGTCCCAAGTAAATTTTTACATTCCAAAACTGTGGAGTATATCCTCACCGAATTTTCCCCCATCCTATGTCGATACAAGATCATATAAGAATATAGGCAGAGTATTTCCAGCAACACTGCTTTTAGTTGGATCTTGAAATGCTGCGACTTATCTTCTTCTCTAGAACATCTTGTGCAAATGCGGACAGGTGTGGTGAGATTCAACCAGTGAGGAGATTGTGAGCTGTCTGAACTTTTAGAAAATGACATCAGCTCGTATATGAGGGCGGCAAGTGTGTAGATTTTGTGGAGCGATAATGGTGACAGAGAGTCCGTCGGGTATGCAAGACAGTGAAGAATTAGGAAAAGAACTCGGGATGATGCTGAGGGAGCTACGCCGGTATGAAATAAGTGAAAGGGAAAGAGAATTAAGCCTGTACAGAAGTGGTAGTGCTCCTCCCACTGTTGATGGATCTCTCGCTTCCCATCGCTGCTACTCATACTATCACAATACTAATACTGTTAATAAAACAATCACAGTCAGGGAATTTTATCGGGGTTCAAGAGAAGGTGATTCACATTAGAAGAGGTGCTTACGTATATACTTTCAGAGACGGACAATCTAATTCAAATATGAATTCCCAATTTTCTAAAGGGTGTGGCCTCAAGGTGATCTCAGCTCAGGGAAAGAAACGATAGCATAGAGGCACAATCTTGGATTTATTGAAAAGATCTTTTAATCGGATTCCATACCAAGCTTAAATTTAAAGACTATTGATAGTCAAGACAACAGGTCGATATTAACTGCGGAAGAGTATAGGTAGTGCTAAATGAAACAATCTAAAAAGCAGATTTACACTATTGTAATGCACACCCAACAATAATGAAGGGACATTCGCTTCATCCTAGGTTGAAGTTTCAGATGCCATGAGAAATATATGAAATGTGGTATCAAGGATAAGGCACGCGAACTGATTGATAAAAAGACTCAAGATTTATGCTTCCTGAAATGCAGAAGAAAGGACACCGTCGAAGCTCAAAGGGAGATTAATTACAACAATAATAATGAGGTTGAGCATCTCTATTGTCCATTAACTTTTACTGTTCTAATGTGCAGTCTGACAGGGATGAATCTAAAGATTTGGAATTTAAGTCCCAGAAGGAACATATACATGGGGCAAGTGATATCAGACAAAGTGAAGAGTCTAAAACAAACCTATTCAATTCTCAAATACAAAAGATAATAACTTAACAATAGAGAGGACTTAGACTGCATAAACTTGGACTCAAAACTGAATAAAGTGTGCCTTACATATTATGCATAATAGGTAGATTTTCACCTACGGTCACAGAGACATGGAAAAGCTCGAGTAAGATCCAAAAAAAAGTAAAACACACAAAGGGCATACCTGCAACCCAAGCCCCAATATGAACTGGAGTTTTTTCTTAAATTCAATCTCCAAGCCGATGAGAAACAGGCCAAAGATGACCGAAGCAAGCATTGTGCCAAGCACTCATCCACCTTTATGCTACTCCTCGTCCCTCTCACGCCTGGTTATAGTCTTGTAGCTACAAATTTGATGAAACCCTTCACCTTCTTTAAACTCATATTTGTTTAGTTGTCTATGGAAATGCTATATCTTGTGCAACGCAGGGCTGACTCTATCAGAGCTTATATTTTCGTTCTTTCCCCCATTGTGCTCTCATAGACGCACACAGAAATTAATGCCCAGCCTACTAATTGAAAATGTTGTTGTCATTGTGAATGATACCTAGATGATAATTCCAACGTAGTCTTCTACATTATGAATTCTTCTTCCGAAAGGTGAAAACCGTCTCCCTCCTAAATTAGGCTGACGACTTAAAATTTAGTTTTCTCTATTTCAGTTACAAGAATCTTCAATTATGGCAGCATTTACTTCAGGAGAGCGGTTACAAAATAGTTTCCAACAATATCCTTAAATTAGATATTCCATAACAAATTGACATATCAATGCAATAATATTTGTTTATTTATTTTAACTTACTTTCTAATTTACGCGAAAAAAAATCTAATTAACATATTTATTTTTATATCTCTTTATTAATCATAATTTTAATTTATTTAAACCATGTAAAATTATTAATAATATTTTATTTAATCAATGCAAATTAAAATCAAGCAGTATCCGACCTCCCACGAATGAAAAACAACACGACAACAATATAGACAAAGGGGCACTACATGGGGTGTGTTTTGAGACTAAACAAAAGTGTACAATCTCCCTAACCCTAGGTTTGACAATCAAGAGGCTTCAATAAAAAAAATGCACGCAAAATGATGCAAGAGATACCAAAATTCCTAAACAACACATAAGAATATGCTTAGAATACCACTAGACTCCTAGGACCATGAGGAACAACTTTCATTTACATGACCTTTTCCCATATATGGCCCTGAAACCTAGAGGAATGTTCTTGTTCTAAAAGAAAGATATTTTGATTAGGTTTTGAAGGTTTGATTGACAAAAATGGTTGGAATGGGAAAGATATAAGGTGGAAAAAATATCCATCTATGGCTTTTGGCTAGAAAACCACTATCTATATTTGGTAAAAAGGATTTACATTCTATTTTTTGTATAAGGAACGAGGTCACCCAAGTATAGGACAAGGTCGCCCCAACAAAGATAACCAAATTTTGAACTTTTAAACCTATAAAACCAAGCCGCCCCACTGCCAACCAAGCCACCCCATTTTGGTACTAGATCGCCCCACTAGAAACAAGGCCATCTAAGTAGACTTAGATAGTTTCTAGGTAATCTAGGTCAATTCTGGGTGAAATAGGGTCACCCAAGTACAATACCAGGTCGCCTAACTATGAAAGAAAGATACTAAGTTCATTTTAAACCCAAATGAAAGGTTCCTAAGTTCATTTATAACATTTTGATTGCATAATTATTAATTCCATGATATGATTGTGCTAGTTTCCAACACTGAGTCATGTAACTAATCTAATACTATTTTTCCATAATCCCAAGTTACAATTTACATCAATAGGACTCAAACATCCTTTACATATACATTTTATATTTGAATGAAATGCTAATGGCATAAGGTAAACTTAATAAAACATGGTACAATAATCAATCTTGATCCTCGAACCTTTGGTCCCCAACGGTTGCTACCATACCACCCAACCTCGTGGAATTAAAATATTCACTCCTAGTGTGTTAGGAGATAGTCACATGGGCCACAAGTACAACACTCACACCAAGCACATTTGGAGATATATTACACACATGCCATACACGAAGTATAAACTCAACATACACATCATATATAAAACAATCATACAAGATCACAAAATGGATCAAATACAAGACCTCTTGGCACAATCACAAATGGTATATCGCAAATCCACATTGGGAAAACTCGCCAATGTCACATCACAAATCTACATTTGGAAAACTCACCAATGCCACATCACAATTCCATATTGGTTAAACTCACCAATTTCACAACATATAAACATAATGGGGTAACTCACTACTAGGATACCACAAGGATCATCATTGGGCCAACTCACCAATGACGGATCACAAACATACAAGACACTAGGCTAAGATTCTAGAGAGCTAGTAGGGAATTTCATCACAGTGCTCACTAGTATGGAACGTTTGGAATCTAGTATCTATCTCATAAAAACGAGAGTACTTGGCCTTACAAGACCCAAGCTCCCTAAGCTGTCATGTCTTCCCAATCATCCTTAGCCTTTAAAAGCACTCAATGCATGAAAGGGAATGTCCATTATCTTAGTTAATTAATTACTTGTGTTTCATTAATTATTACTTGATTAGATGACTTCCCACCCATGATCATCCTACTTTCTACTTTGGGACATGGACACATTGTGAGCCACTCCCATACCCTCTGTAGTATCTTATTTCTAGGCTATTCACACTCACCAACAAGTGTGGTACAAAAAACAATGCACAAAATTCATTTTCATCCAAATTTCCTAATATGTTTCCGCAAGAACTATTTTGATAATTTACAATGTACACTTTCATTCAAATGTCAAATTAATCATATTTCATTGGAAACCTTCAAATTTTCTCAATATTTAAACACACCAAAAACTAGAAAATTTCTCAAGACTCCATTAAAATTTCTTCAAAAAGTTATTTTTCCAATTTCAAAAATCAAAAAATACCCTTTGTCTCTAAATATTCCCAACAACACACTTTTAAGGTCAAATCCAAATACATTTCCGAAAAAATTGGGCATTATACCACATAATTTAGAAATTTTCAAAAAAATATAAAACAATTAAATTAGCATAATATTTTATAAATTGAATTGATTTGGGAGGTGTCTACACTCCCCCAATCCTATTCCAACCTTTTGAATTGAAATAAATTGACTAAATTAAAATAAATAAACAAAATACTTCAAATCATGTTAAAATTTCAAATGGGAAATACCTCAAAAACACCAAACAAATGCATGAGATCACTTGCAAGCACATTACCCTTCCCATTCCTAATCCAATAAATTTGGCCTCATCGAATTCCCCTTCCAAATGATCTCCCAATCAACAAATCAAATTTCTCCCAAAAGATGGTTTTTCTCCTCTCCAAAATTCCTCTAAAAAAAAACTACATAATCCCAAAATAAAACCCCTTTTTCCTATTTACCCTTTTTCAACTTTCCAACTAAATCAATATAAAAATTCATTTTCCCATTTCTTAATTTTCAATTTACTTCATTTTCTTGAAAATCCAAAAAAGCATTTAAATTCATTCTTGAGTAGCATATATTATTTAAATTCACAATTTAAATCCATATAAGAATGTATTCAATTAAATTATAGAAATCTAAATTCAAATAAGATAATTAAATCATGCATAACCTGCACTTCCCAAACCAAGGAATTTTGCAATTAATTAAATAACACTTAACATCATTTATATTTTCATTTTATTTTTCCCCTTTTTGAAACGTGGAAAATATTTTAATAACCAATATGAGAATCATTTAAATTCATAATTTATTTCATTTATGAAAAATATAAAATTTAAACCAGACATTTACTGGTCATTCTGACACATAGGGATTCCAAAGTAACTCCTGACTCATATCCAGGATCACATAGGGTCAAACATGACACATGCCATACTCGATTTGAGTACAATTGGGGAATAGATAGAGAATCCCAATGTGATATCTCCAAATTAACCATAGTTGGGGAATAACTCAGACTTGTGTAGGCAGGTTGATAAATAACCCTGTACCTATAACCACTCGAACACACGTCAAGGGTACCTACTCAATGTATATATAGTCAAAACATACCATAATCACCTGACAATGGGGTTCAATAGAATAAATCATAAAATAACATCCATACATAGATATCATATAATCATTTCTTTTGAACATCAATAATCAGGATCACATTTAATCATAGCATATATAATGCACATCACTAAACTGAAGCATAATGATAAACCGAACATATAAACATATAAAATGACAACAATCTACATGTTGAGGAACCTCATGTTGAACATGTGGTGGTTCATACACACCATTCAAATCCATAATTCAATCACCATAAATATCACGAGGAAACGGTGAAGCTAAACCAGTAATCTCATAACTACAAGCTGAAAACAAGAGGGGCACTACAGGTTTTCTTAGTTCCCTTTATGTGTCTCTTTTTTATCTTCTCCTAAATATCTAAATTCCCACTATTCCTACAAGAGGTACACATCCCCAACTATAGCCTATGTTGGTTCTCAACTTTGTAGTGCTGAAATTTTCTTGGTCCAAGCCCCCTTTGTGCATTTGACCTTATTTTAACCATCATATATAATTGATATGAGAAGCATTTGTATGTTTCCCCTTTTTATCATTTATTTTCACTAAGTTTTATTATTTTCCATCTTCCATGTCATTATTAGTTGCTAGGAGTTTCTAAAATCCCAAAAAATTATATGTTTGAGAGTGTTCTAGTCATTTTCTACTATCCCTATGAAGTTGTGGACTTTCTATGGATTATCAAATATTTTTATCCTATCCAAATGTCATGTCCTAGTGTCTAGTCTCATGTGAAGTTTTTACAGTCTTTTTCTTCCTTCATTTCTTCTATTTACCTTCTTATTGAATCATTTTTTATATCTTAATGTGGATTTAAAAGTTTATTCCACCTTTGGTCCTCCCCTCCTTTCTTGCATAAAATCTTTGCAAACTATATTGAGTCCTCCTTTCATTTAATCTTCCTTCATTTCCCCTTTTCCAAGATTTTGATTTTCCTCCAAAAGTTGTCTCCCCTCTGGTCCTTATATTCACTTTCACATTAGTCTCCCACATTCTCGTGTTCCCCTATTATGTTTCTGATTTCCTCCTTTTTTTAGGTTTCTAGAAGACATTTAGACCTCCCTTCCTTTTTTATAAACTTATAATCTCCCATTTTTTCTTGTTGTAAAATTTACAAGGGGATCCAAACATTTTCCTCCTCCTCTTCATCTTCTTACTTTATCTAGTTTTACAAGTATTTTTTGCATTCTATTCCACTTCCCTATTTATAAAATTCATTTTCAACTTCAATTTTTTATTTCCTCCACTTCCTCCATCCAATTATAATGGTTCCCCACTTTCCCTCATCTCTTTTCACGTGGGATTTAAGTGAAGTTCTATATTTTATTCTAATTTCTAAATATTACATGTTCACTTCTACATCAAAAGGACTACAAAATTTCCACATGTTTTTTTCCATTCATTTCTTTTTGTGTGGATTTCAAGTTGACTTCTAGACATATTTTTCTCCATATTGATATTTGATCCTGCATGTTTTCCTTTTATTTCTCCCTACTACTGTGTATGCTCATTTCACCCCTTTAGTGGAGTTTCATTGAACTTCAAAACTTTCATTCCATCATCTAGTTCCAATGTCTAGTCTTACATCGAAACCCAAAATCTCCCATTCTCTTATCCTATTCCATGTCAAGCTTCTAATTCGTCTAGATGGTTCCTTATGCTTGTTGAACCTCCCAAGACACCATTAGTTACCTAATTTAACCACTACAACTTCCTAGTTAGGATTATCTTTCCCATATACCATTATTTATCCCAAGGACACATATTCAAGTACTAATTGATATATAAAGGATGAGGGTGACCATATCACCATTAATATAAGTTTCTATCTCTATATGTTGATGGTCCTCACACATGATCTAAATTATCCATTTGATGGCTTTCATAAGATTTTGACTTGTTTTGTATGCAATATTATTGGCATATAGTTCTTGGTAAAAAATTTACAAGGATTTAATGACTAAAAAAATCTATATACATTGGTTCACTTTTCATTCAAATGATCAAAATCATTTTTTCCATATAATTGTAAGTGTTGAGGAGCTTCTATGGTTTCAACTCCTACAAGTACAATCACCATTAGAGAAACATATTTTATAAATCATAAGGAGGTCATTGTATTATAAATTGTTTCAATATCTAGATGTCTCCATGAGTCCATTTTATATCTTCAAGGGAATCACCCACATTTTTTGGCATGAATTTAATAGGGATTTGATGAATTTTACAACATTATAATTAGTTACAAGCTTTAAAATGGTCATTTCTCTATTTCATATAGATTTATATAGTTTGAGGATGGATAAATAAGTATGCTCAATTATTTTATATCATCTATGTGGTGTATGCTTATGCACTACTCATATTCCTTTATGACTTTTGATATTTTTCTTCTATTAGTATGCTAACTATGTAATCCAATGGATTAAACACTAGTCCTAGAAGTAATGATTCACCATGCACTTGAAATGAAAGCATCTTTAACTATTAAATTATAATTAGCAAATTATTTTTTCATCTCATATACAATGATCTATCTTTTGAAGCATCTTTAATAAACCATAAATACTCCCATCCTTAAAGGATCATATTTTATAACTTTGTGAAATAATATCCTTGTTAGCCTTAGAATAAGAATTCTTATGTGCAGAAGGTTCCTTTGCTCTAGTGACATCCTTTCAAACCAAGAATACACTAGGTACTACTACAACACTTTCAATTTTTTCATCTAGATTTGTGATTAATTGTATTATGGATACCTCTAGGGAATTCCCCTTTGGGTCTACTTAAGCCCAAAGTGAATGATAGATTACCCACTTTTAAAAATTGACCATAAATCACCAATGATATATCGATGAGTTGATATATCCACCTTTAGGAATGATATGTCCTTATCCTCGGAGTAGATTAGCCACTTGAGGATTGTAGGTAGTAATTTTGGGAACTGACACAACTCATGGAAATTTTCCCAACAAACCATAGAAAAGATATATACAATCAACAACTAATTCATGAGCATATAACAAAATGCATACAATGGTTCATGTCATGGAAATGAGATCTAAATAATGAAGGAGAACACACTCTAATAGATCCCATTTAATACCATACATCCACAAATGTAAACATTCATTTCATAATCAAAGCACAAGAATTTTTTTCATAAATTTATGATTCAATTCAAAATTTATTAAAAATAATAATAAAGAAACCTAGTTTTTAAAGTATGGTCTTTATAAAGAAACTTAGTAATTAACGTATGCTCTTTTGAAAACAAGGGAATAGGAAGCCTTATTTTTTAAAATAATATTATTCTTTGAGAAAATTTACCAAGGTTTTGGCATAATATGCAAAATCCCCAAATATATATATATGATGGGGATCATTCAATTAATTCTCATAAATGTAACAATCCACTCAAAATAATATTTAATATGAAAGGAAAGTATAATGAATCCAATTAACGTTAGCATGGACAAAAACACAAATAATTAGTCATAAACAAGACTAAAATTTAACTATGTAACTAAAAACCAATCTCAATAAAAGGGAGTAGGGAATCATTTTAACTTTCTCGTGCCAAATAAACCTCTATCAAAACAACCACCTATATACAATAGCTCCAACATCAAAATGTTGCAAGAGTGGAAGAGGGATAAAGATGGAATTTCAATCATAAAATCTCATGCCCTCTATGTTGTCTTCTTCCTTTCACCACATAGTCCAAGAATACTCATGCCCAAGAACCATGAAGAGAGGGAGAGAGGTGTCAAGAATAAGGGAGATAAAGTGGTTAATATTTAATCCCTCCATTTATATGCCCCCACTAGAAGAGAAAAATCCACAAAAGAAGAATGCAACCATAACCATAACTCCATTCCAAAAATAGACACTTTTTTCTTTATTTTATTCCATAAAAATTGATTATATTTTCTTCCACTAAAATAATAATTTATTCAAAACTAAATTTTCTATTAAAAGATTATAACATATGAAAACCTATTTTCCTTTCAAAACTAGGAGATTACTACAACATAGAAGGACTACACATTCTGGGCATAACATACTAGCACAGTCTCCTGACTAAATCTTATCTTTTATTTTATGTAATGAAACTCAAATAAATTGTAAAAATATAAAGTAAATTTTAAAATAAAATAGCAACAAAAAAATCAAATACCAACAAAAAATTCACTTTTCTAGCACATACTAAACCTATAGAAATTGTTTAAATTAATTTAATCATAAGATTCATGTAATTTTTTATGAGAAATAAGTAAATAAAATAAATAAAAGGGGTTAGAAAAACACATAGATATCATTATAGATTTCTACATGATTCAAAAATCAAAATTTACCAATTCAAATTTATCTACATAGGGTCACACAAAGCATATCTTGTATCTCAACTTTGAGGGAGATGAGGAAGATACACATAACACATTCACCAAATCAATTTTCTAAAATGCATCATTGTTGGTAAAAAAATTCACCTATACAATCAAGGAAACCATAGGCATACTTGTCTAGTAGATAATAGCTCTAGTACAATAAAAAATACATATAGCCACCAATGAGATAATACTAAAATCCATATATAACTAAAAAAATCTAACATACAAGAATAATTTAGATATACTAATGCATCTAATATTCAATATGAGTGTTTTACTCAATAAAAATGGGCAAGATCACATATATAATAAAAAAATGGTAAGATCAAAGTATGACTGAGTCAAAAACATATACCAATCCACACCTACATACATACCATGCACATTCAATCAAGGAATAAAATCTAACAATATAGATAATAGATGAAGAAACATATATTGACCAAAGCACATATAATCTAGCAAGGTACATATCCATCTTGAATTTACATCATATCAAGATCATTTTATTATAACCTTTAACCAATCGTAGAATAGTTAGGAAAATATAAGAGTTAATATGCAAGTGGGAACTACATCCTCTCCCCCAAGACATTGACTTACTCCTAGAAGTCAAAAAGGTTAGGATATAAGCACCACACCACATTTACTGACACTAAATAAGTAAAGAAACATAACAACCATTTATAGGGTAGAACCATCACAAGATCACACATGCATAGAAAAGATACTCAATAAAATACAAGGCATGGTGATATGAATGCCAATAAATATTATATTTTCACAATAATTCACTCAATGATTAAAATCAGCCTTAAATATAATTGCATAATCATAATTCATTTCCACATGTGAATAAGAACTCATTCATTCTAATGCATGTTTATACAAAATCAATTGTATATGCAAATATGCTCTATGCATGGATTATGCAATGTCAACAACCCTTGGTAAAATATATTAAACATAGAGTTTTCATGATAACACATAATTTAATCCATCAACATTATAGAGATCAACATGTGGTTCGCTTATAGGTCCATAAGGAAGCCACAATCACATCATAGAACCAAGTACTTTAAGAACCAATTCCAAGTAACCAAGAATCAAGAACGATTTGGTCTTAGGACCATGCACATAGGGACCCATCCATATATAATTTCAATAACTAAGTTCCCTCTTGTTGATATATGGGGTTAATTCTCTAAGAGGTAGTCACCAAAATAATATGTATCACTAGATAAATTGATGATGTCCATCCCATACCAACCTACATTTACTTTCATTCTTAATTTTTTATTGCATCTACTTCCTTATATACACTTTTCTAGAGATCGTTCTCCATAAACATGGTAGCAAGAACATTACAACATAGAGACTAGCACTAGAAAATATTTATTTAGCCACCACATAATCCAAGAATACCAAAAGAAAATAATTTCAATTCCAACAATAAGGTATACAAATGTTAGCATGTTCAATAATTAATCAAAAGTAACCTTGAGAGTCGTATGAATAAAATTTTAAATATTTTTGGGTAAAGTATTAACAACTAAACATAAATAATAATTATGTGGGCATACAAGCAAGATCAAAAGATCATCAATAACTAAAAGAAAGCTCACAATTCTTAAAATTACACATTGTAGTATTGTGTGACTAAGATAAGCCACCAATAAGAAAGTAAATAGTTCATGGTTAAGATTATTAAATATTCCTTTATATGTGATTTTTAGAAAAGGGATACACAAGCTGCCTAGCATAGCATGGGCATGTACCTTGTAGAAAAGATATGTAAATTTTGTTCGAGAATGTCAAGATCAGAAAGTGTGGATTGATAACCTTACACAAGTGAAACGATGAACACAATAGGATGTATATCATATTGGTGGTACTTGTAAAATTTGTGGCCATTTCAAGTATTTTGTCATTTTCTCTAAGTCGCGGGTTTCATGGTTTTTCTAACCTATGTTGTGGGGTTCTAAAGTTTCGTAATTTCCCGACTTGGCGATCCCTTTGTTTTCAGCAAGTTGCATGTTTTCCTAACTTCGCAATGTCCAACATGTGGTTCTAAAGTTTGGGTTTTTGGAGACTTGGAGATCTTTGTGCCATTGGCGAGACTGGACAGCGTCGATGAGACCTTTGGTTGTGTCTCTCCAATGGGGTGATAAAGTGAAAAGCAAGGTGGGCCCTCGATTGACATATCGTTGGTTCTCAAAAGTTCACAACCTCTAACAAGAGGTTCTTATGTTCATACTTTTAGCGACTTGTCGATGGAGCGATAAGGAGTAAGCAAATCTTTATCAATGTGATAGTGTGTGGTCAGCGAGAGAATGGGCTATATCACTTTGACATAGCGATGGTGGCACTATGGAGGTGTTGTCGATGAGACTGTATGGCATCGATGAGACCTTTTTCAATGTCTCTCTGACATAGCGATGTAAAGGCGATGTTGACTGTGGGACCCAGTAAGGTTGACACGCATTGATGGTACAGTTAGCGAGCGAGGATGATGATAAGGTCCAACATGTGGCGAGGTCCGATTGCATGATTGGATGACTCACATCATTGTTGTGAGTCATGCTGGTGACATGTACATATCTAGTGGGACCCGTCAAAGGTGGCAATGTCATTCCCATAATTTTTACATGTGGACATACAACACAACCAACAATTTTTTTTTAATAACACGCTAAAACACCATTCACTAACAACCTTGTTCGCACAGGGACAAGATTCTATAAATGTTACCCTTGGTGTTATGGCTTGAACTAGAATATTAATGCACATCGCTCGAGAGTGTGGTAAGGAAAATGAGAACTATTTCGGATTGACCCCAAACATAGGGTTTACTAGACTCCTAACTACCAACCAAAAGTTGATGCTCACCTTCTCAAGAATGATAATGTCCTTGTTAGACCTTCATGGCGGGGCACTCTCGCATAGAGGAAACATATAAATATCAACGATTTGATTTACTATTAATTGTAAGGATTAATTGACGGAACATTATTTTACTTGACAGCCCTGCCCCTTTTTTTCCATCTTGATGATATCAAAACCATTCACATTTAACATATTACCTTACACTTCAAAAGGTGAGAGTGGACAAAATATTTACAGTTTACTTTAATTATTAATTTCCTTTTTTATTTATTTTTAACTAATGTAAATTTATATATTCACTTGCCCTTAATCAAATGAATAATAAATGTACCTTATTTTCACAAAGAGCTAAAATATGAAATTAAGGAATAACATATACCATTAATTATATATTAATTCTTTTATATATGCATATTGTCATTTTCTTTTAATAGGAGGGAAAGAAGAAAAACAAATAAAGAAATTAATGGTCTAGTCTTTATCTTTAAATAAATTCTAATTTAATTTATTAAACTCTCTTGATTTTAAGGGCATGGGAATATATTCTCGTCTTTTTATTTAATATCTTATTTAATCTTTCTTTTGGATCTCTTACATGGATATATCTTCCCCACTCCTTTCCTTTTTTTTGTTACGTGTATTAAACCCAAATTTCCATTAACATCCATGCCAAGGGAAAAACTATATCACTTAATAAGGTAAGTTCTTTTATTTTTAATTATTACCTCTAGATATTCCGCACTTAATAAGGTAAGTTCTTTTATTTTTAATTATTACCTATAGATATTCCGCATTTAACAGTCATTGCTTTTTAACTCTTGTTTTTACTACTAAGACTTCTAAAACATGCATTTACCATAATAATATTTTTGATTTAATGCTAATGTTATAATCTAAATTTATTTATTAAATTTGTACTTATATACATGCGTAAATTATCAATCTTTACTCTAAAAGAATAATTAATTACTTATTTATTATTACATATAAAACAATAACATAAATTTCTAACAAAATTTTAAATGAAAATAATTAAAGCTACTTAATTCCTTACCTAAAACTATAAGCCACGCAGGCCCCACCCCCTTCTTAACACACACATATATATATAGTCCTTATTACATTTCAAATTTTACTTGATTAATCTATCTGTTTCCTTTTATTAAAAAGAACATATGATTCTAACTTATGACTCATGATTAAGAATTTTTTATTTTGTTTTATTCAAACTTAATATGGTACTTCATCAAAAGAGATAAATAGAAGTGTCCCTTTAAACCTTCAACTAATCTATGACCCATTATTTATGGGGTCCCACACACTTTACTCATCCCATTTTTTTTACACATAGCCATTTAACATATTGCAACTGCATTTAGATTAGGGCGACCAAAAAGGTGGGAAGGCAAAGAGAAATGAATTTAATAACTGGACTTTATGTCATCTCACGTCCATTTCAATGTCATTGGAGTCAGGCTCTTAAACACTTGTATAGGAGGGAAATTTGAAGTTTATTCATTTATTTATTTTCCCTAATTGTTGGGCACGTTACACTCATGCCTAGACTGAAAACCCTCATTTCATTGCTATGCAGGGGAGAGAGAGAGAGAGAGAGTAGTGGTCGTGCACAGGGTGAACATCAGGGGTGTGGAGGGTGAAATGTGGAGAAAATGCAAACTACGGCTGCTCAACACAGATTTTGCAATGAAATATAACTGTGTGAATTATTATTGTTGTGTTTTTTTTCTCTTATATCTCATCTTATTTGTTTCTTCTTTCTTTTTATTGTTGCAAGGTTCTAAATCCAGTGGTCTATGTTTTTTTATTTTTTTGTTTGTTTGTTTTTTTCTGATTAATGTGTTGCTATAGGGGCAGTCGGCCTTGTCTATGCAGGGGAAAGGGAGTCGTAATATTAAAACCTCAATGTGCTCATTCTTAGCCGTAATTTTCATTTTAATAAACATACTCTAAAAAACCACGTTGAAAACCTTATTTTCAGGCTACAAATCACCTAAATTGGTGAAGTGAAAGGTCAATACAACCAGGGAGCGTTGGGAGGGCTACGCCCACTCCCATCCCTTTTTTTTCTTTATTAATTTATTTTCTTTGTAAAAAAATAGGTCATTAATTTATATATTTATTATTTTTTTTAGACGATTTATTTCATTTAGTATTAATCAACATTGTGCACACTGGTTTGCAAAAGAATGTACTCTCTCTCTCTCTCTCTCTCTCTCTCTCTCTCTCTCTCTCTCTCTCTATATATATATATATATATATATATTCTCTTTTGTATTTATTAATTTTAAAATTATTATAACTTGTATTTTATATACTTTGTAGTGACATAAGGGACTTCTGGTTTTAATATAAGTTTTGTTTGACACTGCAGGCATGAGATTTCCAACAATATGTAAAAATCATATAAACATTTCACTTTGCATAGATGTACCAAGTCTAAGAGACTCTGCACAGGGTTGCCCTTTTACATATTTGTGTCTATACATTTACTTGTAAGTAACTAATAAAATGTACTAAAAATACTCTACAGTATTCTTAAATAACATTTATAGTAACAGCGATTGAGAATTAGGGATGGCGTCTGCGTGCTCTGCAAGCCAAGCTAGGGCGTTCGTGCCCTAGCTCATGCTCTGTGCTCTGCTCGATTCTACGTGGTGGGGGGTGTTTGCTGCATTTGGGGTAAGCGAGGTGGGGTTACAGTCTTTTGTCTCCTGTGCATTATTGGCGACTGTGGTGAGAGAGGTGCGTCCATTGTGTTGGGCGCATACCTCCTTTTTCTACCGTGGAGTTTCCTTCAGTGCTGTCATGCTGTGTGCAGCAGCTCCTTAAGCCTGGCCTCTTCCTTTACCCGCATGGGTCCGTGGTGTGGGCACTGGGTCTTGGGGGCTGTATGGTTGGCCTTCCATTTCGTGGGACCTAGGTTCTTCCCATTGACAGGTGGGTTTCTTCTTTTTTGGTGGATCTTTTGCTGCTGTTTGGGTGGCTTTTGGGCAGAGGGGTTCATGTTTCCCTTGGGGTTTTCCATTTCTTCCAAACGTGACCCGGGGATTTGCATGCATACCAGGGATTTTTCTTATTGCTATGTCATGTGGGGAAACATCTGGGGCTAGCCCCAAATTGGATTTTTGTTCAGCATTTGGTTCGAAGCCTGCAGTACATGGTGTGAATGTTTTTGACAATACATTGTTCTCATCAGAGACGGAGATGAATGATCTAGGACCGGTTAGTGGTTCCTGCATAACAAAGATTAATGGGTGTTTGGAAAGATGCAAAGAGCGGCCAAAATTGATTATCCCGATGGAGATGCTTGCAGATGATATTGAATACTATTTGAGACATTCCTTTTATTGCAAGTTCATGGGTTTGAGAGTTTCGTTGCAATTCTTGGAATCCTGGGGCTCAACTGACATGGATGTCGGAGGGGGAGATGGAGATTAGGCTCCTTGCGAACAACTATTTTATGGTATCATTTGACTGCATGCAGATCGGAATAAGGTCTTTGAGGGGGGTCCCTATTTTTATAACCAAGTGGGATTGTTTATCAAGCCATGGCATGCGAGCTTCAACCCGATTGGGGCGCTACCAAGTCAGATTCCGGTTTGGGTTAGGTTGTTGTGGTTCCCAGTTGAGTGCTGGCGGGATGATGTGTTGCAGTTGGTGGCCTCAATGCTCGGTAAACCTGTTGGGTCTTCTTAGCAGACGCAGTTTAAGAAGGTAATGAATTTTGCTCATATCTGTGTAGAAATTGATCTAAGCAAACCATTGCCAGATTCTGTTGAAGTGTGTGTTGGATCCTATACTTGGGTGCAACAATTAGATTATGAAACCCTACCTTTTCGGTGTCGTCTTTGTCACGAATATGGTCACTTGTAGCGTAGGTGCCCTAGGGCTAAGCCCGTGGCTCCCCAACCTTCTCAGCCCTCTCGTAATCCGCCTATGTCTAATAAGGGGAAGGAGCCTATTCCGGGTGATGGTAACGGTGATGATGTTTATGTCCCTGTCAAAGCTCACAATAGGACTCGGGGGAAAAAGCAGACCTTGAGAGAGAGACAGGATGATGACACTTTTAATAGGTTTGAGGTGCTAGATGATCTCAGCTAGCAGGAAGCGAATCTAGGGTTGATGAACCTAGATCAGGGTACTTTGGGTTCAGGTCAGGATGATCCTCCTTTGGTGGCTATGTAGGTTATGCAAGAGGTCGGTGTTGGGAAGATGGATACAGATCAATAGTTGACTATTCAAGTTGAACAAGAGCCTTCTTTTGGAGCTATGAAGAGAGGTGGAGCTGGTTCCCCATTGCCCTGAAAGATGGTACAGAAGTAGGTAAGAGCTATTTTTCTTCTTCTTGCCTGGGTATTCTACAAAAGGAACTGAAGAAAGGAGTTGGCAAGAAAACTTCCAAGCTGGGCAGGAAAAATGATATGGATAAGATTAAATTAACTGGGGAAACTTTGGTGGAGTCAGGGTCAATCAAGACTCTTGATTCACATTTGTTAGGCCCTCAGAAATGATTTTTCTCTCATGGAATGTAAGGGGCTTGAACAATGGCCCTCGACAAAATGTTGTTCGTGATTTGGTTAGGAATCATTCTCTGGATGTTCTTTTTCTTCAGGAGACCAAGTTATCTATGGATAATATGTTGGACATGGTACCTAGGTTGTGGAAAAATGGTGAATGCCAGTGTGTGGGGGCTTTAGGTGCTTCCGGGGGGTTGGATTGCTTTTGGAACCCTCGAAATATTTGCCCTCTTTGGTGGATATCCTCTAGATCCTCTATATCCCTTGTCGCCTCTTGTTTCGAGTCTGGTGAGTGTATTCTCCTCTCTAATGTGTATGCTCCTGTTGAGTTTCAAGGTAAACAACTTCTATGGTCCCATCTTCATTTTATTCATAGCTTAGCTCCTTTCCATCCGTGGGTTTTGGCTAGCGATTTTAATGCTATAGTTGATTTGTCGGAGAAAAAAGGTGGAATTGCTAGGTTGGAGCCTTCTGCTTTGTTACTTAGGGATAGCATTTCAGATTTAAATCTTATTGATGTTTAGCCCAGTAATGGTCGTTTCACCTGGAATAATAGGAGAATTGGGGAGAGTTGTGTTGCTGAGAGGCTTGACCGATTCTTGGTTTCTTGTTATTGGGTTGGTGACTTGTGGTCTACTAGATCTGAAATTCTTGATTGGCGAGGTTCTGATCATTGGCCTATTAAACTTAGTATTATATCTGCTCGGGTGCCTCATTCTCCCTCCTTCAAGTTTCAGCTTATGTGGTTGCAGGATTCTACTCTTCGTGAGCATGTGGCTGAGTGGTGGAGGATTGGATGACCTACTTTTGGTACAGCAATCTTCATTTTTGTTAAGCTGCTTCAGTTTGTCAAAATTTTAGCTTAAGAGGTGGAATTGGCGATGTTTTGGTAATATCTTTCATGCTAAGGTCGCTACTCAAGAGGAGTTGAATAATATTACATGATTGATTCGGGAGAATGGGGCTTCTGAGGATCTTCTGAGGGAGGAGGCTAGGACTTTGAAAGTGGTGGAGGAATTTGAATTGAGGGAAGAGATCTATTGGAAGTAAAAGGCTCGGGTTGAATGGCTTCAGGAAGGTGATAAAAACACTACCTTCTTCTTCAATTCTGTGAAAGATAGGAGGCATGGTAATTCCATTTCCGTTCTAGTGAATGATAGGGGAGAATGTCTTGCCTCGCACCAGGAAGTCTCTACTGAGGCTTCTCAGTATTTTGCTGCTTTATTCAGGGAGGACTCTCGGGGGGGCTCTATTGAGGAAGCACAAGTTCTTTCTTGTATTCCTCAGTTGGTCTCTAGTGAGGCGAATGGGTTTCTAATGAAAGAGATTTCTCTTGAAGAGCTAGAGGGGATTGTGTTTCAGATGAAGAGGGGTAAAGCTCCTGGCCCCGATGGTTTCCCGATTGAGTTTTATCAAGAATTCTGGGATATCATAAAGTTGGATCTTTTGGCGGTTGTCCTTGAGTCCCAAAGGAATAAGCAAATGCTTCGTGCTCTGAATTCCACCTTCCTTGCTCTCATCCCCAAGTGTGAACGGGCTGATAGGTTATCTCAATTTCGTCCTATCTCTCTTTGCAATGTGGCTTATAAAATCATTTCGAAGTTAATGGCTGAGAGGCTGAAGAAGTGGCTTAAAGTGCTGATTTCGGAGGAGCAAAGTGGATTTGTGGCGGGTCGACAAATTCTAGATGGGGTTGTCATTGCTACAGAGACCATCCACTCCATGGACAGCTCCCATGAGACGGCTATGTTCATTAAGTTGGATATCGCCAAGGCTTATGACAGGGTTAGATGGTCTTTCATGTGGAAGGTCCTTGTGTCTTTTGGTTTCGGTGAGGAGTGGATCCAATGGGTCATGAGTTGTGTCACGTCTGTTTCCTTCTTGGTTTTGATAAATGGAGATCATTCTGAACTTTTTGGTGCCTCTAGGGGTTTACGCCAAGGGGATCCTCTTTCTCCATATCTTTTTCTGCTTCTTGTGGAAGGTCTTGGATGTTTGTTGAAAAGAAATGTGGAGCTTGGCATCATTCATGGTTGGCGTTGGGGTGGAGATTTTCCTCTGCAATCCCATTTGTAGTTTTTTGATGATACTACCTTGATGGGGATGGCTACTGTTAGAGAAGCTACTAATTTGAGGCAGGTGTTGGACTTATATCTTGTTGCTTCGGGGCAATTGATAAATGAGGAGAAATCATCTATCTTCTTCTTCAATACGTCGGCCCCTATACAAAGAAGAATTGCTAATACCTTAAGGTTTCATATAGGGGTACTCCCTTTGACTTATCTGGGTATCCCAATTTCTGTTCGCAGGCTTCCCAAGGGTTCTTGGCAAAATATTATTGATAAGCTTCATGCAAAATTTAATCATTGGACCCATAGATGGTTATCTTTTGTGGGGCGGGTTCAGCTTCTCAAGTCTGTGGTGCAGGCTCTCCCTACCTACAGATGTATGCTTCAGGTGGCTCTGATGGGTTTTCTTAGGGAGATGGATTCTCTTGAAAGGCATTTCTTATGGGCTGGAAGTTTGTCGACTTCCAAGTGGAGCCTGGTCAGGTGGGATGTTGTGTGTAGTCCGAAGCAATTCGATGGTCTTGGTCTTTGACAATCTGGGTTGTCCAGAGTGTTTGTGGCTGCTAAGCTATTCTGGAGATGGTGTGTGGAGCAGGATCAGCTGTGGGCCAGGGTTTTATCTCATAAGTATTTCCCGGGGACTCCTCGGCATGATCTCCCTCGTTGCCCCCTAGAGGGAAAAGGCTCGATGATTTGGAATACTCTTCAGAAGGGTGCAAAACTCATCAAGGAAGGTTTATTTTGGATTTGTAGGCGGGGTACTGAAGCTCTTTTCTGGTTGGATTCTTGGGATGGCTTCCCTCCACTTACTTCTCAGTTCCCCAACCTCCTTCCTTTGTGCCAGAGATTTCTTCTGGCTGGCTAGTCTAGAGTGAGTGACTTCAAGTCTGTCTCTTCTTTTGGTCAGTTGGAGGTGGCTCGTTGGAAAGACCCTGTGGAGTGGTCGGACTTGGGACTTGGGGAAGAAAGTGTTGAGCTTCACAAGATTCTTTGTAGTAGGAGTTGTAGTTCTCTTTTGGAGGAGGATATTCTTGCTTGGACCCATAATCCTAAGGGGATTTATTCTATTGCTTATGGTTATCAAGTGTTATTGGCTCAGAAGCTAAATGGGGTGGAGGTTCATTGGTGGAAAAGGGTGTGGAATAAGTTCTCATGGCCAAAATGCAACTGTTTTGTTTGTACTTTGGCATGGAATAAGTGTTTGACCTAGGATAAAGTTCGTAAATGGGGATTTCAGGGACCTTCGGTTTGTGTTTTGTGTGGGAGAGAGGAAGAAGATTCTTCGCATTGGTTCTTCCAGTGCCCCTTTGTTGTGCAACTTTGGCACTGGTGGTGGGAGGTGTGGAAGCTTCCTTGCATTCATGCCTGCTCTTTAGTTGAATTCTGGGATAGTCTGGGCAGACCTCCTTCTATGGCATCCTTTTTGCAGGATATCTGGTATGCGGGCCCTACCTTTTTGCTTTGACAGATTTGGCTGGAGCAGAACCGCTGAATCTTTCGTGATCAGAAGTTGTTGGATCGGCAAGTGTGGTTGCGTATGTTAGGAATGGTGCAGGAGTCAATTGTGGCTAAGAGTGATGTGGTTCTCCCCTTGGAGAGAGGTGATGCTGAGCTGGTGGAAAGACTGGGTCTTCAGGAAATTCACTCTTTTGTTGTCCGGTCCAGGAACGGCAGGCATGGGAAACAGAGAGTTGTTCGGGTTGGTAGGGGGTTGCCCCCTCCAAATGGCTTTTTAAAGATCAATGCAGATGGGTCTTCTAGGGGAAATCCTGGGCTTGCTGGGATTGGTGGGGTTGGCTGGGACTCTATTGGGTTGGTGATTTTTCTATTCTCTATTCATGAGGGGAGGAAGACTGTTAATCTCATGGAGGGGCTGGCGATTCTTTATGCCATTGAGAAGGCCCTTGCTCTGGGATGGTGTAAGGTTATATGTGAAGCTGATTCATAGATCTTGATTAATCTGTTGAATGAGCGGAAGATATCTGATATAAATTGGCAGCTGGCTTCGGTGGTGCAGCAGATTCTTCAGGTTAGCTCTCAGATGGAAGCGGCTTCCTTTGTTCACATCCCGAGGGAGTGGAATCGTGTTGCTGACTGCCTGGCCAAATGGGCCTCTGAGCATGATAGTGATTGGAAGGTTGAGGATTGGGATCAGGTTACCCCTGAGTTGTGTCAGGATGTGGATCAGTTCTTTGAGGAGGATAGGAGGATACATGGGGATAGTTGACTTTACTCTGCGCTGCGGGGTTGTTTCTTGCTTTAGGGGGCTGGGTCCCTTGGTTATTATTGTAATATTGTTTTTTGATTTCCAATAAAGTTTATACCCCTTTTATTCAAAAAAACATTTCTAGTAACAACATCTTTAGTTATACATTAGATACTTAAAGGTAATCCTCATATATATTATCTTCTTTCTCCTTGTTTTCATACTCTTCCATGTGGTTTTTCCATTCATCACCACTCTAGGCAGAAGATGTATATCAGCTATACCAGATTTCATTCATCACTTTCAGACCCAGCCAAATAGTATAAAGAAAGAACAATACCCACATTTGTCTTTGGTTTTCAAAAGTATTATAAATAGAAACCAAAATAAATTCCTTCTGAAATTTTACAATCACATCCTTGATTTAATAACACATAAAACAAACTCAACATTTATCTGCAAGCCTTATCAATTTTTTTCTTTTTGTGTCATGTTTCTTACATTATTTACATTCTCATAAGATTATCACTCCACAAATATAACAAAATTCCTCACAGTCAAAACTTTGTTTGTAAAGAGAGGGAGAGTTTTCTTATTATGCACTTTGTTTGCAGAGAGAGGGAGAGTTCTTGTTGTGCCTGTAGATTTCAAGTCAATGGGGGAAATGCTAACCACCCAACCAAAATGGGTCCTCAAGCAAAATTTTCTCTCACCATACCCCCTAGCCAAGAGAATCCTAGAAAGGCCCTTACTAAAAAAAATTCACAACACAAGAAAACACCCTCATGGCCAAGTTTTCCCAACCTCACAACTTCAAAGCCAAGACTGTAGTTGATATATCTCTCAATACTAACAAAACAACAAACACAACATGACACACACAAAGATTCACAAGTGTCTATGGCTGAAAACTGCCCACATACTTTTATTACCAACACACCACAACCACGTACAAAATTAATTTCAACAAATTTTACAAAGGCCACAAGATTAAACAATATGGACTTACCTCCCAAGATGGATAGCTGCCATGGTTGGGTGAACAATCCTTCCTCTTCCTTCCCTTCTTCTTCCCCAACTCCCATTAGCAGAAAAAATAATACCCTCCAAACTCCCTCAAAACACATTATATTCCTTTCTTGAGATGCCCTAACCCTAGGTATCCCTTTTGGGCTTTCAAATTTGGCCAAATAACTTAAATTTTCTCTTTTTCACCTCCTAAAAATTGATTGTATCCTTGCATACGGGTTTGTAGTTTTCAACCCACTCCCCTGAGACACCAAGACACCATTTAAACATAAGAATACAACACAATTGTTTTAAACACTCAAATTATTTTACACACCCACACAATAGACCACTTTCTCTCAATATTGACACAACAGTGCATATCACTTCAACATATGAAGTGAGGTGACTAGGGCCCCTTTAGGATTCTCTTGTTCCCCATTGGCTTGTGTATATATTTAAAATCTCATTGCAATAATTAGTCCTTCTTGAAAATAAAATAAATTGGAATATTCATAGCTTGCACAATTATCAATTTAACAAAATGCTCAATTTACGTACCTCGGTCATGCTTTGTTGGTTACCACATGCATTATTATAATTTGAGTCCTGAAGGTCAATAGACTCAAACTTTCCATTCAATGTTAGTACCCTATAATTCTCTTTAAATTCATGAACTTAATAAAACATAATTATTTTAAATCAAACCAAATCAAATTCTATATTCTAATAATTTTATTCACAAGTCACTTGAGCATTCAAAATTATTCCCACTTGTATTTACACATTTACCTCTAGAACAAGAAGAATAGTAATAACATTTTGTGTGATCCAAATTATTTAACCTGACATATTACAAAACTCACATTTATAACAATTGTTAGCAAAAAATATCCATATCCTCCAATTTTGATTTAGTCCCATTATTCAAAACATAATGGTAGTTAGTATATTTCCACATAGAATTATCCAGCTACAATGTCATCCACCTTAGAGCAATAACCAGAGATATAGAGTTCATTTGAGGTAACAATTAGTTAGACTTCTAGGATCATTTATTGCATCCATGCTCTACAATTCGCAGTTAGCTCAAGCCATACTTTGGTTAAGCACAAATAATACCTTGAACCAAATCAACTATTAGACCATAGATAGTGTAAGATTTAATCCAAATTTCTATTTCTATCTACGAGGTATTTAACTATATGAACCACAATGAACATTTCACTCAACCATCAAACTATTGATATTATTCATGTACTATGGCATTATTAATTGCATACCATTCATGAAATGAGGGAAAAAAAATTCCTTATTCTATTTACTTTTACAAATAAGTTGACACACTAAAAGCATCAATTAAAAATAATTTACACACTTCAACATTGCCTTCATATTGTTCATTTTAATTATTTAATTTTCTCCCGCTTTCTTTATGTTGGGTTAATGAAATAACTCACATTCTACCTCATAACTCACCCATGTCACATCCCTTGACAAAATTCACATCAATTAGAACCATCTAAATCATCAAATTAAATCAACTATTCAACTTGATAATGGAATCATCAATCGAACAAAGAGTTGTAATCCATACATAAAAGGTTGGACTTTACAAGCAACAAATGGTGTCGGCAGGACAATGCCCTATCACCGGGAGTGAAGTTGGTGTCTTGGCGATGGTTTGATGGCTTTCTCATCGGTGTGACTTTGGTCCATTAGTGATATTGTAATGGGTGTCCCTGCGATGGAGTGATATGATAGATCGATGGTGGAGACTTGAACGACCGTTAATCTGATGGTCAGGTTTTAAAGTATGGACAATGAGCGATGGATCATTTGATCTTGGCACAAGTCAAATGGATCGACGACCACAATTCAGAGTGTGATTTCCCAAAGGTTACCTGCTCATGTTCATGGGTGTTGACTATGTAGTAAAGGTGCATCTATTTCTCATCTACCAAATTGATTCTAGGCTACTTCAAATCTCACTCTTGCACTTCTTCCAAGGTCGAAGTGATTGTTGAGTGGTGCCATTTATTCCCTGGAGTGTTGTAGTGGTTATATTCTTTGTCAAGGTGTGATTTTCTTGTTCTGAGCATGGATTTCCTGGGAGTTCCATGCCTATTTTCAAAATGCCATCAATGTTGGAGTGTGCTCGAGGTGTCAGAGGCCTTTATGGTTGGTTGTTGCTCTATTTTTTGGGGGGAATTCTTCATGTTTGTAATGTGATCGAAATTCATCCTTTTGTAACCCTAGTTTGGTTAGGGTTAGAATTTTGAATTCAATTTTGAGTTATACCTGCACTATAAAGGAAAATTTTGTTGTTTTTGTTTGGGTTCAGACTTCTACTCTCCAACTTGAGTGGTCTGGTGTAGTGTTTCCCTACCATATTTTGTTTCTATATTTTTTGTAATTCTTTGCTTTGATTCAAGTTGATAGGGTAAGTCCTTTGGACATAGATAGGGAATGTAATGAGCTATGCTCTTTAATAAAAATATATGACCGCCATACAACATTTGTATTCTGCTTCATTTATATGTCAATCTGTATGTTCTCCAAATATTGTATGCATTATCTTTTGAATCAATATAATCAAGGGTTGTGTTGATGCTTCAAACAAATTTGTTGTTTGAGTTATGTTTATGTTTCCATATCATTCAAGGAGTGGTGTAATTGCTTGCATAAGGATAACAAAGGTATTGTAGTGTAGTGTGGATGACTAAGTAACATTCTAATTTTCCTTTTGTTGGTTTCCTGTTACAAGGTAGTAGGGTTATGAGAAGCCATGGTTGGTCTGTTGTAGGAGTTTATTTCATTCCTAAATCTATGTAGATTAGGAACTGGTCAAGGAGATTCACAAAGTATGAAGCTAGGGCGGAATCAAAACTTTCAATTTATGAACATTTCCTACTTTCTTAGTTTAGATTTGCTTTCATGTTGCCCTTTCCACACTACCACAAGTCACTGCTAATAGGGAGATATATGTAGATGATTTATCCCATTGAAGGCCTTCCACTATTGTAGTGTGATGATCTGCATTAATGTATAGGGGTGCCCACCTTGGTCCTACAGGGCCTAAAGAGCAAAGGAGAGGCTTTCCAATCAGTCATCTCCTATTCGTTGGCCACTGACCTAGGGTCTCTGAGTATAAGGATTAGCCACCCTTTAGGAGATGTTAGACCATTAGCTAGAACCTCCAACAGATTGGTGACTCCACTGGGGATGAACTCAGAATCTTGGTTGCAGACAGTCTTATCAAAGGAGTCATCTGAGCCAACAGATTGGCGATGCTAGGGAAAGAAGAAAAATAAATCTTTGGGTCAGAAAATTAATATATGCTCTACCTCTTTGTGAACCACATGCTCTAAGGAAGATAAAGATAAGTGTGTGAATCTTTGGGTGAGCAACTACAAATATGCTCTGCCTTATTGAGGAAGATAGAGATTCGCAAAGTGACCTGCATACTTGAAGAGGGAGGTTGTTGCAATGTTTCTGGTGTGTTCTTGAAGTCTAGTGCTCTGCTGGTGGAGAGAACTTAGAAATATTTTGATCTTGGAAGGAGCTCTCTGTGTCTTGAAGATATTTTCCTCTTTCAAAGAGGTGGCGACTCTGCATAATATTCCACATCATCAGAAGAGTTGGTTGTAGCAGTTTTTATTTATTTTTGCAACATTTTGTATGAAGTTCTATCGAGTTCTAGTAAATACTGTCCCTTATTCAGTGCTTTAAGGTACTAGTTCAAAAGGGAAAGGAGAATTTGTATATTCTATAGCTAGTTGTAGAGGGTTAAGATTTAAAATGTATCATCAAATGGATTCCCCCTCTACTAGCTATTCTGTCATGTGTGAACCACGGTCGTATCCTCAAAGAAGACCCTTTTCTTTGGAGATATATAACCCTCTAGATTTCAGTAAAATCCATGGTTATCCACACTTTGTTCCATGGGAAATAAAGAAATAGTTTCCTAAGTTTAGAGGCAATTTATAAGAACAACATCAAAACATTGGCAAGATTTCACTGACTTGTTGGTGGAAGATCAGATATAGGAAGAAGACGTTGTCATGAAGTTATTTGTAAGAACTTTTGAAGATTATGCTAAGGACTGGTTTGTTAATCTTTCTTTGCATTCTATTTTTTCATGGCATGAGTTTAAAAAAATATTCATGGATCAGTTTGGTGAAGTGAATAACAGCCATCTGTTTGATAGTAGGTATGATGAGGTGATAGAAAAATTTGGTTTCATACCTCTTGCTAATGTTGAAACAATGGAGAAAGAGATCTTGCTCTCTTTATCAAATGAGTGTTACAGTTTGTGTGGTGACTTTCAACTGGAAGAGAGCAGCAATGATGAGTCCAATGATGATTTCCAGTTTGACAACGTGGGATATGACTCTGCTAGTTTTTGTAGCAGCAAGGAAGAAGATGTATTGACTATGGGTGATGAACAAGAGGTTGCTTCCTTGTTTGATTTCTCACCTTCTTTTGTCCCTTGTTTTGGTTTTGAAGTTTCCGCTGAGATTTTTGCATGAGGATAGCATAGATGTAGTTGTAGATGAAAATGAAAAGCAAGAAATAGATGTTGCTATAGTTGATGATGTTATTTATGATGAATCTGCACCTAAGGAGTATCATATGGATGTATATGAAGACTTGTTTTCAAGGGTTTCAGCTCATAGTCTTTCTTGTGAGTAGTGGGCTTCAAATCTGTCATGGTAGAGTGATGTTGTTGAGGTGAGTTCTATTGATGTGTGTCATAGCTCAAAATTTTGTGACACATTTACTTCAACACATTGTAAGGAAGATGAAAAAGAGAAGCAATTTGAAAAGTATAGCTCTTCACCCAAAATGCCTCATGATCTAAATGGATGTGTTCATAATTTCTGCATCAACATTGAGGACACCAAGCATGTTGCTTGCAGTTTTTATGAGTAGCAACAAGGTAATATTCTGGCTGCTCATGTCCCTTGTGTGTCTGAGATTCAAAGTTTTCATTTTGACTTGTCTGAGGATGAGTTTCCCTCTACTTTTCAGCGTGATAGAATGGCACATTTTTATGTTCCATGCGTGATTGAGGCTTTTCTTTTGGCCTTGATTCATGTGGGGTGATCAGTAAGTGTGAAGAGATGAAGGTTTTTTATGGTGTTGATCAATGTTCTCATTTTTTGTCACCGAATATAGAATTAGAAGATGCAATGGGTGGTAGTGAGGTGGCCTATATGGTGTGGTTACCATGTAACAACAAAGAAAAATGGAGCAAGTTCTCACTTGTTCAAGGGTAATCACATGTTTGTTGTAGGAAAGAGGCTAATTGTGCTACTATGGTGTGACAAAAACAATTATTGGTTGAAGGATATTAGCTCCTTTGACATGTTGGTGTTTGACAAGGGTAAATGTTAATTCCCCTTTTTCATTTGGTGGCATGGGGCTATCAAATGAGGTGTTTTGTATTGGGTTGACTCTGTAGCCCAATGGTTGCCATATTCTACTTCTCCGGAGATCTGAATTCTCGCTCTGCTTTGTCAAACAGACATCCCCAACTAGAGCCACTGGTGGTAATTGTAAAATTTGTGGCCATTTCAAGTATTTTTTCATTTTCTCTAAGTCGCAAGTTTCATGGTTTTTCTAACCTATGTCATGGGGTTCTGAAGTTTCATAACTTCCCGACTTGGTGATCCCTTTGTTTTTGGAAAGTCACAGGTTTTCCTAACTTCGCAACCTCCAACATGTGGTTCTGAAGTTCGATTTTTTGGTGACTTGGTGATCTCTGTGTCATCGGCGAGACTAGACGGTGTCAGTGAGACCTTTGGATGTGTCTCTCTGACGGTGTGGTGAAGTGAAAAGAAAGGTGGGCCCTTGGTCAGCATATCGCTAGTTCTCAAGATTTCACAACCTCCGACATGAGGTTCTTATGTTCATACTTTTAGCAACTTGTCGATGGAGCGATAAAGAGTAAGGAGATCTTTATCGGCGTGACAGTGTGTGGTCGGCAAGATAATGGGCTATGTCTCTTTGGCATAGCGATGGAGGCACTATGGAGGTGTTGTTGATGACATTGTATGGTCAGTGAGACCTTTTTCAATGTCTCTCTGACATGGTGATGTAAAGGTGACACTGACTGTAGGACCCAGTAAGGTTGACACGCATTGATGGTACAGCCAGCAAGTGAGGATGATGACAAGGTCCGACATGTGGCAAGTTTTGATTGCACAATTGGATGACTCACATCATTTTTGTGAGTCATGTTGGTGACATGTGTATCTGGTGGCACCCATCAAAAGTGGCAACAAATGCTGTCAGTGGGACAATACCCTATCGATGAGAGTGAAGTTGGTGTCCCGACGATGGTTCAATGGCTTTCTCATTGGTGTGACTTTGGTCCATCGATGAGACTGTAATGGGTGTCCCTATGATGGAGCGATATGATAGATCGATGGTGGAGACTTGAACGTATGTTAATCTGACGGTCAGGCTTTAAAGTATGGATAGTGAGTGATGGATCATTTGATCTTGGAGCGGTCAGATGGATCGACGACCACAATTCAAAGTGTTATTTCCCAACAATTAGTTGCTCATGTTCATAAGTGTTGACTGCGCAATAATGGTGCATCTATTTCTCAACTACCAGATTGATTCCTGGCTGCTTTAGATTGCATTCTTGCACTTCTCCAAAGGCTGAAGTGATCATTGAGCAGCGCCATTTATTCTCTGGAGTGTTGCAATTGTTATATTCTTTTCCAAGGTGTGATTTTCTTATTCTGAGTGCGGATTTCCTGGGAATGCCATGCTTGTTTTCATAACGCCATCAATGTTGGAGTGTGCTCGAGGTGTCAGAGGCCTTTATGGCTGGTTGTTGCTCTATTTTTGGGGGGAATTCTTCATGTTTGTAATCTGATCAAAGTTCATCATTATGTAACCCTAGTTTGGCTAGGGTTAGAATTTTAAATTCAATTATGAGTTATGTCTGCACTATAAAGGAAAATTTTGTTGTTTTTGTTTGGATTCAGACTTCTACTCTCCAACCTGAGTGGTCTGGTGTAGTGTTTCCCTACCAGGTTTTGTTTCTATGCTTTCTGTAATTCTTTGATTTAAGTCAATTTGAATAGGGTAATTTCTTTGTACATAGATAGGGAATGTAATGAGCTATGCTTTGTAATAACAACAAATGACTCATACAAAATGTGTATTCTGCTTCATTTATATGTCAATCTATATGTTCTCCAAATATTATATGCATTATCTTTTGAATCAATATAATCAAGGGTTGTGTTGATGCTTCAAACACTTTCTTTTTTTGAGTTATGTTTATGTTTTCCTATCATTCAAGGAGTGGTGTAATTTCTTGCATAAATATAACAAAGGTATTGTAGTGCAGTGTGGATGACTAACATGTTGATTGTCCTTTTGTTGGTTTCCTACTACAAGGTAGTAGGGTTATGAGAAGCCATGGTTGGTTTGTTGTAGGAGTTTATTTCATTCCTAACTCCATGTGGATTGGGCAATAGTCAAGGAGATTCACAAAGTATGAAGCTAGGGCAGAATCAAAACTTTCAATTTAAGAACATTTCCTTCTTTCTTAGTTTAGATTTGCTTTCATGTTGCCTTTTCCACACTACCACAAGTCACTGCTAATAGGGAGAGCTATGTAGATGATTTATCCCATTGAAGGCCTTCGCTCATTGTAATTTGATGATCTGCATTAATGTATAGGGGTACCCACCTTTGTCCTACAGAGCCTAAAGTGCAGAGGAGAGGCTTGCCAATCGGTCATCTCCTGTTCATTGGCCACTAACCTAGGTTCTTTGAGTATAAGGAGTAGCTACCCTTTAGGAGATTCTAGACCATCAGTTGGAACCTCCAACACATATAATATGAAGAGTGTAAATATCCAATGATGAACCTTGCTTATATAGGCAAGATAGAGGATGTAGGAAGGTAGAACTGAATAACTAACTATCACTCCAAAGGTGCAACACTTGTGCACTCACTTGACAAGTGTGTAATAAGGTGTCAAATATGCATGTAAGAGGTGTCTCTAACAACAAGGACGTGTGTCTCAATCACATGAGGTGAGACAAAACTCTAAAATTCCCTAACTATAGATTTAATCAATGTGAATAGGTCAACCTAGAAAATGTAATTAACTAACTAGTTATGTAATGAACCTATTTACACTAACAAAGTCTGCATGCTATTGGATAGAGGTTGACATGGCTAGACATGCTCATATGCTAGCGCACCCCTACTCTCCTAATTATCATAGTTTCTACATCTTGGTTGCTCATGAATTTGAAAGACCAAATAAAGGGCTTGACCATTCATGGAAAGATCCTTCGAAGCCCCAAAACTTATCCTCTTCTGAAAATACAATTTGTTGTTTCGAGCATTTCATGAAATGGGAATTTTTATTCCTTGTTCTCTCCTTTGTCATTTCATTTTTATTTAAATATTTTAAATTACTTTTAAGTGATTTATTATTGCATGCCTAGAGTGATATTATGTGCTCTTTCATGTTCTATGTGATTGGGTGAAAATATTAAAGTTAAAAGTGAGTATATAAATTTTCATGTGCCATGTAGGAATCTTGACCAAAGGGCTCCAGTGTTTGGCTATAGGTTCCATTTTCACTATTATTTTTTATTTTTCATTAATTGTGTCAATTTTTATCTCAAATAGATATAAACAACATTTTTCTATTTCAACTCACTTTCTTTAGTTTAGTAAATTTCACTTTCTAAGTTCAAAGAAAACCTATAAGATAATTGAAATATTTACTCTTTAAAATAGTAGCAAACATACCATTCTTAAACAATGGATTAATCCCATACTGATATAAGAAAAATATCTAATTTAGAGCATAATTTATTTTTTTGAGTTAGATTGCATTTCCCCTATATTATATTTTGGTGAACCTACCACTTGCAAAAAAAATATTTCTAAACATTTTCTAAAATTATAAAAAAATAAAAACTATAAAACAACCCATATTCTTAGTTGTGTGTTGTGAGGAATTTTCATTTCATGGTCGTAATGACCCAATCTCTTTATCCTAATAACATTGTTTGTATGATTCTAAGAAACATAAACATGTCTCACTCAAGACCTCAAACAACTCCCATTATAACAATTCTTGACTTCTCCAACTTTTCTTTCAATCTAAATAGTACAACTCTTTCAATGTTACCTACATCACCTCCTACTACTTTCAATGACATTAAGGTAGCCTTCAATAAAATACTCACCCTTCATACTAAGGTGTGTAACTTGGATAGACATCTCATTGAGTTTCAAAGAATATTTAATTTTAATGATGTTGTGTGTGAGGACTTATGGACCTATTCTAGAGTCCATAAGGATGTAATTATGCAATGATCCCAAATCCCTATGTTTCTTGCATGGTATAGCCCTTATAGTTAACAATAGTGTTTCTACTTTAGTGGCTACACACAAGCCAACCCAAGAATCATATTCACACATAACACATAATCAACTTAGAATGTCTATGTCCATTCTAAGTGTACACATGCCTAAATTCTCCCATATTGCTATCTCTATGATGTCAACTTCAAACCTCATTCATTTGTATAGACACTTGTACAAAAAATAGTGCATCATGATACCTGTACAAAAAATAGTGCATCATGTAGATATCTTTACTAGAGAGCTCCAATATCTAGTTTCGAGTTTTATTTTATTTAATATCTTTTTAGGCATTAATTTTATAAATTTGTCTTAGTTAGGAGTAAACAACATTTTTCTATTTCAACTCTCTTGCTTTAGCTTAATAAATTTTATTTTCTAAGTTCATAGAAAACTTCTAGGATAATCTAAACATATGCTCTTTGAAAACAATAGAAAAACATCTTATTCTTAAAAAATAGATTAATCATAGGGAAATATAGGAAAATAATCTAATTTGGAGAATAAATATTTTTTTAAGTTAGGTTGCACTTTTCCTATATAACACTCAATTGCATTGATAGAGTTACAAAACGTGGAGGCATTTAACT
This sequence comes from Sequoia sempervirens, assembly GCA_007258455.2. Taxonomy (NCBI): domain Eukaryota; kingdom Viridiplantae; phylum Streptophyta; class Pinopsida; order Cupressales; family Cupressaceae; genus Sequoia; species Sequoia sempervirens. The sequence goes on from VDFB02000015.1 coordinate 89,780,445, forward strand.
TTAAAAGGTCTCAATATAGGATCCTCTGGTAACCGTTTTTACCCTCCCATAATTTAAACATAATTGTACCTTCCCATGGCCAATAGTTCAATACAAATTGTTCTCACCCAAGTACACACCTCCATCATATCATTGTAAGAAGATAACCACTCCTTGTGAGGAGTCATATGATATGAGAAACCTCAATCAATCAACCATGATTAATTAGTAGAAACAATAGAAAAAATAAACAAATATTTTGAATCCCTCTCATCAAAGTATTTTTAATGGATTCATAAGCCTTCTTATTCCTACACTCCTTAACATACCCCCACTTTCTACAATACTAACATTTTTCTTTAGTTTTAGAATATCCTTGAGACTTTGACTTCTTTGCAAACTTTTTCTAGTCCCCTTTAGACCCACTTTTGTCCTTAGGCATTTATCAAACATACAAGAATCCTTCAAGTTATCATCCATGGATTTTCTTCATGTTTCATTTGAAAGTAAGGTGGCAACAAGGGCATCCACTTTTTTATTTGAAATAGAACTACTCATATTGACAATTAGATTTTCCCAAGGTTCATTCAGAGAGAAAAGTAATAGTGTACAATTATCCTCCTTAGCTATCTTAACATCAATGGATCCTAAATAACTCAATCAAATTAAAGGAATTGAAATGGTCTATGACATATTCTCCTTTATTTTCAATGAATATAATTTCCCTTTTTAATAAAGCTTGTTTCCCAGACTCTTTGTTGGATAAATCTCATCAATCCTTCTCCATAGAAGATATACATTGGTATCCTCAAAAATATTCAACAAAACATGATCTGCAAGACATGACCAAATGGTTCCTCATAATTTTTTTATCTAATTTCTTCCAACCATCTTTAGACATACTACATGGTTTCTCTTTTTTTGAAACAACTCTCCACTGATCTCTCTTGAGAAGATCCTCAATTTTAAGCTTCTAGAGCTTAGAACTTAATTTATTAATTTTTTCAATCTCTAACAAGATGTACTAGCCATGGATTCCAATGCAAACATGGATATACAATCACAAAAATCAAAATACCCTCATTGCAACATAAAAACTTCCCAACACTTCCAAAAATGCATCCCCCTCTAATCAAAACCAAATCTCTAATACCAAATGTTGAACTATAATATAATCTTGCAACAACAACAACAATAAATTAATTATACAAATATTATCATGTTTATCTATTAACCAATGATAAAAATGGAGAAAGCATATAAAATTGGTAAATCATAACAATTAAGCACATAACATTGGTTGTATGTGGAGAATCTCTTTTGATAAAAAATTCACCATTAAAGAGAATACAAGTCAAAATTAGTCTTTAAACTAAGAGTATATAATCAGCAAACTTCTCGCTTAAATTTGATATAATTTTGGTAGCAAATGTCCCTATAAGAACATACATAATACCTTTATCCCAAGGCTCCAACATATAGAGAAAGTGCAAATAAGAAACCATAAATGTTGACCAAACAATGGGGAAATACCATGGGCTCAAAGTAGGCACCTATGAACCCTCATGCGAAAACCCAACACCAATATCAACTTTATCAACCTCTCAAAATAAAATGTAACTCCTCTTACACCACACACACATCATAGATATCCTAATGGTCAAATTCCCTTGTTAAGCCTACTTTTCTAATTCTAAGTGCTCCATGAGAGAAAATTAATCCCTTGTCATAGCCTTTAATGAGAAATATGCTCCATAACTTCCATTTGACTTCTTTTACAACCTCTCATGATAAATATCATTACAATTACATTTTGGAGAATAAAATAATAATATACAGTTATCTCCACACATAGGGACATCCATTTTCACCCCATGAATGGTTCTTGGAGAAAACACATTATTTATTGTCTATAATTTTAAAAATTAACTTTTAATATTGCAAGGAAAATGACACCTATTATCTTAACAAGTCCTACAAATTTCCTACCTCCTTAAGAAACTCCTTGCTAAAAATATCAAAACCTTTCCCCTTTTGTGTGGATGACTCTTCTTCCTTCATGGAAAATAACTCAAGTTTCCTCTCATGCTTCTTAATGGTGAAGGTATTCTTATGTCTATCACACACTTTAACCTACAAAACATGCACATGGTTCTCTAGGTGACATTGCTCCCAAACATGGTGACCTACTTTCCCACATCTAAAGAAAGTACAAATGAAGCCTTTCTCATGGCCTCATTTTTTTTCCAACTCAATTAAATATTTGGTCATTCTTCGCACTCAATGTGATAGTTTCTACACACAAAGGTATGCCTTCCTACACTCTACTTGCTCCTTTCATCATTGCTCGTACCATTGTTGCACATGATCAATTATTTAAAAAAAACTTGTCCTTTTCCTTGAGTGATAACTAGCAGGCATCCTTAATGAATCAAAACATAAGCAAACACATCTTATCTTGGATTGAGATGTACAACTATTCACATACATATCCACTTTCTCAATATTTTTTCCCACATGACCAATACATACTTGGTCAACATAAGCTTCCCCTTGAGTTTAGCCAAAATGTGATCCCACTACAATATCTTGCATTTCTCCTTCTACAAATAACTCTTCTAGATCAAGTCCCACCACCTTCATGGCTTTTCAACTTTGTAGTGGCATGCTTGATTCTTTTCAATCCCTTAACTTCATTAAACTTTGATAACCTTTCACACTCATTAATTAAATTAATCAACACTTCTCAATTTAAGCCTCTTGAGTGGCTTAGGAGATCAACCCCAACTTTCTTTTAGCCTTTAAGAAGGCGATACCAAATCTTTCCTCTATTACAATGTTCTCGACATGCTCTCCATCCAAGACACCTCCCTATGCATCATGTTCTTCTTTGTTATCATCATTGATGTCCTCCATCACCACTAGACATCTCTATGTAGTTTCAATGACCTCATGCCAAGCTTGAATGGATTTTAATGCATCAACCAAAGCTATAACCCAATTTTCTTATTGGTCTCTTGAGCCTCCTCTTCTTACTTTATGAGTCATCTTTGATTGTCCTAAAATGTCAAAACACTTCAAACAAATGATTAGCTTAATAAAACTCTTGCATTCTCACCTCTAACACTTAAAAGACTTACTTTGATACCAAACTAGTGCAATAGCATTCATGGATCAAATGAAACATTAAATGGGCATGCAAAGCACATAACTAAAGTAAAACAAGAAAAATGGATATTAAACAAGACAAAAATTTCAAAAATTATAGACTAGAACACAAACATTTGAAACCCTAACACACTATACTAATCAATCCCTTTGAGAGATATGTAGACTCTTTACAAATATAATCAATCCTAAGCTCTATCAAAAACCTAATTTTCTCAACAAAATAATCTAACCACCCCAATGACCAAGGCATCTCCTTATATAGTAGTACCAATAGCTTGTATTGCAATGTAGAATCTTAGGTGGCCACAATCATACATGTTCAATCAAGAGGAAATATAATGAACAAGGTGGTGTCTACAATAAGAAAAATCATTCATTGATAAATTTGAATGTAACATCCATCTTACCTTCCAAAACTAATAGGACATCAAAAATATAATTAATGTCATCTAGCAAAACATTCTGAAAAAATAACCACCTTTAGAACATCTAACATGTGAACTAAAAATAGGTTGTGTGAGATAACTCATGAAGCACAATGTTACACCCCATTGTGTGTTTACCTATTTACTATTACTATGTTAGGGTAAATTATTGCATATGTGAGAATATTTGGAATTCTAATTGGAGAATATATATATATGGTTGCACTTTGCTTATGAGAATTATTGGAAAACTATGAATGAATTATTATCTCATTTCATGTTATATAATGGAATGCATAAATGGAATGAATGGTTATTGAATTTGATATTCTAAGTATGAAGTGTAAATGTTTGAGTAATGTCGCAAAATTACACCTAGGGGAAATTCCACATTTTGGCATTTTTTCCTAGCATTTATGACACCTTGAGATATTAATGACAAAATCCCATGGATCAAAATTTCATGATTCTAACTCCATGTGGACAAGTGGTTGAGCGACAGAAGCCTGGCAACGCATTTTCTGAGAACCTAGGCTTTGGACACTTGCGTGGCACACAGACGTATGCACGGCGTGCTAGCGTCCTGTCGGTATCCTGAGTTCAAAATGTGGAATCTAGAAGGCTAACCCTTGAGACACATGTCCTAGTGGTTACATTTTGAAAGTAACGGCTCTTTTCCGCCCTTGCAAGCATTAAAAACCCCTTTTTGGCTCTCATTTGGGGGTTGGAAGACATCACTCAAGCTCTCTTGTTACTTTTACTCCAACTTTGAGATCTCTTCACTTTTGATAGCAGTGCTCTCACAAGAAAAGCCATGCCAGACTGAGGTCCTCCCAGCAGCTGCAGCAGCTCTCAAGCAAGCACTCAACGGTGTGTCTGAGTGCTCCGGAGAGGGCCTAGGCCCATGGGTAACACTCTCTCTCTCTCTCTTTCCTTTATATTTTCTCATATACTATCTTGTGGTATCGGTTCTACTCCTGAGCGGGTTTTTCTTTCACCATGCACTTCTCATGGTGCGGGTTCTACTCCTGAGCGAGTTTTTCTTTCACCACACACTTTGTTTACATCTTTAAAGCATTCCTTTCCAACTTGGTTGACTGTGGAGGTGGGAACACCAAAGCGGTGTCTGACTGAGGCAGGCCCCTCTACATCCACCCAACAACTTTCCTCTCGTTCTTTTGTGTGTAGGTCACGAAAAGGAGCTTGGAGTGAAGATTCAAACATCCAGGGGAAGGTAAGCTTTCTCCAAGCATCCTTGTGTTCATTTTAGTTTCTAGTTTTCTGACTAGCCATATAGTTTAGTGTGTCTTTCCCCTGAGCTTAGAAGAAAGGCTTATTTCTATTTGTTTGAGTCTCTAAATTCTTTGTTGTTCAAGACATCAGTGTGTCCCTTAGACGAAAACATGCCACGCTGGTGTCCTAGGACTGCACTGACGTCTTCTGGCTGAGAGCTCCCTCTTCTAAGACAGAAATCTCTTTGTTTTTCTCTTTTAGGGTCTCTGGTGGTTTTTCTTCCAAAGCATAGCTAAATCTTAGTTCTTTATCATTTTGTTGATTTACTATCATGAGGTGTATAAGGGTAGTTCGTTCCTTGGTGATATCTCAAGAAAGAGAGACCTGTGTGCAGTGAATCCCTCTTATATCACATTTTGGTTAACCTGACGTGAACATCAGATTTTTCTTCATGATGTTGCACGTTCATGACTTTTTTGAGGAATATTTTGATATGTTGGAAGATGCTCTAGATGATTTCCTAGAAGTACTCTCCCCTATCCACAAATCTCCCAAAAAATTCTCCTCTCGACAGGTTGATCAATCAGTGAATGTGGTGGTGGTCTATGTGGCTCCTCCAAGCCCTAAGAAAATCGTCATTTACGTGACCTCGACCGACTCTTCTGTCTATGGGATTTCATGTTGTAGTAGTTCACTGGACTTATACTCAAGGTTCGTGAAAGCTACAGATTCTACATCTTATAATGTTGTTGGAAACACATATCCTACAAGGAGTAATAGACAAAATATGAATCAACAACTGTTTGTCCCTACTTCTTTACCACCTCAACCAAGCCTTCCTTTAGCACCTAAAATTGTGATCAAAGAACAGGAAATTATGATCTTGTCGAGCAGGTTCGTGTTACTCCAACTAAGATCTCGCTTCGAGACTTGCTTCAGACCACTCTAGTTTATTAGGAGATGCTCTAGGAAGCTTTACAAAATATTCTCTTGCCTGCCTTTGTTGGGCCTATGGATGTTGATGCGTTGTTGGCTCATATTCGCGCGGATTTGTCAAATATCATGTTCCACCCACAAGTACTCCCACCTCCAGATGTGCAAAAGCAAGCAAATCCTTTGATGATTATAGTCAACGTCAACAACATCGGTGTTAGCTGCACCCTCATTGACACCGGTTTGGCTCTCAATGTTTGTGGTGTAGATATATAACCTAAGATTAAGATTGACGCATCTACTTTAGCGGATTCCTCCTTGTACATTTGTGGTTTTGATAACGCCGGCCGCCAAGCTCTAGGTACAATAATACTACCTTTGCAGTTGGGCCCCGTTACCTTACCCACGTTAGTCTATGTGATGCTCAGCCCCATACCGTATAACCTCCTCTTAGGGAGACCTTGGATCCATGCTATGGGTGAGGTGACTTCCAATTTCCATCATTCTTTGAAGTTCATTGCAAATAATCGAGTAGTTACAGTTAAAGCAGACCCAGAAGGCGTTCACCTCTATGAACTGGTCGCTGTTGATCACACTTCAGTTGTATCTACTCTCAAGAATTGTATCCCATCTTTGACCACCAATGCTATGGCATATTCTTCATCGATACCCTCTGTGGAAGTTGTTCCAAGAGCGAGTGTTGGAAATGAAGAACCACCTAAAGAAAAAGACCCTGAGTCTCCCTCGTCTCCTTCTCAAATGAACGCTTTCCTTGGAGATGATTGGGGCTCCTTGAATTTCTTTGAATTCTTCATTACAGAATACAAGGTGAATCCCTCTTGCATAGACCTTCCAAGTACCCTTGACACTAAGGCGGATGATACTCCTGCGGAGGAGGAGAAGTGTGATCTTGTTCAGGAGATCACTCCTTCCTATGCTAAGGAAAATAATCCCCCTCTTACAAAGGAGATTAATGTTTGTGAGCCCGATAAGGAAGATGGGAATACCCTCGTAGAAATGTTTGACATCCATTGGTGGAATGAAATGCTCTATGTGGACCTACCACCTCCTGAGGTTTTGCAAACTTGTTACAAGTTCAGATATGAGCTCGCCTCTTGGTATGGCTATGGGAAGAAAGGCCTAGGGCATATCGAGCAAGGAATTCAAGTCCCTATCCAGTTCAAGCCGCGATAGTACTATCTTGGTCTAGGATGCTCTATTAAACAATCTAAACAAAAGCCTTGGTGGAGTGTTAATATGATCTCAGCCAAGCCATTGAACCTGGTTCACCCTGAGTTAATAGAGGAAGGGGAGCAGGCCAAGAAAGTCCCTCTTGATTTCTTCTCTTTAGATGAAGAGCTAGAGGAATTTCTAGGTGCTTACTCCATGTTGCCTCCTTATCATCATAAGAAATAGTTCCCATATCATTTGCATAGTCAACCGTACTTTGGAGAATCCGTTTTGGGTGTCGACAAGGAGGACCCTCTATCTAACGTTAGTGATGATGTCACACTATCTCATCCTGAAGACTGCAGTTCCCTTCTTAAAGGAGATACTATTGAAGTTGCTATGGATCCTAAATCCTCAGAATAAGTGATCAATATTGGAAAGTTTTTCTCTTTGGAGGAAGCAGATGAACACTCCGATCTCTTTCATTCTCATCCTAACATCTTCGCTTGGACATACAAGGACATGCCCGGTATTGATGAATCTATAGTGCTTCACAATATCATCCTATGTCTCGATGCCAAGCCAATTAAACAAAAAATCTGAAAGATCAATCCTAGAGTGGCATTGATGGTCAAGACGAAGATAGAGAAACTATTGAAAGCAGGCTTTATCCGTCCTATCGACTATTCCCCTAGATTTTGAATATAGTTGTTGTTAGTAAACTTGATGGCCATATTCACATATGTATCAACTTCCGCGACCTTAATAAGGCTTCTCTTAAAGATTATTTTTCATTGCCTAATATAGATATGATTGTCGACTCGACTGCAGGCCATGCATTACTATCTTTCATGGATGGCTTCTCAGGTTACAATCAGATTCATATTAACTTAGATGATCAATACAAGACATCCTTCACTACCTCATGGGGTAACTTCTATTATGTGGTCATGCCCTTTGGATTAAAAAATGCGAGAGCTACTTACCAACAGGTGATGACCCTAATATTTCACGACTTCATCCACAAGATCTTAGAAGATTACGTTGATGATATATTAGCAAAATTGATAACCCATCAAGATCACGTAAAGAACCTTCATCTTATCTTTAAAAGGATTTTATCCATCAGATGAGACTAAATCCCCATAAGTGCGTCTTTGGCATTGACGCCAGAAAGCTTTTGGGGTTTATAGTTTCTCATCATGGGATTGAAGTTGATACTAATAAGATTGGTGCCATCATTAACATGCCTCCACTGAGGAATATCAATTAGTTGCAAAGTTTACAAGGGAAGATTCAAGAAACTCGTAGATATATATCTCAGTTGGTTGATTGTACCCTTCCTTTCACTTGTTTATTGAAAAAGGATGTTCACTTCATATGGGATGAAGAGTTTTAAAAATCTTTTGAATCAATCAAAGCCTATTTGGCCAATCCTCCCGAATTGATGTCAGCTATGCAAGACAGACCCTTTCTACTTTACCTTGCCACGTCACCATATGCTTTGGCAACTCTTTTAGCTCAATATGATGATGTTGGAAAGGAAAGAGTGGTCTACTACATTAGCCATGTCCTGGTTGACTATGAAACCCATTATTCCTCCATGGAGAAGCAATGCCTTGCTCTTGTCTTCACTACACAAAAGTTGAGGCACTATCTCCTCCATGTCGAAATGCATGTCATAGTAAAAATGGATCTCTTAAATCATTTTTTATCTAGCACCAACCTGGTTGGGAGATTAGTGAAATGGGTTATGTTGCTTTCTAAGTTTGACATAAAGTTCATTACTCAGAAATCAATAAAGGGTCAAGCGGTTGCAGATCAGTTGGCAGACACTCCCTCATCTTGCTCCTTTCTAGGGTTGAATTTGTTTCCTGATGAAAATATTTTTTTAGTTGATTATGACCTCGAATGGAAGATGTATTTCAATGGATTGAGGTGTCAAACTGGTGCTAGAGCTGGTGTGATTCTAATATCTACTGAAGGTAAACCGGTCCCTTTATCCTTTCGACTAGACTTTCCTTGTATCAATAACATCGTTGAGTATGAATCCCTTATTGTTGGCTTACGTGTCGTGATTGCACTAAAAATCTAACATCTCTGTATTTTAGGTGACTCTGAACTTATAGTGAACCAAATAACGAGAACCTATCAAGCCAAGCAAAGTAAGTTGTCCCAATATCAAGACCTTGCCTTGTCCTTGCTTAAACAGTTCTCCTCTTTCACGATAGGCAGTGTCCCTGGGAGAGAAAATAGACATGTTGATGTCATGGCAAGTGATGCTTCATTGGTACCTTCGAAAGAAGATATGAAAGAATACCACTTCATGGTTCAGGTCCTATGGGCCCCTACAGTTCCCAACCAACCCGAAGCCAAGTCCCCTGTATGTTCCCATGTGGACTCTAGAGAGTGGTTTTCTAATATCTATAACTACCTAAAGACTAGAAACTTTCCCAATGATGCAACAAAAAATGATCGCACTCGTATAACGAAGCTTTCAGTATGTTATGTTATTTTGTCTAATGTCCTTTATAGAAGAGCCTATAATGGCTTGCTTCTTAGGTTTCTCACTAAAACGGAAATACCCCTTGCCCTTAAGGAAGCCCGTGTGGGATTTGGGGGTGGACACTTTGGTGGTAGATCCTTGGCAAGAAGATTAATACACATGGGGTACTATTGGAAAACGATGGAACAAGATTCCTTCGATTTTGTTAAGAAGTGCCCTCAATGTCAACAACACAATTGTCTTATTCATGCACCTTCCCAAGAATTAAAAAATCAAACTTCCCCTTGGTTGTTTGCAAAATGGGGGTTGGATATTATTGGAAAAATATCACCTCCTTCTTCCAAGGGACATACCTTCATCATTACTACTACAGATTATTTCACGAAATGGGTCGAAGCTATCCCACTCTGATCCACAAATGTTGAAGCTATTTGTAGTTTCCTTATGAATAACATCATTTCTTAGTTCGGATTGCCCGCTACGCTTGTTTCTAACAATGGTACGCCTTTCAAGAACAAGGAAGTAAAACAGTTCCTCAAGAAATTCCATATTCAACATAGGTTTTCCACACCGTACTATCCATAATCTAATGGTCAAGCAGAAGTGTCTAACAAGACTCTTGAGCTTATTCTCTATAAGACAGTTAATAAGCATGGTAAAGATTGGCATATTCAACTGTCGTACGATTTGTGGGCCTATCGCACAAGTGTCTGTGCGGCTATAGGAACAATGCCTTACAACCTCGTGTATGGTGTCGAAGCTATTATTCCTTTGGAGTTGGAGATTCCATCCTTATGGGTCTCCCTTAAAGGGTTAATTGATGATGAAACCTACCGAGTTAACCATTTGCATCAGCTAGAGATGCTCGATGAGCGTCGTTTATGAGCCCTCGAACATCTTAAAGCTTATCAACGATGGTTATCTAGGAAATACAATCAAAGTGTGCTTCCTAGGACTTTTAAAATAGGAGACTTGGTTCTCTGTGAAAATTAGAGGAATGTAAATGCATCACCTGATCAAAGAGGAAAATTTAGTCCTAACTGGTTAGGCCCTTACATTGTGATCTTCGTATATGGTTCAGGTGCCTATGGACTATCATCTATGGATGAAATGCCTTTAAAAGAACCTTTTAATGTGATGCATCTTCGACGGTACTATGCATAGTGTTCTATGTGTCATCTATGTGGAGTTCTCTCTATAGAAGGGTAGTAGCACTACATATATTGACATTATTCATTAACACAATTAAGAAAAAAATTGTGTTGTGAATGACCATGTGCATGTGTATGCATGTGACCATACATCACATTACGTCTATTAAGACCATTAGATTATCATTGTATTTAATTAACATACAGCCATGTGTGTTTATTAAATAATGTTAGCATCTAACGACAACACACATCCATATGAGCATATAACATTTGTAGCATAAATATATGTGAAAAATAAAGAACATACACATCCAAGTGAAACAATATCATGGGATCATAATCAATGTATATATATATATATACGCAATCTATGTATCCAATGTTATATACATGTGTCGGGCCACTACTATCAAAAATGAGTGGTTGGTGAATATGTTTCTATACAAAAGATCTACAACTATGTATGTATGTATATGAATCTCGCTACAAAAATGATATACAAAGTTGATGATGGCAAGCCTTTGGTCACTGTGGTGCATGGCTCCCAGAGCCCTCTGGCTCTGGTGGATGCTCTGAAACCCTAGGGAGAGGTTGAACAGTAGTCATGGAGTGCGAACAATGGGAGCGTGATACGGACAAAGCTTCCTACATCCCCCTGATCTCCCCCTGTAGGGAGGATATAGTCAACTCCACCTGCCTCAAATAGTCCCACAATCGCTAAACCTCTGTTGGGCTCACGGTTGTCAGCTGCCCATTGAGGTCATCAAGATGGCTCTAGAGGGCATCACATGCCTGCTCGATGGCATCAACCCTCCTCACTGTTGTGTCTCGATCGACGAGCGTTGTCTACAGCTCCCCTGACAATTGGTCGCACTGCCCCCACATGGTTGTCATCTCCACAATAATTTTGATGATCTCCACACCCCACTCCCTGTAAGCAGTCCTTAGGCATGCGACTAGCTCAAAGTTGGGGGCATGCCATCCTACAGATGTTGGTCAATAAGCCTCGAGGATCAATCCCTGGATCAACACAGCAGGGGCGACCTCCAAAATACACTGAGCTATGAGCCCAGTCCATCCCTATGCGTCCTCTGCAATCACAGAGAAAGAAGGGGGTATCAATATCACATGGCATGTATATATATGTCGTAAAGCAAAAAACTAAAAGTATGGAAACATAAACAACATATCACATATACCTGGGTCCCCTAGCTACCATGTCGGGTCAGGGTGAGGATCAGTGCTAGGACCTATGCCACCAGCCTCGGTGGTCACTCCTAGCGCCGCTAGCGCTACAACTGCAGTAGAAGACGGTGGTGTCGAAGAGACAAGGATAGCTGATGGGGGATCTGACCTCCTCTATCGCCTTGGCCTCGGTGGTGCCACTTCCTCCTCCTGTGGTACCTCCTCCTCGGCCTGTAGCCAAGCTCTCCTCCTATCCTACGGCAACTGGGGTGGTAAGTCCCCCTACGGACCAAGTTCCCCTCTCGGGGCGTCCTCGTTGAACATAGGAGTAGGACAATGCCACTCCCACCACTGCGTAAAATTAACCGCTACCCCAACATTATCCACCGTTGATATAGGCAGCAGATCATGGTCGAGCTCATCATCATCCGAGGGGACAATATACGTAATAGTGGGGTGAGGACAGCTCCCAACCCTTGTTGCACTCCTATGGGCCCTAGTGTAGGTGGGCATATATTCTGGTATGGTCTGTGGTCGGCCATGCTACCACATGACCCGACTCCAGTAGTAGGGTACTATAACAAAATCCCTTCGTCCGATCAAAAAATGGTCTCGCTTCAAGTTCCTCAAGTACCTACTGTCGTCCACCCACCTAAAAAATTGATAGGGTCTCCACCGGACCCCATCCATAGCGAGAGTGTCGAACTGTAGTTGCCAAAACTATAAATCTCCAAATCTCCATTGGCCTGCCATGTCATACCAATGGACCATGGGAACCCGATATGGCCATCATTGGGGAAAATTGACTGGTCGAGTGCACATGATGTGGGAAAAGGCCCACACCTGCAAATGTGTGCACGCTATGAGGCTACGGTACTCATAGTGTACATACCAACCTAGCTCCTGGGAGAGGTGCACTAGCATGTTGCACCCCCAGGAAAAAATGGTCCTATGCTCCACCATCTCCCTAATAGTGTGGATGAGGCCCCCATGCAGGTGCAAGCCTCGCCCATCAATCGTGATGTGAAACGCAACAATCACGACCATAACTCGGCGAATCAATGGTGCAGTGGTCCTCGAATGGTTATACCAATGCATATAGATATGACCTATGTTGTCGCCGCCATCTGTCCTCCCTGTGCTGTAGAGGACGCCCTTCATCGGTTCCCGCACTGATCGCGTATCGTTGAGAGCCACCTATTGTCCGCGGATGGGTAGCTCGAGGATCCGATAGACGTCCTCGAGTGTGACGGTCATCTCTCCACATGGCAGCTAGAAAGATGACGTGGTGGTGTCCCACCACTCCATAAGGGTCATCAACATCCACTCGTGGTATCTCATCTCTGGCATGGTGAATATGTGCCAGAGATCGACCCACTCCAAAAGTGTGACCTCGTTCTCTAACAGACGGTCCCTCTGCTCATGAATGAATCAGAATGCTTGCCATCCCAGATGCTCCCAAATCCCCGAGTACTCCTGCAAAGAGTAACAAAAAACTTGAGTCAGAACATCAAAATTGTGCATAAAAACAAGGAAAAATAAGAAAGACTTGTGCACGATGTGCAGATGTCTATGTGTCGTGAATACGTCCCTGACTGCGATGGCTGCCTCGAAGACAACAACACATCTTTGAGACAACAATGCAGAGTCAGAACTCCAGCACTAATCAAAGACGACAATGCATATTTCGAACGAGGGCGCAGAAAAAAGACGCCTATGCACCTCGCCGATGGGAAGATTCTAGAAAATAAGCTAAAATCACGAAAGAAGAGGTTTTGCGGCCTACCTGGTCCACCTCGCAACCCTCGGCGATGTCCTGGTGTAGCTGTTCCAATCTCGACGCTTCATACTCTCTCTTGATCAGCATTTTGTTGACTTTTCTCTTACAAAAGTCAACAATTTGCTCGTAGTGAATAGTGAAAATGACCCTTCTAGGGGCCCACCTAGGTATATATAGACCCCCCGAGGCCCATTTTTTCCTAAAGCTTGTGGCTCCCTGGTTTCTCCTAAATTTTCCCCACCAAGCTAGGGGAAAACTCAGGAGGGGGCATAAGGTTGTCTCTTGATCATATTTTTCTTCTGAATTGATGACTTTTTTCTTTATCATTCCTCTCTCCGTAGTAGCTTTCTTCTGATTTTTCGAAGCTGACCCAAAATTTGAGTTTTGCAGGTTAACACTTTGAACAATTTTTCATGACCGTTCTAACACTATTTGTTGAGCTCGGATGTTGGGGGCACCTTCAGTACTGGTTAGCTTGACTTTGGTGGCCGCTATGGTCTCTCTTTCTTGGCACGCAAATCTGTAAAATTCAAAATTTGAATGAAATTTTTTCTTTTCTACTTTAGTGAGGTTGATCTTTTCAAAATCGAGCCCACTAAAGTGGGGGCAAAATGTAATGTCATAAAATTGCACCTAGGGGCAATTCCACATTTTGGCATTTTTGCCTAGCATTTATGACACCTTGAGATATTAATGAGAAAATCCCATGGGTCATAATTTCACAATTCTAGCTCCATGTGGACAAGTGGTTGAGAGACAGAAGCCTGGCGACGCGTTTTCCGAGAACCTAGGCTTTGGACACTTGCGCGGCGCACTAGCGTCCTGTCGGTTTCCCGAGTTCAAAATGTAGAATCTGGAAGGCTACCCCTTGAGACACGTGTCCTAGCAGTTACATTTAGAAAGTAACGGCTCTTTTCCGCCCTTGCAAGCATTAAAAACCCCTTTTTGGCTCTCATTTGGGGGTTGGAAGACATCACTCAAGCTCTCTTGTTACTTTTCTCCAACTTTGAGATCTCTTCACTTTTGATAGCAGTGCTCTCACAAGCAAAGCCATGCCGAACTGAGGTCCTCCCAGTAGTTGCAGCAACTCTCAAGCAAGCACTCAATGGTGCGTCTGTGTGCTCCGGAGAGGGCATAGGCCTGTGAGTAATGCTCTCTCTCCTTTATATTTGCTCGTTTACTATCTTGTGGTGTGGGTTCTACTCCTGAGCGGGTTTTCCTTTCACCACGCACTTCTCGTGGCACAGGTTCTACTCTTGAGCGGGTTTTGCTTTGACCACATGCTTTGTTTACATCTTTAGCATTCATTTCCAACTTGGTTGTCCATGGAGGTGGGAGCACCAAAGCGGTGTCCGACTGAGGTAGGCCCCTATACAACCACCCAACAAATTTCCTCTCGTTCTTTTGTGTGTAGGTCATGAAAAGGAGCTTGGAGTAAATATTTGGATGTCCAAGGGAAGGTAAGCTTTCTCCAAGCATCCTTGTGTTCATTTCAATTTCTAGTTTTCTGACTAGCCATATAGTTTAGTGCGACTTGCCCTTGAGCTTAGAAGCAAGGCTTATTTCTGTCTATTTGAGTCTCTGAGTTCTCTATTGTTCAAGATGCCAGTGCATCCCTTAGACGACAGCGTCCCACATTGGCGTCCTAGAACTGCGCTGACGTCTTTTGGCCAAGAGCTCCCTCTTTTGAGACAGAAATCTCTTGGTTTTGCTCTTTCAAGGTCTCTAGTGGGTTTTCTTCCGAAGCATAGCTAAATCTTAGTTCTTTATCATTCTGTTGATTTACTATCCTGAGGTGTATAAGGGTAGTTCGTTCCCTAGTGATCTCTCGAGAAAGGAGAGACTCGTGTGCAGCGAATCCCTCTTAAATCACAGTTTGTAGATGAACGGTTGACTACCATAGAAATGTGTTAAGTTGGATGCAGGTTCATAATCAATCCTCCGGAAGCGAGAGGAAGTATCACTCAAGAGAAGAACTTGGTCGAGTAACCTGTAATGAAACCTAACTGAGCTTACACACACTCACTAATAGAATGGTTGAGTCAAGGCATATTTTTGGGAATTGGTAAGTCATCCTTTAGTATGGAGTGTTTGCATTAGGAAGGATTTTGATTTCTATTAAGAGTATTCTTGGATTGTGTTTAGTGCTTCATGCATTCGATTTATTCTTCATATTACTATACTTAATTGATGAGATATATACATAGAGTGTATATATATATATGTATACATATGCATGCCAACGATAACACATGCATGTAAGGGAACACATACATGAGAGTACATAGGTAGACGTACCTATGCATGCTTATGTACGGGTTTCTTATAGGCATGGTGATATCAAGAGGAGAATATGACATGTATGTGTATATATATACATCACATGATCACATGTATATATACCTATCGATAAGATAGCAAATGTTTATGTGTTTGATTATGTAATCGAATGTATATATATGAGATATATACATATATACATATGTATACATGTGTCGATATAAGCGTATGTGTTAAAAAAATGGGAATGTCCAAATGAATATTTCGATATATATGTATACGTACATCTACATGAATATAGATATATATATGTATATATATACAAACAATATTGTATATGGATCGTTAACTTGATCTTATTCATTTGAATATCAAGTGTATATTTAGACAAACTTATTTGTCAAAGTATATATATATATTTGAATATATATACATATATATAGCATTAAAGGATATTTGTTGATATTTATATATATGTACATGTATGTATGTATATATATATATAACATGTACATATATATAAATATGTGTGTGTGTATTATATAAGTATTAAAGGTTGATTCATAGAATATATGCCATGGTCGATTAAATGAGAGTGCAATGCTTCATGAAATAGTGCATTAGTAAGTATTAAACTGTGATTATCATTATGGATAATGAGCGATGGAAATACATAAGTATTAATACTAATGTGTAAAGTTTAGTAAACACCAGAATTAAATGCAACACATTTTATTATACAACGTACTAAGTCAACATTTAAACAGCGCTATAAATGATGGACGTCGATTCTTGAGATGTGTCGATTTCCATGCCTTGGACCAAGTTGACTAAGTAATACATAGCCAAATAGAGATTGGTTGAGTTCTTTGTTTAAAACAACAAGCTTGTAGATAGGAATTGTGGTGAATACTTGGCTCCATAATATGAATTTTGTGTTTCTCTTAGAAGTCTTTTAAGCTTGAAAGTCAATTCCTAAATGAAGCATGTGCTTTATGAAATAGTCAAACTATTGTTGGCAAGCATAGGATCGATTTGTTGTATAGTTTTGATGAGTATTATGTTAGCAATCTGCCACCTTTTCATTGATAAGCTAAGTCGATGTTATATTGTTGAAAAGTGTCATAGCTTAAGCCTTGTTTGTAGTCTGTAGAAATTGGTTTTTGGGTATAAATATGAGGCATTCTCACCTCATTTGAACACAATTCTTCTTGGCATCACTACGCTGCTCCATTCTATTGTATTTTCCATTGACATAATTCTTATTTTGCTAAGAGTTATTGTGAGGAATTTAGTGAGAAGTTGAGAGGGTTTGTTGCTAAGTTGATTTTAAGAGGAGGCTAAGCTTGAGATCCAATGGGACAATTGGAATAAGTGTATAATAGGCATGATATTCTATTCTCTTCATGTTTTAACTTTTTCTAAAAGATTGATTGCTTTGTGTGTTTAAATTGGAAATTGCATTAGTTGCTTGAAATAGAGTTATAATCTATTTGCTTGTAGGAAAGGAAGAGTCATGTTGATATATTTTCCTTATAAGTGCTTGTACCTACTCCATATTAAGGAGTGATTGATTATCGTCTATAGTACTACATACTAGGATTGACAAAATGGGAATGGCTTGTTGAGTTATAATATGCAAGTTATTTTGTAGACTTAGAAAGCTCATATGTTAAACTCGGGATTAGAATATTCATGGAGGGGGGGAAATTAACTTATGTTTTGCTTATGTTTTTCTTATGTTTTGTTGGTTGTGAAACCATTGTGTTTGGGTAAAGGGAATACGATATTTCTTAGGTTAATGACTACTTATTGAAGGAAATAAACTATGCATAGTTTTATTGGTCTTAAGTCAAGTTGAGCTAGAGTAGTGTATGTGAATAGGATGACTATCACTCGAAGTACTGAGTGAGAATATTTTGGCCAAAGTAGTGTGATTGCCTTGGCACCACTATCAATTCACTGTGTTCCATTTATGCATGCTAGTTCAAGATTGTAGTGTCTACAAGTGCTAGTTATGTAGGGCACAACACTAAGCTCAGAATGGATGTTGTTGAGGTTACTCAACCAATCTCTTTATCAAAGGGAAGGGCCATCTATCCAATGATAGATGTGTGGGGGACCGCATATGAGTCTGTGGTTGGCTGAAAAGCGCTTAAGTGATGCTTCTCCCCCTCAACTAGCGACCTAGACTTGAAAGGAGATTCATGGACCATCTATATCTATTGCTTTGAAGTTCGATTGAGCTATGTATGTACTTTGTATACATTCTTTGGAGATATTGTAACATGTGGAATATGATATTTGAAATGGAATTTGTAATTTGATATGTCATCTATGTTCATTTGTTCTCATTTGGAAAAGAAAAGTTTTATAGCAATGGTTTAGATACATAGTTTAATTACTTGGAAGTAAAAACTTACGAAATTTACTTGCGTGAACAACTGGCATGTTACACACGAGGCTTTTTGTTGATAAAGATGTGTAGAAGAAGAAACATTATGCCAACCAACATAGGTTGTGTGGGACACCATGACTAGGGAACACAAACAACATGGGTGTGTAAGTTAAGCTTGTGCACAAGCAAACTACTAGTGCAGAAAGCACATGTAAAATAAAATCACAAGTAAGAATTTAAAACATATACAAGATTGCTCAAACCCAAAATTTCTCTTAAATCAAATTTTCAATTTTCAATTCTTTTAAAGTGCATATACAATTGTCATTTGTCTATAAATTAAAATGACTTAATAATAGTTTTGAAATGTTGAAAAGAACTCTACCACCTTTATTTTCTATAGAAAAAACGTTATTTTATTTCAAATAGTTTAAAGACGCTAATTACTTGATCATTAATGATTTCAACAAAATATTAAGTTGTTCATTTACTATTCTCTCTTCCTTTAATAAGAAATTGAATTATTTTATGATCAAACAAATTTAACTTCTTTTAGTGATAAACCCACAATCATTTTTGGGTTTCCAAGTACTATAATTAATCACTATATATAAATTATGAAAACCCTTCTCAATACATGATTACATATTCACATGTCTGAAACATTTAGTCACAAGTGAAATAATTCAACATTTACCCTTTAAACTTTGCTTTGGGGAATATGTTTAAACCACAATTGCAACTTAGATAATACTGTCTTGTTCGTTTTCTTTACAACTAGCTAAAGCTTACCTCAAACATTATCATTTGATATTAAGGCATGGTACAATTCTAAAATCTAAGTTGCTATGGTTTGTGTAACCACTTCTAAAACTATTCACTTATCTGAAAGCTTCCACCAAGAAATTGTTCCTTACGAGTAAAATGGTACAAATATACCTCCCATTTAAAACTAAAATCGAGAGCGACACAAATACACATATCATATCAAGCAAATAAAACTAGAAGATTCCATTTATTAAACCTGATATAGGCAAGTGTACATTACAAAAACCAAAGTACACATCTTATTAATTAGTGATGCCTTAGGTCATGGCCAATCCACCTGTTAAGATTATTTTGACTACTAGCAACAGATCAAAAAAATTACGAGTCTTTTTGTGGAGTTAATGGTCTCATGACTACATTTTTCTGTTGTTTTGAATATATAAGATGAATTACATTAATAGCATTAATAAAGAAAAAAATGGAAGTAGAAATTGAAGAAAAATATTGAAGAATAATGTAAAAGAGAAATATATATGCAGCTATCTAACATTATTTTTCAATATACAATTGCTACATAACTTCAGCTTACTATTTTTCACAGCATAATTTCAATTCTTAAAATATAACTGCTCCACTATAATAGAAAAAAAAATTAAATCATCCTTTATACTTAATTTAAAATTTATATGGAACCATCAATACTTAAAACTCAAAAAAATCTACTTTATGTAGTCACATGGAATCATGGCATTACTGAACACCAAAGGACTCGATATATCTGTAATGTCAAATCACGTCTCCACTTGTACCAAACCCATTGTATTAACCATCACGGGGTAATGATTCGTAGAGGTACTCGGTATTTCCATATCAAAGCGTTTTTTTTTTTTTTCATTAAATCATTTTCTTCCACTGTATGAATACTACAAACAGAGATGAAAAAAGGGGTATGTTTCATTGGCTATTTTTTGTCAATCGACTACTTTTGTGAATTAGATCTGCCAAACTGCCTGTTTTCTTTTTAAAACAAGGGCATCAAGCTTTTACATAAAACTGTTTCAAGATTTAGCCTATAATTCTTATTTATTGAATAAGAAAGATTTAATAACACCTTGCCATTGTGCATTTCTATATATTTGAATCCTTTTAAATTTTCGTAACAAAGAATTGATAAAAATCTACTTTGCATTGGCTTAATTTTTTTTGGTTCCCCAAAGTTGAAGTGGCACGATCAAACACAACTAAAATTTGTGAATTATAACACTGACTCATTTTTTTTACTCTTGAACCAAGCCTAGTAATAACTGTTCTAAAAAAATATGAATATGATGCAATTGAAAATAAAAAGAATTAGGTGTTTTACCTGCAAGGGATTTTGATTCCTAAGGCCATTCTTGCATATATAAAAATTAGAAGGATCTTAACTTGTGATGTTATTTAAGTTTATAAGTTCTATACACACAAAAGTACAGTAAAAGCAGCTGGGATTAATTATGTGTTTCAGCTTAGGTTTTTCATTTTAATGTGTTAGTTTCAAATTCTGCCATTTCCAAGTAGAGTTGAAATTAATGTGGATGCACCGGATTCCTGATTTTAAAATAGACCTTCAGAAAACTCTATTAACTGATATATACTACTTTGAAAGATAATTTGAAAACCTAAGACCGGAATTTCTAACAACCAGAATGACATTTAAAGGAATGCTGCCATTGAATTGCATCATTTCATTGTTAAAAGGAAACATTCCATTTTAATCCCCATTCAGTAGTATAGAATTTAATCATTGCTCTTAAGAGATTCTATCACCCCAAGTAGGTGGAAAAAATTTCAAGGACAAAAACAATTTTCCCTAAACCAATAGATTATCTGTATGCTACAACATTATTTCAATGAACCCTAAATCACAACAAATTATTGCATACTGCCAAAATGAGACTTTTGACCTTTCACTAAATCAAAGGGTGCATTCCTGATATTAGGAGCATGGCAGATGACAAACAGAAACAATATTACAAACGGTGTTCTAAGCAGAAATGATTTTCACATACTCCCTATCAAGAGGGTGCACATGAAACTGAGATTCTTGTACAAAATGCCTTCTCACAAAGAATTTTGATGAAGAAATGACTGCCAATGAGATAAAAAAGTTATCCACATTGTTCTTTGTAGGGAGTCCAGATGAGCTTAGAAACATCAACTTCCAAACCAGCTACACCAGCAGCTTTCAAGTGACGATCCAAAACCTTTGGATCAGCACAAATAACATGTTGTCCTTTTCGATACTGAATAAGATCTAGAACCTGTAGCGTACTGATAACATCTTCTACCTTGATAGCTGTCATATCACTTAGTTCCTAAAATAAGCATTTTACAGATCAAGGATGCATCAGTGCAGGGCTCCCGAAATACATTTGCATTACTTCATAACAAAAGTTAAAAAATAAGAATATCACAATTCATACCTTGATTGATATATTACCCCTATGTTTCTTCAAAATATCAAGAAGAACTCTTGTCCAATATCCTCTGTAACTCAAAAACCCAAGATCAGACAAAGGTCGCTCAGGGGTCCCAACCTTCCCTTCCTTCTTGGATAATTCATATGCTGTTCAATGTCAAAAATATAAGGCTGAATTAGGAGCCCACATTAAACGA
This sequence comes from Sequoia sempervirens, assembly GCA_007258455.2. Taxonomy (NCBI): domain Eukaryota; kingdom Viridiplantae; phylum Streptophyta; class Pinopsida; order Cupressales; family Cupressaceae; genus Sequoia; species Sequoia sempervirens. Next base: position 89,802,082 of record VDFB02000015.1, read on the forward strand.
AATAAGTATATATTTTTTAAAAAATTTGAAGATGCTAATGAGATTGCAAACAATAGAAATAGTGTTACTTGTCAAATCATATTGTAGTTGTCAGGAAATTTGTAAATACTGAGATTCTAGCAGACACTATAATGCTATTAGTTATTATTAGCAATACAATTAAAACAGAGTACTCTATCGTATCAAGCATACACAATTAGTTACTAACTACAATCACTGCACTTAAAAACAAAATAAGAGCAACAGCATATGTAATTTTTGCCTCTCAAAATCCAAATCAAAGAGAGATCTTATTACATATGCCAAACTTGACATAAGGGCCCAAAAATAGTGTTAACTCAGAAAAGGCAGTAACCCTAAACATCCCTTACATACAAGCACAAAGCATTTTGAAGCATTATTTGACCACAGTTACACATTAGTTCCAAAGGCTATATATAAAGAACCAATTACAAATAATTAGCTAACTTGTAAGGCAACAAAATTATGAGCAGCTATAACTGTCACAGCTTTGGAAAGTGATCTTGAAAGATCAGCTGTCTCTCATCTATTGGATCCCACTTTATCATCCAAAAACAGCAAGAGAAAAACAAAACAGGCTACCAACAGAAAATATGA
>VDFB02000015.1:89808232-89990335 GCA_007258455.2 Sequoia sempervirens
AAATTTACTTGCGTGAACAACTGGCATGTTACACACGAGGCTTTTTGTTGATAAAGATGTGTAGAAGAAGAAACATTATGCCAACCAACATAGGTTGTGTGGGACACCATGACTAGGGAACACAAACAACATGGGTGTGTAAGTTAAGCTTGTGCACAAGCAAACTACTAGTGCAGAAAGCACATGTAAAATAAAATCACAAGTAAGAATTTAAAACATATACAAGATTGCTCAAACCCAAAATTTCTCTTAAATCAAATTTTCAATTTTCAATTCTTTTAAAGTGCATATACAATTGTCATTTGTCTATAAATTAAAATGACTTAATAATAGTTTTGAAATGTTGAAAAGAACTCTACCACCTTTATTTTCTATAGAAAAAACGTTATTTTATTTCAAATAGTTTAAAGACGCTAATTACTTGATCATTAATGATTTCAACAAAATATTAAGTTGTTCATTTACTATTCTCTCTTCCTTTAATAAGAAATTGAATTATTTTATGATCAAACAAATTTAACTTCTTTTAGTGATAAACCCACAATCATTTTTGGGTTTCCAAGTACTATAATTAATCACTATATATAAATTATGAAAACCCTTCTCAATACATGATTACATATTCACATGTCTGAAACATTTAGTCACAAGTGAAATAATTCAACATTTACCCTTTAAACTTTGCTTTGGGGAATATGTTTAAACCACAATTGCAACTTAGATAATACTGTCTTGTTCGTTTTCTTTACAACTAGCTAAAGCTTACCTCAAACATTATCATTTGATATTAAGGCATGGTACAATTCTAAAATCTAAGTTGCTATGGTTTGTGTAACCACTTCTAAAACTATTCACTTATCTGAAAGCTTCCACCAAGAAATTGTTCCTTACGAGTAAAATGGTACAAATATACCTCTCATTTAAACCAAAAATCGAGAGCAACAAAAATACACATCATATCAAGCAAATAAAACTAGAAGATTCCATTTATTAAACCTGATATAGGCAAGTGTACATTACAAAAACCAAAGTACACATCTTATTAATTAGTGATGCCTTAGGTCATGGCCAATCCACCTGTTAAGATTATTTTGACTACTAGCAACAGATCAAAAAAATTACTAGTCTTTTTGTGGAGTTAATGGTCTCATGACTACATTTTTCTGTTGTTTTGAATATATAAGATGAATTACATTAATAGCATTAATAAAGAAAAAAATGGAAGTAGAAATTGAAGAAAAATATTGAAGAATAATGTAAAAGAGAAATATATATGCAGCTATCTAACATTATTTTTCAATATACAATTGCTACATAACTTCAGCTTACTATTTTTCACAGCATAATTTCAATTCTTAAAATATAACTGCTCCACTATAATAGAAAAAAAAATTAAATCATCCTTTATACTTAATTTAAAATTTATATGGAACCATCAATACTTAAAACTCAAAAAAATCTACTTTATGTAGTCACATGGAATCATGGCATTACTGAACACCAAAGGACTCGATATATCTGTAATGTCAAATCACGTCTCCACTTGTACCAAACCCATTGTATTAACCATCACGGGGTAATGATTCGTAGAGGTACTCGGTATTTCCATATCAAAGCGTTTTTTTTTTTTTTCATTAAATCATTTTCTTCCACTGTATGAATACTACAAACAGAGATGAAAAAAGGGGTATGTTTCATTGGCTATTTTTTGTCAATCGACTACTTTTGTGAATTAGATCTGCCAAACTGCCTGTTTTCTTTTTAAAACAAGGGCATCAAGCTTTTACATAAAACTGTTTCAAGATTTAGCCTATAATTCTTATTTATTGAATAAGAAAGATTTAATAACACCTTGCCATTGTGCATTTCTATATATTTGAATCCTTTTAAATTTTCGTAACAAAGAATTGATAAAAATCTACTTTGCATTGGCTTAATTTTTTTTGGTTCCCCAAAGTTGAAGTGGCACGATCAAACACAACTAAAATTTGTGAATTATAACACTGACTCATTTTTTTTACTCTTGAACCAAGCCTAGTAATAACTGTTCTAAAAAAATATGAATATGATGCAATTGAAAATAAAAAGAATTAGGTGTTTTACCTGCAAGGGATTTTGATTCCTAAGGCCATTCTTGCATATATAAAAATTAGAAGGATCTTAACTTGTGATGTTATTTAAGTTTATAAGTTCTATACACACAAAAGTACAGTAAAAGCAGCTGGGATTAATTATGTGTTTCAGCTTAGGTTTTTCATTTTAATGTGTTAGTTTCAAATTCTGCCATTTCCAAGTAGAGTTGAAATTAATGTGGATGCACCGGATTCCTGATTTTAAAATAGACCTTCAGAAAACTCTATTAACTGATATATACTACTTTGAAAGATAATTTGAAAACCTAAGACCGGAATTTCTAACAACCAGAATGACATTTAAAGGAATGCTGCCATTGAATTGCATCATTTCATTGTTAAAAGGAAACATTCCATTTTAATCCCCATTCAGTAGTATAGAATTTAATCATTGCTCTTAAGAGATTCTATCACCCCAAGTAGGTGGAAAAAATTTCAAGGACAAAAACAATTTTCCCTAAACCAATAGATTATCTGTATGCTACAACATTATTTCAATGAACCCTAAATCACAACAAATTATTGCATACTGCCAAAATGAGACTTTTGACCTTTCACTAAATCAAAGGGTGCATTCCTGATATTAGGAGCATGGCAGATGACAAACAGAAACAATATTACAAACGGTGTTCTAAGCAGAAATGATTTTCACATACTCCCTATCAAGAGGGTGCACATGAAACTGAGATTCTTGTACAAAATGCCTTCTCACAAAGAATTTTGATGAAGAAATGACTGCCAATGAGATAAAAAAGTTATCCACATTGTTCTTTGTAGGGAGTCCAGATGAGCTTAGAAACATCAACTTCCAAACCAGCTACACCAGCAGCTTTCAAGTGACGATCCAAAACCTTTGGATCAGCACAAATAACATGTTGTCCTTTTCGATACTGAATAAGATCTAGAACCTGTAGCGTACTGATAACATCTTCTACCTTGATAGCTGTCATATCACTTAGTTCCTAAAATAAGCATTTTACAGATCAAGGATGCATCAGTGCAGGGCTCCCGAAATACATTTGCATTACTTCATAACAAAAGTTAAAAAATAAGAATATCACAATTCATACCTTGATTGATATATTACCCCTATGTTTCTTCAAAATATCAAGAAGAACTCTTGTCCAATATCCTCTGTAACTCAAAAACCCAAGATCAGACAAAGGTCGCTCAGGGGTCCCAACCTTCCCTTCCTTCTTGGATAATTCATATGCTGTTCAATGTCAAAAATATAAGGCTGAATTAGGAGCCCACATTAAACGAAATAAGTATATATTTTTTAAAAAATTTGAAGATGCTAATGAGATTGCAAACAATAGAAATAGTGTTACTTGTCAAATCATATTGTAGTTGTCAGGAAATTTGTAAATACTGAGATTCTAGCAGACACTATAATGCTATTAGTTATTATTAGCAATACAATTAAAACAGAGTACTCTATCGTATCAAGCATACACAATTAGTTACTAACTACAATCACTGCACTTAAAAACAAAATAAGAGCAACAGCATATGTAATTTTTGCCTCTCAAAATCCAAATCAAAGAGAGATCTTATTACATATGCCAAACTTGACATAAGGGCCCAAAAATAGTGTTAACTCAGAAAAGGCAGTAACCCTAAACATCCCTTACATACAAGCACAAAGCATTTTGAAGCATTATTTGACCACAGTTGCACATTAGTTCCAAAGGCTATACATAAAGAACCAATTACAAATAATTAGCTAACTTGTAAGGCAACAAAATTATGAGCAGCTATAACTGTCACAGCTTTGGAAAGTGATCTTGAAAGATCAGCTGTCTCTCATCTATTGGATCCCACTTTATCATCCAAAAACAGCAAGAGAAAAACAAAACAGGCTACCAACAGAAAATATGAAACTGATGATTTGAAAGATACCAAGAAACTTACATAAAGCCCTGTTGTATTTCTGTGCAAAATCTTGGTAGTCATAGAGATTTTACTTTGTAGAAACCCAAGCACGAATGTTATTTGTATGTCCCACAGGGCCCTATTTCTTTGGATCTGATCCCTAACCAACCTCCATTGGATCCCATGTATTTGTGTGATATGTCAGTAGGTTGGCGCATACCAGTCAGTGGTCTGGCCTTTAATGGTGCTAGAACTGTCTGCTTGAGTGTGCCGATGCTTATGAGGCCTATTCTGTGCTGCTTGCCTTGAATGACCTCCTAAAACAAGTCTTTGATTGGGTCATACGACAAATGCATCAGTTGTTGAATACACTCATTGTTTCTTGGCATAGGAATTCAACTGCACAATGCAGTCTCTCCTAAGAGAGGTATTTGGTTTTCATGATTCCCCAATTTCTTGACATCCAAATGCTGGAGTCTAGCTTGTCTATGGCTTTTAGCATGACATTGGCTGTATCTTCCTCGTTTAAAGCATCCCCCTGGGTTTCAACATTATTGCTGGATTGATCAAACATACCGGAAATTAATGACTCCTGTAAGGACAGATTCATGCCTGTGGATCTCCTGAGATCAAGCAATGGGATGAGAATCAAATATGGCCTGAGTGTTGGAATTAAACTCATTTCTGATTGTGACGAGGTGTAAAAGAGGGCATGAACATTTTGTCTGTATGAAAGAGAGTCATGCTGTTATCTTTTAAAGTATACATTGGATACAGAGGAAGGTAAACACTGCCAGTACGATAGATAAGGAAAATATGTATTAATTAAAAGATGGGTTACAAAAACTTCCGCACAAGAGCTTCACTGGACATGTGGAATAAAGAATATATAGAGCATAGAGCAAGAAAAACAGCAACAGTCAGATACTACATAAATGCTAGCTGTCTTCAGCAAAAAAGAAAAAATTACTACATAGCTCATAACCAAAACAAAAGGCTGGTTTCCAAATCCAACTTTCTGAGCAGGTTGATGGATCTCCAGATTCACTGCACAATCCCAAAGCAGGCTCCTTCCCAAAACAGTGGACCCAATAAATTCACAATTCAGGACGCGGATGGTTGATGTAAGGTGCAGTGCCATCTGTAGGTTAAGTTTGAGGAGGTGTAGTCTGTAGTTTATTGGGGAAAAGGTAGTACCTAAATTCTTGGGGTAAGTTATGCATACCTCCTAATCCTATTAGCAGGATCTCTGTAGAACACATCTTCTAGAATGTTAATGCAGTGCTGTTGGAACTGGTTGCAACCCACAAGGATCTCATTACTCAAAGCCATGTGGAGAATACCTTCATTCTGTTGTCCCTAACTTCTTTGACAAGACCAGCAATGGAAGCTTTAAAGATTGGTGAGAGCATTGATAATGGTGGCAGCATCAATCCTCAGTTTAGAGTTATGTTGGGGCAGGGGAGGCTCTTGGGGGTGTGAGGGATTGTGCACATGGTTCTAAAAAAATTTAAATATGAAGGAAATCCAAGAACCCACTGAACTGGGGGATACCATAATGAGTTTGTTGGTTGACAAAGTCAGGACTCCCTTGAAGGGCAATTAGGTAGAAGGTGCTATTGTGGGATGGAATTGAAGGGTTGACAGTTTTACCTGTACTTTTAGCATGCCATGGCACAATAATCTTGTATAGTTGCATCTTTATGAGATCCTAATCAGAAAGTTGTAAATAGAGAGCCTGCATTCTGATAGGATTGGCTCCTCCCGATTCCAGGTAAGACGTATCAAATCGGATACCTCCCAGATTCGCTGTGGAATCAGGTAGGGTTCGAAATTTCCCTGGCAGAGACGCTTCCACCATGCCGTTGACGAATCTGGACTGTTTTTTGCACGACGTGACGAATTTGTAGCGTTTCCTAAGTGTTTGGCACATATTCTTTGTGGACTCCGTCGAAGCTTGTTGCAGACCGACGTGGGCTGGGAGATGATGCAGGCTGGGAGACGACGCGAGTTGCAGGTTAGGGGTGGGTTGCAGGTTCGGCAACAGATTTCTTTGCCGCAAATTTTTTGAGCACTCTCTAATCATTTTTTTAAAATATTTTTATTCACATTTTAAAACTTTAAACAAATGAGTGGGTCGGTTTAAATTTTTTTTTAAAGGTTTATTTATTTTTATTTATTATTTAATATTGTGTGGTGTAAATATTAAATTATACAATCAGAAAAAAAAACACTTTTAAATTATTTATTATTTAGTAATTTACACTTATATTATTTTATTTATTATTTAATATAGGTATAAATATTAAATTGAATTATTTTATTTATAGGTGTAAATAATAATGTTTTATTTGTTTAAATTAAATTATTTTATTTATTATTTTAATATAGGTGTAAATATTAAATTATTATATGTATAACGTATATAGTAATATTATTATAATATTAATTATATTATAAAAATTATATTAATATATTGTAAATTTATAATTATACTAATTTTCTATGATTTTTATATGTTTTTGTACGGACGTACCCAAACGTACCCACACCCAAAACAAAATTTATGCCGTACCGGCGTACCGTACCTGTACCCGTACCCGATTCGGTAACTTATCAAAATGTTTATGCCTCTTACCAACAAATTGGAGGAAATGCATGGATATTACACTTTGAGCATGTATGTGCTTTGTCTTATTACCCATATTTGGTTAGGCTTATAAACTACAAGAAACCTTGAAAATACCTGCAATTAAGTTGCATCATTCAAATACAATGCAATGTCCCCTTCTCAGCACTAGTCCTATCTGAGACTGTTAGCCTATTTCAAAGGCCCATAGGCTAGTTAGAGGCAGAATTAGGGTTCCTATTTTCTAGGAGGTATCTTTTTGAGTTTTTAGGGGATGGTTGCGAGAGTTTGCTAGTATGTTTTATGGATCTTTATGGGTTTTCAAAGAGCTTCAGGGGGGTGTCACATGCATTTTGATCAGTGACTATTTCCGTACTTACTATTATTAGTAAGTTACAATGGCTACCTAAAATGTGCTCAAACGATGTTTGGAGTCACTATTTTTAGCAGTATGCTATTTTTAGTAAGTGCCATTTTTGGCAGTATGGTTTGGCAGCAATTCAACACTTAGTTACTATTTCTAACAATGCAGTCTCGGCAGAAGCTTCTCCAGCTTTCTTGGAGTCATAAAAGGAAAGTTGATAGCTTAAGTTATATTATTTCTAATGTGCTTTTTGGCCCCCCATGCCTAGACTTATGACTGAAGTTGTTTTTAAAGTGTGGTCTTTCATGTGGTCGTCCAAAATGGAGAAATATTTGCATTTTATAAAGTTTATTTTGCTAAGTGGAGTTGGATGCCAAGATTGAATGGTCAAAAGGTTTTTAAATGAATATTTTATTCTCCTCATTTTGGCATCCCATTTTGGAGGGAATTGAGGATTTGAATTTTTGGGGATTGAAGCTTATAAATAGAACCCCTCTCCCTCTCATTTGGTATCCATTTTTCTATCATAACGAAGTGTTGCCGAATTGGTTTCAGACTCTTGCTTTGAGCCTCCTAGTTATTCATCAATTTCAAGTTTGCAAGATAACTCCTAGCTAATCAAGTTATGCATCTTCATTCAGAGGTTGCAATTTGAGCTTCAATGGTGATGGCTTTCTTGTTTGTTTCAGTTTGGTGTGGCTTTGATGTTTCTTAGAGACTTTTGGTGTGTTCATTTGCTATTTGGGGTTTTTGGAGTGTTGTTTCAGTCCACTGCTGACCCACGTTTAAGCTCGTACCGTTTCGGAGACTTGGGGGAATTTTGTGGGGTATCGGTTCATTATGTTCCTTGCATCTGAGTGCCCCTTTGCTTGGAATCTTGGATTTTTTGGAGAATCTGATTTTTTATGCTGGTCACCCTACTCAAGGGGCCATACTTCCTTGTTTTGGTTGCATTGGGAAACGTTCCTTTGACTTGCAGATCTGTTGGTGGTGGCTTGCTACATGAACTTGGACGCCTAGCTGAGAAGGTTCATTTGCCACTGATTTGAGGTCATTCGGAGTTGTGGTTGAGGAGATATGTGCATTTGAAGGCTGCTGGTTGGAGTTTGTGTACGTTGTACTTTCATATCAGACTGCTGCTGCTTCATATCAGACTTGGTGTTTTCAGTATTTTATCATTATATCATGATGCCTTGTCATTGTAGTATCATAGAGATGATTATCTAACACTTGGGCTTTCATATTGCTAAGTTATCTCATGATATATTGCAAAAGACTCCATATTGTAAGGTTAGTTTAGTAGTACTAATCAGCTTTCTATTTCCAGTATTTTGCATTTCACTCCCACTAGATAAGTGGTTGAGTTTTTGTTTATTTTTTGTTGCCCGATAAAAAGTGAAAGTAGTTGGCTATGCTGCCAAGTTCTTTGCTTTCATTTACTTTCCTGTAGCCCGCTGAAAAGTGGAAGTGGCTGGCTTTGCCGCCAAGTATTTACATTTTCTCTATTGGCTGGCTTGCCACCAATAGCTCTTGTACTTCCAACATTTCATATCGTTATCAGATCCCCTTACACTGTATGCTCTCACCCTTCCCACTCCAAGATCTAGGTGATCAGAAAGTGAAGGGTTGTTTTCAGTTTGTTATCTTTCATTGGGCTAACACTAACGAGTGAAGTTTGTGTGGAAAAAATTTGGGAAAAAACTAGGGGGGATATTTCATACAAATACAGAATATTGACTCTTGAGGATGAAAATGATACGATTATTTTATGAATACAACATACTTTCTATATCTTGAATCATATATGTTTCATAGCTGTTTTTAATAAAAAATTTGGGAGCATTTTTTCGGGCAGTACTATGGACGTACCCAGGGACGAACCCGCACCGTACCAAGACCAATACCAGACCCACGCACGTACCCAAGTCAAATATGAAGGACATGGTAACTTAGATATTTAGAGCATTCAAACTCACAACAAGGCTTCAATATTAATTTTTTCTTGTACAAATCAACCTGATAAATCAGCCATGGATTTCTTTTAAAGTTGCATTGTTTATAAGCTATGTTACACAAGGACTCATCCCCTGCCCCAATACCCACTATCCCCGTCCCCAACCATCCCCAGGAAGAGGGGACGCAAAGGGGATGTCCCCTTGCCGTCCCCAAAACTACTCAATCAGCAGGAAATGCCAGGAAACGTTCCCGACTGTTTGGGGACGGTTCCTTGTCCACGGTACAGATGGGGGACGTTGGAAACGTCCCCCATCGTATTGGAGACGGCTACCGCAGGCTGGGAGCTTCCTAACAATAAAAAGAAATTAAAAAATCGATTTTTTAATGTTTATTCCTTCTTTCCAAGGTTGCATGGGGCCCACTATCTCTCCCAAAATTAATTTTTTTTGCCTAAAGTCCAAAAGAAACAAAATATTAACATTTTGTCATTTTATTGTCTCAATTCTCACGGCTCACCTCAGTCTCACGGCATGCGGTTCTCTCAGGCGACATTTTGATCACAGTCTCGGCTCTCTCAGGCAACGACAAAGCTGCAAAAGTTAAAAGTTTCCAGTAGCAAGAAACAGCATTGTGATTTTAATAAATGTTTTTGATACTAGGCTCTAGCTGCAGCGGCACACATCTCCAGTTGAAGCATTGTTATTAACCTGGGCTGTTCAATCTTGACGTTGGAGCTGCATCTACAGGTCTGAGCTTAGTCTTTGAGTTGAGAAGTTAGTAATTTTAATTTATTTTCAATTTTCATCCCTTTTTTTTTTAAATGAAACCCTGACAGCATGCATTCTCTCATTATTTTGAGCATAAAAAGCCCTATTTCAAGCCATTAAGCCTCTTACCTCTTCTTGGATCTCTCCTTGAACACTCTTAGCTTATCTTTTGAAAACTCTTTCTCTTCTCTTTGATTTTCTGCTACTGCTACTTTAAGTTTGAGTATTCATTTTCAATGTTCATTGATTTGGTTTACTGTTTTTTGGTTTCAATTTTACAAACTTTCAGGTTTTCAACAAAAAAAAAGCATACAAAATGAGCAGCAACAGCAATAGTGACAATCATGAGAGTAGTGACAGTGAAAATGAAGCTACAAGAATGCCAATAGACCCTTCTTCTAACTCTGAAAATCCAACCCATGCTTCTTCAGATCATTATAATTTATTGACATATCTCTCTCTCTTTCCCTCTCTCTATAATTTATTGAAAAGGAATTTGAATTTGAGTGCCCTAACTTCTATATAAGCTCATCTTGTGCTCTCATTTGGTTAGGTTGAAGGAAGATAATGAAGTGTTGTCGAATTAGGGATTGAATCCTTCAGGGCCTTGAGGATGAAAACCCTCAAAGTTGCTCTAGTTTTGGAGTTGAGAGATACTCCCTAGCTGGACATTGGAGTGGCTTCACTGCAGAAGTCACCATTGGAGCTTTGGTGAAGATTTCAATTTGTTTCCATGATGATTTTCTTTGATGTTTTTTAGATGTGATATTTTGGAATGTGGTTTTCTAACCTTGCAGAGTGTTTGCAGTGAGTTTTCTGGAGGTTTTTGATTGCTAGCCATACCCCCTTGCTAGTACAAGCCATACCACTTCTTGGCTCATATTGGTTGAAGCATCAAATATCATTTTGAGGGTATTGCTTTATTGTGTTCTACAGACTTGTGTGACCCTTTGAGCAAAGTTGCAGATTTTTTGGTGGAAATTTGGATTTTTGGGAGTTGATCGCCCCTCCCAATAGGCCGTACAGTTCAGGGTGTGAGGCGTGTGGGTTTTGTGGAGACATTTCCCCTTCTAAATCTGACTTTGGAGTCTCTTTGGTGGCGCCTTGACCTTCCCATGACCTTGCAAACAGTTTGGAGACATTCTATGGTGTTTGGATGATAGTTTGGGTGGCATGCCATTTTGGTAGCTTCTTGTTTTGATGGTTTCAGACCTGCACTTTCATATCAGACTGCTGCAGCAGAGTATCAGACCTGATACAACTCCATTTAGTCATGTTTTATGAAGAATAGTTGCTAAAATGTTGCAGGGTTAGCTTATTCACTTAGTGGGTTTTCATGTGGGATTGTTCATTTCATGTTTTAGCCATACTTTGCAGCTACACAGCAGATTTTGTAATTGTTAGTATCATTTTGTATCGAGCTCTCATTGTAACACTGATTTGGTAGTACCATTCAGTGATTTAGCTCTTATTTGGATTTGATACTAAACCCACTAAATAAGTGGCTTCTCTATTTTACCCACTGAATAAGTGGTGTGATTTCTTATCCATCGAAGAAGTGGCTGCTTGTATTGACCCCACTGCCTAAGTGGTCTTTGTTGCACTCACTGCTGAAAAGCAAAAGAGTTATTTACTTTCAGTTGTACCCACTGCACAAGTGGTTTCTTTCAGTATTACTCACCCCACTAAATGGTGATGTTCATACAGCGTCAGGCGAATTCTTCCAGCCACGATATGATGGATAAATTTGATGGAGCCTAAACAGCTATCAAATTTATAGAAGACCGATATTATTGAAAAGGCACGATTCATGTTAATTATATTTAATTATTGAAGAGGCACGAATTAGTGAAGAGATGTATTTTTTATGAGGCCGACCTCATGCTCCTTGGACGCGATTTTCAAGGGACATACTCCTTCATTGGGATTCGATTTATTGAAGGGATGTGTTCTTCTTTGGTGGCCAACTTGTTATGAAGGGTCACTTCCTCTCCACTCCACTTTGTATATATATCCGATGTCTTTCATTGTTATTCATTCATTTTCATAGTTCGATTATTCTCTAAGTGCGAATTAGAAGAAAAAGAGCAGATTGCGAATTCTGTAGAAGTGCAGTTTGTATTCATTGAAGGCTGAGTTTGTAATCAGCGAATAACATCTGATTGTATCTGTGTTTGCATCAGTTTGTGGTGCCTCTGTTTTGGTCTTCATATTGACCTCTTGTAAAGGAGACTATTTGTGTTGTCATTCAATATATAAGTGATATATTGTTGCTGGGTTTTTCTCCCTCAAGAGGAGGGTTTTCCCAGGGTATCTGATGTGTCATTGTGTTGATTTTTGAATTAATTTCTGTGCTTTACATCTGAACATAAAACTAACATGGTATCAGAGCGGGTTTGACGAAGATCTTGATCAGATTTGTATTACAGCGATACTCTTTATTCTCTTTCTCATCATTGATTACTTCTATCTCTTTGTCAAGATGGTGAACGGTCTTAAGATTGAGGATAGGCTTGAGGGAGCATCAAATTTCACATCTTGGAGATTCAGAATTATGCTCACCTTGGAGGAAAACGAATTGGTTGAGTTTGTGGAGAGCAAAGTCCCCGGGCCTACGGATGAGGAAGAGAAGGTTCAGTGGAAGAAGAAAGATATTAAGGCGAAGAAGATGTTAGTTGATTCCGTGAAGGATCATATTGTTCCTATTGTCTCCAAGTTGAAGACGGCAAGAGAGATGTTCAAAACCTTGGAGGAGATGTACGAAATCAATAACACAAGCCGGGCACTTGCACTGAAGCAACAACTCCATCATGTGAAGATGGTGAAAGGAGAATCTGTTATTGCTTACTTCATGAAGATTTCCGAATTGAGAGATCAGCTCTCTACAATTGGTCATGTGGTTGATGACAAGGACTTGACCATGCTTGCTCTTAATGGTCTTCCTTCATCTTGGGAATCTTACATTCAAGGAATCAGTGCAAGATCGAAACTTCCCAAGTTTGATCGGTTGAGGGCGGATTGCATTCAGGAGGAGTCTAGGTTGGCTGCAAGAGGAATTGGTCAAAGCTCTACTAATGAAGACATTCATGTTCTCGCTACTCAATCCTCGAAGAAGAAAGGGAAAGATGGGAAGAAAGGATAGTTCAAGAGGAATAGAGATAAAGGAGCTGATGGTGCTCCCGCATTCAAGAAGAAGAGAGACCTCTCCAAAGTCCAATGCTTTAGATGTGACAAGTATGGTCACTTTGTTAAAGATTTTCCAACCAAGCCTAAGCAGCAGGCTACCATTGCAAATGTTGATGAAGTCTCTCCACAGAAGGATTCATGTGAATACTTATTCTATTCGGCATTGTCAAGCAATGTACCTACCGACACCAACACTTGGTTGATTGATAGTGGTGCCTCTCGCCACATCACCAGATTTAGGGAGCATCTAACTAATTTGGTGGAGAGAGATTCTAGTGAACAAGTCATTATTGGAGATGATGCTAGTTACTCTGTGAAAGGAATTGGGACCTCCACTCTTCACTTGGATTCCGGCATTTCCCTACAGTTGAGTGATGTTCTATATGTTCCAAGCATCAAGCGAAACCTTGTTTCCATTTCAGCCTTGGAAGACAAGGGGTACCAAGTTGCATTCTCAAAAGGAAAAGTTCTTGTGTCGATGAAGAACTCAAACTTCAAGACTGCTCAGGTGATTGGAGTTAGACATGAGAGCCTCTACAAGCTATGCACTCGTCCATTTCAGGCTCTAGTACATGATTCTTCAAGTATGTGTGAACTTTGGCATCGAAGATTGGCTCACCTTCACTTTCGAGCACTACCTATCATGGAGAAGATGGTCACTAGCCTTCCAAAGTTCAACCAGGAGCACGAAGGTACTTGCAGAGGCTGCGCTTTGGGTAAGAATACAAAAGGTCCATTTCATAGTAGAGAAAGTATATCCAAATGTATTCTAGATCTTATTCATTCTGATTTATGTGGTCCAAGGTCTGTTGCTTCTTCGAGTGGTTTCTTGTATTACATTATTTTTGTTGATGACTACTCTAGAAAGACTTGGATTTATTTCTTGAAATCGAAAGAATCTGAGGAGGTATTAGAAAGGTTCAAGGAATTCAAAGTTCAGGTAGAGAACCTGTCCGGAAAGAAAATCAAAGTTTTGAGATCCGACAACGAAGGAGAGTACACTTCTGGTAGTTTTCGCAACTTTTGTATTGAAGCTGGGATTAAGAGGGAGTTCTATGTCCCTTATAATCCTCAATAGAACAGTGTTGCTAAAAGGAAGAACAGATCTATTGTGGAAGCAGCTTAAGCCATGACTCATGACCAAGATCTGCAAACTTTCCTTTGGGCTGAAGCATGCAGGACAGCAATCTATGTTCAGAATAGAAGTCCTCACCGAATCTTGGAGAACATGACTCCCGAAGAAGCCTTCACTGGGAAGAAGCCAAAAGTGATTCATTTGAGGATCTTTGGATGTCCAGTATATGTTCATGTACCAAAGGACGAGAGAACAAAGTTGGAGCCTTCTGGCAAGAAGGGGATATTTGTAGGTTACAGTGAGACATCAAAAGCCTACAGAATCTACATTGCAAGTCAAAAGTTGATCGAGATCAGTAGAGATGTCACATTTGAAGAAGATGTTGCATTCAGAAGATCCAAGGGCACTCATATGGAGATTGATAATGAAGAGTCTCCTCAGGATATGGAAGTTGACCATGCTCCTAAGATTCAGAGGGAGGCTCCCAACTAAAAGAAGATGATGATCCAGTTGAGCCCTTGGAACCCACCGATACCATCGTGATCGGAAGAAAAATACCTCTTTAGGCTAGGCAAACAATGCAGGAGTAAAGGTTTGCAGCCCGAGAGGAACCTTCAGAGAAAGTAAGATCTCATAAGTTTTCCAGCTTATGTTGCTTTGATGAGTCGATTATTGAGTCCAAGCCTTCCAATGTGGAGTGGAGAGATGCTATGAGTATCAATCCATTCTCAAGAATGATGTTTGGGACATCGCTCCTAGACCCGAAGGCAAATTGCTGGTATCTTCTAAATGGCTCTTCAAGACTCAAGCACGCTGATGGGAGCATTGAGGAAGTACAAGGCAAGATTCATGGTTAGAGGGTTTTCACAAAAAGAGGGAGTTGACTATGAAGAAACATTCGCCCATTGCTCGTTATACTTCTGTTAGAACAATCATTGCTATTGCTGCATCTAGAGGATGGAAGATTCACCAAATGGATGTGAAGACAGCTTTTCTAAATGGTGTAATCGAGGAAGAGGTGTATATTGAGCAACCTGATGGATTTGAGGTACATGAGAAGGAGTCTCATGTTTGCAGGCTGAAGAAGGCTTTGTACGGCCTTAAGCAAGCTCCTCGTGCTTGGTACGAAAGGATTGATCGTTACCTGTCAAGCTTGGGCTTCTCCAAGAACGATGCTGATTCAAACCTGTATTTCAAGGTAATCGATGGTGAAGCATTGATTTTGGTTTTGTATGTTGATGACCTGATTCTTATTTGAGAAGAACACCTCATTATCAAATGCAAAGGGTTAGCTTTTGAATTTGAAATGAAGGATCTTGGTCTCATGCATTACTTCCTTGGCTTAGAAGTTTGGCAGAAGCCAGATGAGATGATTCTAAGTCAAGGGAAGCACACCATTGATATTATGAAGAGATTTGGTATGATGGATTGTAAATCCATGTCTATGCCTATGGAGACCAACTTGCATAAATTGAAAGAGGCTGTAGCTAGTTCAGATCTGGTGGATCCTACGTTGTACAGGCAGTTGATTGGATCATTGATGTATCTAGTCAATACTAGACCGGATATCTGCTATGCAGTGAGTGCACTCAGTCAGTTCATGTGTGAACCCAGCAGATACATCTAGTTGCAGCAAAACATATCCTGAGATACTTGTGTGGCACAATTGGATATGGGCTGAGATATTCTTCAGGTGTGGATTTGAAGTTGCATGGTTATACTGATTCTGATTGGGCAGGGTGTGTCACTGATCGGAGGAGCACCTCTGGATGTTGCTTCAGTTTGGGGTCTGCGATGATATCCTGGTGCAACAGGAAGCAGTCATTTGTAGCATTAAGTACAACAAAGGTCGAGTATATTGCAGCTTGTGTGGCAGCTCAAGAAGCAGTGTGGCTCCGGAAGCTCCTTGCAGGATTGTTTGGACAATCAATGGAGCCAACTATCATTTATTGTGATAACCAGAGCTGTGTGAAGCTTTCTGTCAACCCTGTGTTTCATAACAGAACTAAGCATGTGGAGATCAAATACCATTATATCAGAGATATGGTATTGAGGAAACCAATTCAGTTGAGGTATATCAGCATTGATGAGCAGACGGCAGACATTCTCACCGAGCCTCTCTCTAGGATAAAGTTTGCATGCTTTCGAGACAAGCTTGGTATGGTGGAGAATCAAGCCCTAGCTGAGAAGGAGTCTCAGTATCAGTGATCCTCTTTAATGCATTTCTCTTTGAGAGAGATTTGAGGTGCAAGCCCTTGTTAATACATTTTTCTTTGAGATTTGAAGTGAAAGCCCTTAGTTTCCACCCTCTGGGAGAGCCATGGTGGATGTCATGTGTGCGACTCCAATGACAACATCACGTGAGAGAGTCCGTGATGACTTTCTTGTACTTGTGTTTCACCCTCTGGGAGAGCCATGGTGAACGTCACGATGAGGTGACAACATCACGTTAAGTGATGATGAATGGGTGTACATGATGGTTGATATCACGATGAGGTGTACATACCATACACAATGGGGTGTGTAGATGAGGTGATATCTTTCTTTTTCCACATATGGGTGTAGCCATTGTGGTAGACATCACAATGAGGTGATATGTCTTATGCAGCTAGAAGTATCCTCCCTAGTTGAGAGAGAGTGTTGATGGTCATACAGCGTCAGGCGAATTCTTCCAGCCATGATATGATAGATAAATTTGATGGAGCCTAAACGGCTATCAAATTTATAGAAGACCGATATTATCGAAAAGGCACGATTCATGTTAATTATATTTAATTATTGAAGAGGCACGAATTAATGAAAAGATGTATTTTTTATGAGGCCGACCTCATGCTCCTTGGGCGCGATTTTCAAGGGCCATACTCCTTCATTGGGATTCGATTTATTGAAGGGATGTGTTCTTCTTTGGTGGCCGACTTGTTATGAAGGGTCACGTCCTCTCCACTCCACTTTGTATATATATCCGATGTCTTTCATTGTTATTCATTCATTTTCATAGTTCGATTATTCTCTAAGTGCGAGTTAGAAGAAGAAGAGCAGATTGCAAATTCTGTAGAAGTGCAGTTTGTATTCATTGAAGGCTGAGTTTGTAATCAGCGAATAACATCTGATTGTATCTGTGTTTGCATCAGTTTGTGGTGCCTCTATTTTCGTCTTCATATCGACCTCTTGTAAAGGAGACTATTTGTGTTATCATTCAATATATAAGTGATATATTGTTGCTGGGTTTTTCTCCCTCAAGAGGAGGGTTTTCCCAGGGTATCTGCTGTGTCATTGTGTTGATTTTTGAATTAATTTCTGTGCTTTACATCTGAGCATAAAACTAACACTAAACAAGTGGTTTCTTTCAAGCATTGCAATGTAAACCTTGCCACCGTATGTTCTCACCTTCCCCACATCAAGATTTGGGTGATCAAAAAGTGGATGGTAGTTGATTTCAGTTGATTATCTTTGATTATATTTCTAATGCTAACAAGTTGCAAAAATTGAAAAAATTGGGGTGGATATTACAACATTCTCCCCTCCATGCTACTGGATATTATCTCAATCCAATCTCATTTTGAAGTGATGCAGAGGTCACCAAGGGCCTATGCTAATGGATATTTCCCACTCCAAAGGAGCTACATACAGCTATGAGAGAGTTGCTAATATACAACTAGACAAGGAGTTTCTTCTCCGATATGTCTGTCATAAAGGTAAGGCCACCTTGGAAATAAGTAGACTTCATAAACTTTTAAAAGTTTATCTATCTTGTTCATGCATACATTATGGGTATGAAGTTTTGACTCATAGATGATCAAGTCTTGATAAAATTTGTGGTTTTCAATACAATGGAGGGATTTTTTAACAAAGAAACCAAAAACTTTCAATGGAAGACGATATACCTTTTGAGTTAGTCAGTCGATTTATCTGCTTGTACGCGTAGTTGGAGTGCATTTTAACACATTCATTCCAAGAAACACAACACCGAATGAATGATTTGGTGTATGTTCAACAGTTCACCACAACCTCTACCATAAGGTAAAGGAAGCTAAAGGTTAGAAAAGTTGCAATTGATTATCACTTTTAAATTCTATTTTTTATCTTGATTCATTTTCCAAATTTAAGTCTTTCAAGAACTTATTTTGTCTATCTCACTAATGTATGCATTCAATTTGACAATATTAAGTAGCATTGAGGAATATTAGTTGATTGAGCCTATCAAGATCAATCCAAATTCCAAATGGATTACAGATGACAAGAAGATACTTTTTGATGAGGAAGAGCTTAATATCTTGGGGGTGTTGAATTGATCCTCATGGCATTGATCAAATTAAAAAAGGCTATGCCCCTAGAGCTTCATCATCAAGACCTACAACACTCTAGTGCATACTTCATAGGAGGAAGAATAATTGGCTCATTCTACTTCTTATTACTTTGTAGGTTAGATTGTAATACATTTTAAGGTTCAAAGTTTGCAGCTGAACTATGTACTTATTGTATGTTACAATGTAGTAATGTACTATGCATCATGAAATATAATCAGAACTCTGAAAATTAATGAACAAATCTATATTCCAAAATTCATGATGCAACTCTCATTTCCCTTCACTATCTCTATCTCTATGCAATTACATTGCCTTCATTTTCAAATATATAAGAATATTATGTTTTTCTCTTAATTTTTTTATCCATATTTTTTGGAATCTTGAGTTTTTCCCAATTAAATCCCAATTTTTTGAAAAAAAATTATCTTTTGGTTTTCCAAGTTATTGAGGTTGGCATGAGAATGTGGCGTAAGTCGAACAGTTGTGGACTATGTATGCAAGGCAGCAGGGAAGTTGGTTTAAGTGACCTGCAAACATATTCATTGGACTCCTTGTGTGCATGCTATGAACAATGCACTTAACAATATGGGAAAAGTGGACTGGATCAAATAGGTAGTACTTGATGTGAGAGATGTATGGATGTTTACCTGCAATCAGCACACATCGCATGCACTATTTCAAACCTTCTCTAAAATGAATTTCTCAAACCTATTGATACCAGATATGCCTCCTACTTTATTCTCTTGTAGAGGATGATTAAGTTGCAAGAGACATTGCATCTAGGTCATGACACAAGAGTGGAATTTACAGGCTGAGACCCAATCAGACTAGGGGTAGATGTTGAAGGAAATTGTTTAGAGCAACATTTTTTCAATTGACACTAAATACATAGTGTCCATCATAACTCGAGTTATCACAATGAACAAATATGGGGACTCTAATGCTCTAAACCTTGGGGAGATATATGAGTGCATCCATAGCATGCTTGGCCAAATGAAGGTCCTTGTACAAAGAAAATGTCACCTTGCAGTTCTATAATAAACGCATTCAGCCTACCATTCATCAAAGGCAGCAAAAGCTGAGCATTCCCTTGCACATCGTTGCCTATGCATTGATTCCGAAATGGTATGTGCAAAGGCATAGGAGAGTTGTCCCTATAGAAAATGTTAAGTTGAAAGGGGGCTTCATGAAGGCAATTCTGAAGATGTACAGTGTCGAGGATGCTACCACCATTCATCATGAATGGACCAAATTTGCCACACTTTGGGGATACCCAAAAGAGGTAAAGTTGGATAGGAAGACTACAGCACTAAAGGACCCAATGCTATGGTGGACTATACATGGGCTTCATTCACTGACAACAACACTAGCCATTCGCCTCGTCTCAATTTTATAGTTTTTATGCTGCTGAGAGCAACTGGTTTACACATAGCTTCATCCACCCTATCAAGAGATATGGGCTTATCTCAAGAGAGCAAAGAATCCTTCAATTGTATATAGCATCTTGCATCCCATGGACTCCAACACACTTGCATATAAGGAGAGACCAGCATCATGATGAGATGTTGATCCAAAGGAATCAATGCATATTGATGAGGATTAGGCACAAATAAGGTTGGTTGGTGTCTATTTGGAGGAGCTTGAGCTAGTTGAGTTCAACAGTTCTAGCAATGAGGACTTTGCCATAACATTTAGGGAGGATGATTAGAGTCTTAGTCTATTCAGGTTTTGCCCACCGTATTGAAATTTTGAATATACTAATATATTAATATTCAACATTTTAAAAGGATTGTGTTTAGAAGTTTACCATTTCAAATAATATTTAATACATTTTTTTATAACTAATTTTCCAAGCAGTTCTTATTCCTTGACTTCATGCGTGATGGTACACTATAATTCTTTTTGATTGCTAGTTACATTTCTAGTTGTCATTCTAATTCTGGTGTGATTAATCTTATCATAGTTTACATTAGTGTGCATCTTTGCATCTACAGTGTTGATCATTGGATGTGGGTTTGAAGATAGCATCTATGTTTTAGTACTCTGCAGGAGCTTGCATGAACTGGAAAAGCTAAAAAAAGACATGAATACAGGCACCGATTGACTTTTTTGTTTTTAATCTCATTTCCTAGCCTATGCTTATCAAAAAGGTAAAGCAATAAGGAGCTTACATAGTATAGTAATGTTCAGATGTTTGTTATTCTATGACATTTTTCACTCCAAGCAATAAAGCATTGTTCAGATATTTTTAATGTGTGACCCTTTCTTTTGGCCTCTAAATCATGTACAATGGGGAAAAATCAAGGCAAGGGGACCCACAAAGCACACAAGCACTCTAAAGCTTTTGATAGTATTGAGAAGGAACGGTGATTTTTAGAAAACCCACTGCTTTAGGCTCTTTCACAATTGGCAAACCTTTTGGTGAGTGTATACTTTATGAGCCTTACATTTTTCTTTAGCAAGAATTTCCACAAAATGGACAGTGTAGAAGCATACAAAGAAGAATCATAGTTCATATGGTACTATAGTTCCATGAGAGAAAATAAGAAAGAGAAAATGACTTACAAAAGGCTATGAGAAATTTTCCATATCCTTTCCTCTGATATGGTGGAAGAGTAAGAATGCAGGCCAAATTATATGCTTCATCGGAATGTTTCTCCTGTACAGCAACAAATTTGACATGAAAAACAGCAGGCTGAGATGCATTTCATCAAACAGATGTTGGACAAGAAATCAAAACTCATGCAAATCAGAGTGTGTCTGCCAATATGGTTTAAATTAAAAACTGAAAAAATATATAGATAAAGTCATGTATGAGCAACTATAAAGCAACAAAATAAAATCTAGCAAAGCCAAATGGCATTCCAAATAAAATTTAGTTGCGTGGATCTGATATGTAACTAAATGCATGATATTAAAATTTAAAAAGATCCAGAAATTTTCCAAATATATAAAGTTCAGCAATATAATAACGTTGATTAAATTAAATTTTTCAATTGTATTACTCTTCATGGGCAGATACAACTAACGTCATTGTGAAAACATTAGAAGCACACTTTTACCACTTACAGTGGAATGATATGGCTCCATGTCAATGCAGACTAAAGGAAGATATATTATTTGGCAATCCATTATTTATGATTCCAAGAAAAATATCTCCCCAAACTAAAACGTATTAATAAGATCCAGATATATGTTCATATCATAATTACAGAAAAATAAAATTAGCATTTGGTCCAAATCACAAATAATAAAATTTTATGAAGACATTCTTTTATAGCCTCACTTTTTAAAAGATAGGCCTTGCTTCCTTGTAGTTCTTTTTGGTGGTCAAGGGTTTCCAAAAAACTGTCTTCATGTTTATATAACTAGTTGGTCCAAAATAACTTATTTCCAGTTGCAAACATGCACACACCAGCACAGTGCAAATAGACTTATTCTATGGCATGAGGTCCGAAATGGGAAGTGGAAGGTAATAATCAAGCACAAATGGAAAAAAATTACAAAATCAAGGGGACCAAAATCTGTGTTATGCATATTAAATGTATGGCCCTCGAAACACTTACACTTCACTGAGAAACCATCTTTCATATTTTAAAAACGAGGAAAAAGCTTACAAGCAAATGCCAGAAAAATATCATAAGAACACAAAAGAGAAACCTCTTTAGCTTTCATTTCATCATCATTTGAGCTACAACATCATATACAACATATTATGGTTTCAACTTTCATCATCTGCTTTCCCATGATTCCCAATATTCTTAGATTTTGTGACTTTCCAATGCCGTCTTCCTATGCTGGCTAACTTAGGGAAAACTTAAAAGTTTCAAATGATAAAAAGTTATATATTAGAAACAAGTAAAGAGATATCAGTTTGACCAATTATTTTGCAAATTGGGAAGTTCCAATGTGTTCTAGAACTACAAGTAACAAGCAATAAATAATTAAAATTTGAACTGCAGCTGGAAAGTTTTTATAGCTGATGACAGCATATCAACTGACGATATCAGCAAACTAGAATGTTTTTTTTTTTTTTTTTTAAACTCTAGAGGTATCCCCGCAACTCAGCCCAGCGCCCAACCAGCCTTGCCTTGGTCTTACATTTATGCCAAGTTGGGGTCCGGAAGGGGCGAGCTGAGGCGAGACTAGTCCTCTAGGGATGCAAGCAGCCGCCCGCAAGCCAATCGCATCGGGCGAATCCGGACCTCGGAGTCAAACCCAAGACTTAAGCCTCCTCCACTGACCGTGCGGGCTAGGGCCGAAGCCCAGCAAACTAGAATGTTGTGTCTTAGCGTCTTTTCTCTCTTAATAAGAAAATACAGATGTACTAAACAATGGAGGTAAGTACTCCCCTCTAATGCCAAAAAAACTCATTTAAAATTGTTTTAATGATAACCTAAGTTACCGGTTTGGGTTTGGGTATGGGTACGGAAAAAATTCCTTGGGTACAGGTAAGGGAATATATATATGTATGTATGTATCATGTATGTATGTATCATGTATGTATGTAGTACAAAAGTTAAAATTGTATAATATAAAACAATGATATTCATAATTACCAACAAAAAAAATATTTAAATACCTCATAATTTGTAAAAATGAAAATACTCGTACATTCATAATTCAATAATTTGTCAAATGTCAATACACAATGAAAATTACAATCAATACGCATGCCATTTCCACAATTTTGTCACTTAAAGGGAGAAATTATGTATGCAAGCATTTTTTTGTTTATAGAAATGTTTTGAAAAATTACTTTTTTTTTCTGTTTTTTTTGGGGAACCAAGACCCAAACCGTATCCACAGAGGTATAATTAAAAAAACAAATATATAAATAAATAAAACAAAACAAAAAAAAAAAATTAAAATTTAAAATAAACTAAAACACCTATTCTTTCAAATAATAGCTGGCTTCCTTCCGGAAGATGAAACAAGCTTTGAATGAAACTGATTTGGTCTGTGGTGGTTTCTTATTTAAGCTCTCAAAATTGTCGGGTCAGTTATGAAACCACCAGTCTGATGAATGGGACAGCTTTATAAAGTTTGTCTTAATGGGAGCAGCAATGGTTACAAACATTGTCTCTTCCAATTCTAAGCAGATTGTATGATGAAACTTATCTATTGTGACTTGCTAAAGTTATAAAAAATGGATGAAGGTCACTTGAAAAGTTCACAAAGGTATTGAACTCATTTTGCATGTTTCACAAGTTCATGGTCCAAATGACAGTTAACCTACTTGTAAAAGACTGATGAAATATACTGACATGAGGAGTTTGAAGCTCACTCTTGCTAGATTTTTTTCACATTTCAAGGGTTTCTCCAAGCATATGCTTGTATTCAATCTCATTTTCACACTTATTTCTCATTATTTCTTAACTGTTAAGTCACTTTTGAGCAGTTAAAAGCTATAGTGCATGTTTCCTTTTCAATTAGACTGACTTTTTATGCTGGTTACAAGTCGAATAGTCAAAGGAAGGGTTTGCAAAGCTAGAGGAAATTGAATCCATAATTGGTGAACCATGAAGTGAATCTCCACTCAATTTTACAGATCATTATTTTCCTTTACAAGATTTACCATGATCTTAAATCAAACTCTAAATATAGCATCAGCCATCTACATATCCTCACATGTATCACTGTTACATTGATCAAATAATCTCAATGGTTTATGATGTGTAGAGAACACAAATAGGGCATCAAGCAATGAATGTCTAAACTTTTGCAATATATACATAATTGCTAATGCTTCTCTCTCTATAGTAGTATAATTATTTTCTACCTTACCTAACTTTCTAAGTGTAAGGGAAAGGGGATGGTCCAATTTATCCTCTTGTGGTTGTGCTAACTCTGCCCTTATCATAATCCAGGATGCATCTATATGTACATGGAATGGATTTATCTCATTTGGGGAAAACCAAGATGGGTGCCCTTACCAATTTGTTCTTTAACAGTTCAAATGCCTCTTAGTATTATGGTATCCATGCAAACACATTCCTCTTTCATAATTCTTTGATTGGTGTTGCTATTTCTGCATATTGTACAATGGGCATTCTGTAGTAATTAGTGTAGTCAAGCAATGTCTTACTTCCTTTTGGATTCTTGGTGGCAGTAGATTAAGCATTCCTGCTGTCTTCAGATGATCCACAATCAATTCTTCTTTACATATAACATGCCTAGGCAATGTACCAAGTGGAGTTGCAAATACACATTTCTTCAAGTTCAAGACTATTCTCAACTGCCTACGCCTTTCAGACATCAAGCACAATGATTGCACGTGATCTTTCAATCGCTCATATATTGTATAATCAAGTAGACTTCAAGAATGTATGCATAAAATCCTTGAATGCATCTACCATGATCCTACTAAATATTGCAGGTACATTTTTCAACCCAAAGGGTATTATTACATTGAACATGAATGATCCCCACTCTATAGCAAATGTGGTTTTTCCTATGTCCCCTACTTCAGTCTTAACTTGATGGTATCTTAAAGACCCATCTGCAAAAGAACATGACTCTGGGTTCACAAATATTTGTAACACCTCTTCTATGAATAGAGTAAGTAAAGGGTCATGGATAAATGCTCTATTTAGCTTCCTAAATTCTACTATGCATATTCTAATTTCCCCAATCTTCTTGGTCTCTATCACCATTAAACTAACCCACTCAAATTGCTTGATGGGAGAATAATCCTACTTGCTAACATCTTATCCTATTCTTTCTTCACTTCCATCTAAACATTGGGATTTACGAAATATGAGCTCATTGTCAAGGGTTTGGTGTCCTCTTTGATTTAGATTTTCATTTTCCCTGCTTGCTCTTTTATCCCTTTAATTTAGTGAAATGAGCAGGGAATAACTCTTCATGGCTGAAAGTACACAGCCAGCACTTGGGCTTGAAGTGGTGCCCTCTCCCCACCTAAACAAACACAACATACTGGTTGTTTAATCTCTTCCAATCTTATTAGTCTTAACTATTCTATTTTCCTTACTTCCTTCTTTCCCTATTAATCCCCTAACTCTGCCAATTTGGGGTTGTTTTCTCCCACCCCTATATCAACCTCCCACATCTTCATAGGCTAGTAAAAGTATTGTGCTTTATCTATTATTGTTTCTATCATTTTTATCTCCGCTTCCTCCATGGGTACATTCAAGTTAATCAGCTCATCCACATCTGCAACATTATCTCCTTGCCTCAGTTTATGAAAACTTACCAGTTCTTTCCTTCTTTTCGCTTTATAATGCATCCAATAGCTTCCCAATCTTCTGGTAAGTTTCTTGCTGCATCATATTGTTGATGCTTATAGCGGCAGGAGATATTTTTCTCTCAGTTTAAAATAATAAATGATTACCAAGGCAAGTCGGCCTTGATTACAAATGATATTTTTTATTTTTTATTTCTCAAAAGAGGCCGACCTATATGAAAAGTCGCCTAGTTTTGGATATATACAAGGTGAAGTTCATTCATTCAAATCATCAATTCATTCTTATTCCAATTCGCACCTTCAAGGAGAAGTTCGCATTTTAGCAGCAAATCGCCATCTGTAGAAGCAGATCAGATTGCAAGGAGATTTATATTCAGTTGTATCAAGAAGAGATCTTCATCATTTATTGTATCAAGTTCGCCCTTGTGAAGGGTCTGATTTGTAAAGCAGATTTCTGCTCTTATTCGTTCTATATATAAGAGATATTTTGCTGGGTTTTTCTCCCTCGAGAAGGAGGGTTTTCCCAGGGTAATTTGCTGTGTTCTTTATTCAGTGTATTGTATTTCTGCTTATTTACATTTCTGGTCTAAAACTAACACATATTCCTCCCCAAGTAGATCAATGTTAGGCACATCTCTACCAATGCTGTTAGACTCCTTTTGTTTCATCTCTAGCAATGTTGTTAGACTCCTTTTGTTTCATTAGGAATAATTCCCCTTGCATGTGGCTGAAAATTTCCTCTACTTGAGCATCTAAAATAATCAAGAATGCCCTTATTCTATTCAGCATTATATTAATGTGTATATTTGGGTACCAAAAATTGAACATGCAACAAAAACCCATAACTGACAATAAGGTCCAGTGTAAAAGTGTTGAAGTACCATGCCTCAGCCAATGACAATAAGGTCCAGCGTAAAAGTGAGCCCATACCTTGGGGTTATCTTCCCCTAGCACCTTACAAAGTATTTCACAATATGATTTGACTAATTGAAGCTTTTTCTCCTGAATATTTAGGGAGTTTCAGATATTCAGCTTCCTGCTGAAGAACTTTGTTTTGATCATTATTTGCAATTTATCTCATGTCGATGTACCAGACTTAAGTATCCCCCACCATCTTGCAGCATCAAAGTGTAGTGTATCATCCAAAACCTCCGTCTAAATAGCTTTGCCATGCAAGATTCATTCCATATGCCTTAAGTAGCCTTCCAAAATCTATGCATCCCACATATGTAGAAAGATTCTTATGTGAAGCCCATCGATGAATCCATCAAAATCTGTACTTCAGTTGTTCCATAGTATCCATATATAGGTGTGATGGCACCAAAGTATCCTTCTAAATTTTTCAATGAGTTCTAAGTTCAGCAATAATTTCCTCACC
Organism: Sequoia sempervirens; assembly: GCA_007258455.2. Lineage (NCBI taxonomy): Eukaryota > Viridiplantae > Streptophyta > Pinopsida > Cupressales > Cupressaceae > Sequoia > Sequoia sempervirens. The sequence goes on from VDFB02000015.1 coordinate 89,835,109, forward strand.
CTTTCATCTTCCAATGTATTCTCATCATCCCAATCTTACATAGTCGATGCATTAGCCATGACTACCTCTAGGGGAACATGAGCAATCTGTAATAACCTACCCTATTCTATATACAAATTTTTTTCTGTTTCTACCAACTCTAATGTTCAGGCATAAATACTTATAAACAAGAATTGCTAATGATAAAACTTTATTCTCAGAATATAACAGTCCACATCTTTCTTGTACAAACACAGTAACTGGTAGAAATTAATTACTAATTCTGACTTGAAATAATAGCCCAGCATCAAGTATTTTTGAACCGCCCATATATATTGAATGCTCAACTACCAATTACCAATATAATCAATTCTTCAAATGCTGCTCTTCAACACTTCAAAAACTTCATTAAATGATCAATTTAAGCACCAGCACAGCCCCTAAAGTGAGATTGTCTACCACCATTCCGGGTGTATCTTCCAACGCCAAAGATGATATTCTCTATGAGAAGAGAATCCTGTCCTCACAAAGTTAGTTGTGAACACCGTCCACCAGCTACAAACCTATTCCAATCCAAGTTTCAAAACCAGCCAACTGAAAAATGAGCTCCTCCATTCCTTTATTCTTTCCCGCCCATAACTGCCCTGTTTTCTTGAATTCTCCTTTATTCCCATTTTCACTTTTAATTTTATCTTTTTGAGAATTCACTCTTTAAAAGTAACTTAATTAATTTAACTTTTCATAACTTAAGTTAACTTTTTTCACATTATTAATTTAAGTTGTTTTTTTCAATTGAACCTTATGACAACTTAAATTAATAACTCATGCTGACTCAAAAATTAGGGACATTACAATCCGCCCTTCTCAAATATTGCTTGTCCTCAAGCAATGTCAACACAACCACAAAACCACCTGAACCAACTATGATTCCAGGATCCCAAACCAATCTCTAGAAGTGACTACCAAATTGCCGCTACGCCACTCTAATAAAAACCAACAGTTGATCAAACCAAATCTGAGCTCAGCACACCTATGATCCTACAAAACTGTCAACCTTTGCCCAAAACTGAAATACCTTTGAATTATGACTGAAAATTCTACCGTACTTTGCTGCCATACCATCATCAATTACTGAAATTCAATCAACTCATCAATCAAATCTGTGAAAATCATAATTACAATGTTAGAGCAACAGTTGTAAATAAGGAAACTTCTTATATGCAAAGGTTTTGTGAGCCAAAATTTGTTTGACAAAGCTTCTCCAATGACGGGGTCATCATCCTCATTAAACTCCCAATGATACATGAACCCCTTATTAACATCTCCCTCCAACATGTCACTTCTCAAATTTCAAATTCCACCTAATTGTATTTATGTGCACATTCATCAAAATGTGCTCCACCTCTCTCCATTAGCTTGTTGACAACTGAAAATTATAACCAAACCATCAAGTGTTGATTGATTAAAAAATGAACAGCAGCTACAAATCTGCACTTTTGCCTAGAGCCTAGCTGTGAAACAGATCCCAAAAGTTCATAAACCCAATCTTGATTTATACCTAGATCCCAAATCTTGTATTTTTTCATCAAACATGGCACTAGAATTGGGTTGACTTTCATCCAATTCAAGATGTTCAACATTAACATCAAATTCATAGAGTAAATCACACTCAAACAAAGTCAATTGACTGCTGCTAACTCTCATAGAATCCAAAAAATTTCCATCATTTTCAATGGTGTCTTTGTATGTCTCTTGCATACCTTCTTCCAAGTCCGAATGCTCATCAATACCTGCTGATTCTCGAAGTGTAGCATGCTGAAAACTACCTTCAATACCTGTTATATCGGCTATATCATGGCTGCAATCTGCATCTTCACATGAAAATTGATTCTCAAAATTCAAGAATTTAGTTTCTTGATGTGGGTTCCAATCATTTTCAGCATACTGAATCTCTCCAATATGGGGAATACTAGAATCATAACACATTGTTTCACATTTATGAAGCTTCTCAATCCCCTAAACAATTTTCTCAGTCTCCATTATTCTTACATCACCTTCTTGCTCATTGGATGTAGCTACAGTAGGAGTAGAATTTTCTGCTTTGTATAAAGAAAAATGATCCATACTTAACTGTAAACAAAGATCATCAGCTTCCTTTTCCTTATCTTCAGCATACTTGAACGCAAGATCCCTGTCCATCAGCAATTGCAAGTAATCTGATTTCATTGTTTCCAAAGCCTTTTTGATAGAGTACAAGTGGGTATGAGTGACTCCACTTGCAACTCCCTTTTGCCTCTCCTCAATTTGAGTTTTCCCAATGAGTTCTTCGATGACATTATGTGAATGATCATAACGTGATAAGGCTGCAACAATCATATCTTCGGTGACTTTCATCTTTTCCTTCAAATCATATGACTTATTGGGCAAAAGATCATTCTCAACTTCATGCAGCAATATTTCTGATTTCTCTCCAATAAAACAGCTCTCAACAGCAGCTACCTTTATTTCATCCTCAAAAGGAATTTCATCAGCTATTGCGATTTCTTTTTCTTCCACTTGCTCCTCATTATCCATGTAGGGTTTCAGCTTTCTCTCACATTGCTCCAACACATATTTGGCCAACTCATAAGCAGCTAAAGAAGTGACCTGTTCTCACTTCAGGACAGCCAATAACAAGGTTATGATAGGCTGAAAAGTCACATCACTTCCATTGATAGCTTGAACCATATAAGTTTTCATAGCTGCAATAATATCATCATTATGATCTTTTCTGATTGTAGCAAGGAAATAGTCAAACATGATATAGATCAAGTCATGCAATTCAAGGTCGAGCATAAGGTTACTCAATCTGATATTTGCAAAGTTTTGAGTATTGCTATCCTTGTAGAAAAGTGAAAACTTTTGATATCACCGAAGTCCTAAAAACTATCCACCAACAATTTAATTACCTCTTTCATTGTTTCGTCATCATAAGGTACTTAGGTGCCAATATTCTTATGACCTCATTCAAACAAGAAGTGACCAACAACCTTACCTCATCATCCTTATGTATCAACCACCTGTGCTGACCTAGAGTAGTCACTGTAGGAACGAGAGCAATCTGCAGTATGCTAGAAGGTGACTGTTCAACAATAACCAAACATTCTTCTACACTTTTCAATGTAGTTAAAACATCTTTCTTTGATTGTGATAAGTCACCAAGCTTACTACCAGATTCATGGAGAAGTCTTGCCAACCATTTCCTGTCTTTGATTGCCATTACCTTGTTTTGCATAAATTTTTTTTTTTTTCTAATTTACCAATTGAACATTCCAGGCATTTCGTCAAACAGTTTGCCTACTGATCTTTGAGTGAGCTTTTGGGTTGATTATCAATTCTTGAATGTTTGTTTACATTGAATCCATTATATTGAATATGCAAGATGTTGCAATGAAACAAATATAAATATAAATTTCACCAATACAGCTGATAATATCAAGAACAGATTTCAAATTACAGAGCAATTTCTATATCAACAATGTCATGATGATTCAATTGAAGAAGATGTTTAAATCTGACCTTGGGAGAAGATTTTGAAATACTAGTTCATTAACATTCAAGCATATGCATTGACTATTACATGCCCAGCTAGATCATTAGCATCCAAAATTATTTGTATCGGGCCAGTGGTCACCGCACCAGCTCCACTTCACCTTTCTGTCTCCTTTAATTGATGCGGCATGAAATATTAACCTGCTCCCGATTAAGCTTCCGACACCCACAATGTCCACTCTCCACAACTCCACATCACCAACATTAATCTTCAAAAGATTGATCTTCCTTCAAGACATCGAAATTATTCAATTTCCTGTCTTTTTAAAAGCTCTAACGAACTCAGCAACTTCAATTGAAACATTTAACTTCCAGACCCCCACGCATGTCAAATTGAAACGGATAAGAATATTTAATTACATGATGCAGCTAAGCATCACTCCCATAGTGACACGGCTTCCTCCAAATGTCCACGTCACCTTTTGTGTATCTCATATGGCATTTTCTGTCAAGTGTGAATGTTCCTTTAATGAATACGATTCTCTTTTAAATACTGTGGCGGAAGAAACCAAAAACAATTGCAGCTCAAATAAAAAGACGGCTCTTTAATATTTTCGACAAAGCTGTCAAGCTACTCCCGATTATCAATCTATACCATCTCATATTTATTTATGGCACTTTATCAAAGAGTGTGAATCAAAGATTTCTGAAGTGGCAGACACCATACGCTGCCACATGTACACTATTTTCCTTAATGTTGTGACATATTCTAAGCCTGGGCGGCAGTAATATATATATCATTGATCACTCCAATTAAGGAAGCGATTTCTCTTACCCTTCGATAATTCCCCTTTCTCCACGTCTCACATCCAGCTTCAACTATCGATTTGTCATAGCAGCTCAATCCTTCAAACGTGGCTCCTTTACAATATGCCAGCACTTGTGATGACTTCTACAGTCTTGGAATGAAATGACAAGAATAATTATTTTTAATACCATATCCATGAAGCGTTACTCCATTCCAGATTTCCTTGGTATCTTGCTTTGGTTACTTAATTCTTGATTATCACGACTTCCACGTCTTTTCTTTCTAGCCTAATAATCTTCAAAAAACGGCACTTGCTCTATTTAGTTGATTCTTTATTTTTACATGAAACTCCACCTCCTGAACTGTGAAACGTCTTCTTTAAAAGAATGATGGCTACGCAATGTCTTTAAGAAATCTATGGTGGCTACTCCAAAGAATTGGCTCCTTAATTTATAGACAATGAAATGAATAAACAAGCCCGATAATCACTGGACCGTTGGTTCAATTCCAAAGATGTTTTCTCGAACTCTGCATAGTTGCATCAATTCCCATTAGCTCTAAGCTGCTCCCAATATTTGTATTACCGTCTCCCCTTAATTTAATAATGTTTCCCTCGAATTGAGAAAGCTCGATATCTTATTGAGCTCCATCGCTCATTATACACAATGAATGTATCGGCAATAGCAAGACAAGATTTCCCAAGCCTCACTGCAAATTCTTGACGAAAGGCAGTTTCAGTAATATTTTATTCCTCCCTTCTATAAAGACGCAAACCCAAGACTATGAATCGGCAATCCTTCAAATTTCAAATCTTCAAAGAGTGCAGCGTATATGCTCGTGGTTTCTTCCAACAACCTCCAAGTGACACATTTAGATACAAATGCAAGAAGGAAAGCCTTTATTTCCTTCGATTAATTTACTGCTCTGTATAAATGTGACACCACATTCTTTCCGACTTCCACAAAACCTTTTTTAAAAAGCTATGAGTTATGCTTCAAAGCAATTGTCTAGTTTATATACCATGATATCCTCTTCGACCAGTGTAGAGCATAAGACACAAAATACGCATCATTTTTCAGTTCATAAGTTATGTTTGATACCCTTTGAAAAATGAAACAATATTGAAAACCATGGCTTCTGAATCCTGCAAAAACTGTCTACCCTCAAGCATGTCAAACGTCACCCTATTATTTGAAACGACAGTTTTTTGAATAACTCGTCCAATATTCTCTTCACAATAGACACTGAAGTGAGAACTCCAAACCGTTGGCTGCTCCTTAGCTACTATTGCTTGAAGATGCGATAGCTATGCTAAGGGACTGCAGAAGTTTTGGATTGTCTAATCTCAAACTAAATTACCCAGCAGGCTGCAGAAAATTTCTAAGCTCTAATACCAATGTAATAACCTGCCCTCTTCTATATACAATTTTTTTTTGTTTCTATCAACTCTAATGTTCAAGCAGAAATACTTATAAACCAAAATTGCTATTGATAAAACTTTATTCTCAGAATATAATAGTCCACATCTTTCTTGTACAAACACAGTAACTAGTAGAAATTAATTACTAATTCTGACTTGAAATAATAGCCCAGCATCAAGTATTTTTAAACCACCCATATATATTGAATGCTCAGCTACCAATTACCAATATAATCAATTCTTCAAATGTTGCTCTTCAACACTTCAAAAACTTCATTAAATCATCATGTTAAGCAACAGCACAGCCCCTGAAGTGAGACTGTCAACCACCATCCCAGGTGTATCTTCCAACACTGAAGATGATATTCTCTGTGAGAAGAGAATCCTATTCTCACAAAGTTTGTTGTGAACATCATCCACTAGCTACAAACCTGTTCCAATCCAAGTTTCAAAACTAGCCTACTGAAAAATGAGCTCCTCCATTCCTTTATTCTTTCCCTCACGTAACTGCCCTATTTTCTTGAATTCTCCATTATTCCCATTTTCACTTTTAATTTTATCTTTTTGAGAATTCACTCTTTAAAAGTAACTTAATTAATTTAACTTTTCATAACTTAAGTTACTTTTTTTCCATTATTAATTTAAGTTGTCTTTTTGTAATTTAACCTTATGACAACTTAAATTAATAATTCATGCTGACTCAAAAATTAGGGACATTATAGCTAAGGCCCAACCACTACATCAAAAGACCAACTTGATAGTGAGAGCGACTACCCAAGGTGTTAAGGGTGGCAACCAGGGAGGATCTTTCACCACTAAAGCCACCACCAGAGAATCTAGGGCCTTACACAAACCCAACAGACACGTGGCCGCCGGGCCCACACTCGTGCACAGGGACATTACAGCCCACCACGCTCTGTGGGTCTCGACCTCAAGACCTCAGCTCTGATACCACTAAGGCCCAACCACTACACCAAAAGACCGGCCTGATAGTGAGGGAAGCTACCCAGGGTGTTAAGGGTGGCAACCAGGGAGGATCTTTCACCACCAAAGCCACCACCAGAGAATCTGGGGCCTTACGCAAACCCAACGGACACATGGCCGTCGGGCCCACACCCGCGCACAGGGACATTACACAATCCTATTGCCTTCTTCCAATATTATCTTCCTGATAAGTGGAATGTATGATTGGTATTCACAAACTATCCAAATTCGGTGATATGAGGTACATGCCTTGATTCTCATATATATCCATCGCCTCACATTCAACTCTTCCTTCTATATCCATAAAATCAACTTCAACACTGGCAACACTCCTATTGGAGGCCATGGTGTGCCATTTCTTGGTGCAACCATAGTTGAAAAACACGTAGAAAACCCGGCAAAATCACGAGTACTCGCATGCCAAAACTGGCAGCGAGTGACTCACCAAATAACTCATCACTGGGTTTTCAATAAAACTTGTGGCGATTTTTCGAGTGAAAATGTGCACGTCTTAGCAGTTAAACTCGTTCAAAATAGGTTTAAAAACGCCAAACGCAAAATATTAACCTTATTTAAATGTGTTTTGACTTTTCCTTTCATGATTTAGCAGTTATGCGATGAGGGCACAGTGCGGGCAGGGCACGAAAATGATCATTTATCAAAGTTTTTGAACTATTATGAACACCGTGACTTTATTAATCACTATGCAGCAAGCATGAATAGTGCCCAGTGATGGAGTAGAGTCGTAAACATCATTTAGGGTTTTATTATTTATTTAATGACTCAACTGTTATATATATTCTTCACAAACAATATCGAACAGCTCACATGTTTAGGCTTCTTTGTATTTAATAATTATTAATTTAATATATAGTCAATTTCATAAAACATTACTCTCTTTTCTAAAACACTGTATTAAGTTGCAGTTATCAGATCTACACTAGGTTCAGTAACATCTTCTTAACCTCATTAGATCATTTTTATGCACCAGCATTTACTCTTACCATTATGCATAACATAGGTAATTTGAGTATCATCATTAGGGAGACCACATCATGTCTAAAGACGGAATATTTCTTTCATTGTCAAACAATGACCTTAATTTCAAATATCATTATACTTATTTTTGGTTTGGACTTGATATCCACACAATTCAATCAAATAACCTCATGCAACATCAATACCTAGACAGTGTCAGTAGTTAAAGTAAATGACAATTGGTTCTAATCTAGTTTTAATTCAGTATATATGTGTGTTTTTGAATAACATTTTTTAAAAATATGTATTTTCAAATGTTTGATAAATTTAGTGAGTTATTGCTGAGTTTCTGTTTGAGCTTTTGTCGAGTCCCGATTTTTTAAAAATTTTGGGCCTGCCAAGTTATTGTCGAGTCCAAGTTTTACAACTATGGGTGCAACATCATAGTTTGTGGTTTGGATCTTGGGCTTGCCTCGAATTCTAAGTCCTCCATCACAAAACATTTTTGTACATGCCAAGGGTCAAGCAATCCTCCTTTGACCATATGCCCCTTTAGTTTTACAATAATAATAATGCCCTTCTATTTTTAGTAGTGCCATTTTGAACACAATTCTTTTCTTTTGTGTGATCTCCTTGCAGTTTTTCCCTTCAACCAATGATACTTATCTACCATGTCTAACCTTATTCCAATATTCACATAATTGTTTTATCTTATATATAATCCATTCTCTTACATCAAACTTTCTATTTACTTAATGTTTCTTACTTCCTTTCCATCAAAATAACATGTTCCAAGGCTATCTTGATTTTGCAGTTGTATCATCAACTTGATGATATCTTCTAAGACATTTTTGTACACTGCAATATTAGGAAACTCACCTTTTTGAGTCTGTTGTGGCATTTGTAACCCTCCAAGTGGTTGCTTTAAGACTACCTTTCCCCATGTCATGGTGTTTCACTCCAAGTGGTTACCTTAAGACTGCCTTTCTCCATGTCTATATCCAGTGCTAATGTAGTCAATGTTTTCATCTTTGGCAACTCCTTTCAATCCTTCATTCTTGTTTTGAACTCCTCTAGCTAACTAGATATAGTGCTCTTAATTTTACTATTGTCTCTTCTTGGGTTTAATGTAATATCCTACAATTTCTCGTTTTATTAGGGCCAGTGTTTAGGATGAGGCCATAAGGACCTAATAGTAAGGCCTCAAATTATTTATCTAGGTGCTATGCTTATATTAATCATAATTGATAAATTATAAAGCTTTGGTTTGACTATATAATATGTCCTCAATGGCAACTACTTAAGTAATGGCTAATATCTTGATAAACATCAAGTATAGAATATCATGCAAGGTAATGTCCATTACTCAATGGTTCGTGAATAATTGAGAAATTATAGTTTTGATTTGTATTTGTTAAATGGCATGTTTTCCACTTGTTAAAGGTAGCTAGATTAAGATGTATATTTTGAAAAGGATTTGGACTAATGTCCATCCTAAATTTTGTTGGCCAACATAAGGAAGACAAGGATGATGTTAAAGTAGGACCATGACTATGGTTCCTACACCATTGATTTCACATTTAATGATTCAAGACTGATGTTATGCCTTGATAAATATGTCTAAAATGTGCAAGTGGTGCTGACATGGAAGGGTCAACCAAGTTTAAGGGGGGTAAATGATTTCGTGGGAAGATTATCGAGTGTTATAATGATGGTGCATCAATGAGCCAACAAAAGAATGGTACAGCCAAATGTCAAATAGAAAAGCCAAGAATCGAGAGTCATGAACAACAAGAGACAAGTAATTGCAAGAAACAATAGCTAAATCAAGCTTGAATATAATGTGTAGGAGTAATTGAGCCTAGAGTAACTGTGTGCATGGGAAAAAGAAATAGGACCTACTAGATCCTACTACCAAGAAAATAACCAATCAAATAAAGCTAAAAAATTGCCTGGCACATGAAATATCCAAAATGAAATAATCCCCTAACACCAAAAACATTTTGAATGTTCATTCTAAGAAATTAATGAACCACCCTAATCAACCAATAGGGTGTAAGAAGAAGTGCTTGAAAGAGTGCATAAACATCACTAGGAGCCTTTTGAAGGCTATTGAATCCATGAACACTTGGACGAAAAAATATGTGAAGAATACTTGGAAATAAGGAAGCTACGGAAGGTTCTGATAAGGTATATAGAACTGCATAAGATACAATTACAGTAAGATCACGAAGTGTCTTCTATTAACTGCTTGTGTAAAATCCTGCAAGAAGTCTTCAGATGACTTACAAGGTCTCAGGGATAGAGATAGTTGTTAATTAATCTAGTTCCAATAAGTGATATAATTAGCCTGAAGCATGTATGATGCCCCAATAAAGTCTAAATGAGTTGATGTTCAAATTTGTGCTAGGATCTTATAGTGTTCTATTGTTTATTGGTGTGGCCAATCATTGTTACTTGGAACCCAATTTATGAGATCATTCATACATTCCATGCCTTGGCTAGTTAATAATACTAATGACAAGCAATTTGAAGGTGTTTTATAAGATTTTAGTAAATGAAATAATCTACTTCAGCGTCCTTTGATGCTCTAGCTAAGAATGAGATTTTGTACCTTGAACTTAATGGCATTTTGAATTTGTAGCTTGGCCCTAAGTCTTTAGATGTAAGCAATTGTAAATGGGAAAGCCATTTTAATTCTAAGTTCTTGATGTTTTCCATGAGGTACTATAGTATGCTTTCCAAGACTAACTTATAAGCTTGGTGAGACAATCTCTTCATATCAAACCATGGTGAGGACTTAAGATTTGTATCCTTGGTTGAACCTTTGATGGATGTCAAAAGTGTCATGTCCCCAAAATTGTAACAAATTGAAATTCAAATAAATAAATAAATAATAATCACAGAACACATTTTAGCGATTTAGTGATATTATATTTTAGAGTGAAATATTAAAATACAAGGGCAAACTAAATATTATTATTATAATTATAATGATCATAGATAATACTATAATACATTTATTATAATAAATAATACAATTAATATTAATAATTATAAATATCATAATAATAAAGATTTCACGTGAAAAATAATATAAAATATTATTATAATTATAGTCATAAATATTAAAATACATATATAAAAGTAAATAATTTCAATTTATAAATATAATGGTAAAATAAGAAACATATACTATATTAAATATGTGAATATAAAATAGTATACAATTATAAAGGTAGTGGAAACAACAGCAATTATACAGAAGACAACATTCCTAAGCCAACGATTAGATATATAAAGGCTGTAACTAATATATAAGGAAGGAGGCGGTCAAAGGAATTATAGACCATTTATATGGAGCAGCAAATATGGTTTGAGGAGCAGCAATGACCATTAAGTAGTGTTTCCAAATATTAAGGCAGAAATTAAAATTTATGAGGACAGCGATTAAGGAAGTTAAGGGCAGTAATCAAGGTTAATATAAAGACATGTCTCTTTGGAAGGTTGTGTCTATCCAAACGGATGTCTCTCTTCCAAGAGACATAAAATATAAATAGAGTAAGAGTGTAGAATAAGGGAGGAAAAAATACAATGGGCAGATCAGCAGATGTATGGAATAAAAAAGGATAAGGAAAAAGAATAAGGAATCTGAATGTATCTGTGAACAGCAGATAAATTAATATGTTATGATCGATTAGGAGGATAAAGCTAAGAATTTCTGGTATGCTTATGAGTATAGCAGCAGATCGGGTAAGTATATTATTACAGGAATATATAGTTATAAAAATATATATCTCTATTATATATTTATATATATAGAATATAGAATATAAATATATAATAATATATGATTATACAATAATAATGCTTGCAATAATTATATATTTTGTTATTGATGTTTATTATTTGTATTTGTTGTTTCTGACATAACTAGAGGCTGCAATTACATAAGAAAATTTGTATTTTGTGATTTATATATTAATTATTTCTGTAGTACGCTTTCATATGATTTAGGAAATACAATATAAACAGAAGATGAACTGGTTATGCCTTTAATTATGCACAGTAATATTGTAGAAGATCTAGTATTTACCAGTCATGATACTTTGTACATATGCATATATCTGAGTTAACTATATGTGCTAAATACAAATGATGAATCCGTGTTATTTATTTGATATGCAAGAAACAGAATATGTATCTACACTATGGAATAATATTCATATTATGTCATTGATTTTATAGTCAAGATCAGAATCTATGTTTATATTATTCATATTATGTTATTGATCTGTGCCTACATTAGGGACTGATATTCATATTTTCTGACTATAAGCACTTAGCCATGATAGGGAAGATTGAGAGCCTATTGGCGGGGAAACAGCATGTGGTTCACACTCTAAGTACCCCACCCATATGGATGGAAAGGGCCACATGGGCCAAGAGGGGTGTACTGCTCTTGGGCTTAGAGGGAATGACTGCCCAGGACACCCTATCGTAGTTGCACCCTCAAACCCCCTACATAATTAAGTCATAATGGTTCTGATAAGGGGAACGGTGATAGGACGCCTCACTAGGTACCCCACCCATATGGATGAAAAGGGCCACATGGGCCAAGAGGGGTGTACTGCTCTTGGGCCTAGGGTAGAGGGTTTCTTGGGCACCCTATCAAGCCATTACGTCCAAGGAAGAATGAACTAGAACATCTAAAGAAATTCAATGTATTTTATTATGATATTGTCTCTATTCATAAATGTCTACTAACATGTTTGCAGGTCCAAACAGGTAGTAGTATCCCTAACCACGTTCTCTTTGAATTCCTTACATGCATGCTAATTAATATTATCTTGTAAATATTCTCTAACTCTATTTTGCAGGGGTCTACTAGGTCTATAAGCATCCCCAAAACCAAGGTGATTACTTGAAATTGATAAATTAGGGCAGATTTAGGATTACCCCAAAAAGGGGACATTACAAGTGGTATCAGAGCATGTTCCTACCAGCCTGTGTATAAACCAACTCTAATTAGAATTAACTGTTCAAGCCTTCTTAAGTAGGCCACTAATGCATCTCCATATGCGTACCCATGTGCATACTGGGTGACCTTGGAATGGTGGACGGACCCGCGGTGTAGTATGGGATGCACCAAATCCCCTTCCTAGTTGTCGAACTATATACTTGGCCTTGTGGGGTTGAGGACGGACCCACGGTGTAGTATGGGATGCACCTATCCTCTTCCCATTTGTCCAATGGTGCAGAAGACCAGAGGAAAGGATAGGACTCACAGTGTAATGCACGACGCACCGATATTCTTTCTATCTGAGATGCATTATGGACATGGGTATTTCAGCCATTGTGATGTGCTAGTTAGCCACTATGTATGTGATGGATGTTAGAGCTAGTCACTATGTATTTGTGATGTATGGTGGAACTCGTCATTATGTTTATAACTACCTTAAGCTTAAAAACTATAAAAATGTTAAAATATTGTCTATCAAGTTGCTTGAGCTACTTGTTTGCTTGTTTGAGCTACTTGCTTGTGTGGTTGAGCTACTTGCCTATAAACTTGAGCTACTTGTTTGCCTACTTGAGCTACTCGCCTGTGTGTTTGAGCTACTTGTCTGTGTGCTTGAGCTAGTTGCTTGTGCGCTTGAGCTAGTTGCTTGCTTGCTTGAGCTACTTGCCTGTGTGGTTGAGCTACTTGAGCTATTGTTTGCCTGCTTGAGCTACTTTCCTGTGTGGTTGAGCTACTTGTCTGTGTGGTTGAGCTACTTGAGCTATTGTTTGCCTGCTTGAGCTACTTTCCTGTGTGGTTGAGCTACTTGCCTATGGTTTGAGCTGAGTACTTGCTTGCTTGAGCTACTTGCTTATGTGGTTGAGCTACTTTCCTGTGTACTTGAGCTACTTGTTTGCCTGCTTGAGCTGGGTGCTTGCTTGCTTGACCTACTTATTTGCTTGGTTGAGCTACTTGGTTGTCTGCTTTAATTTCTGATTTGTGGTTTTAAGTTATAAAGTGTATATTATGACTTGCGTGCACTCATATGTATACGTGTATCCATGCAACCTTTGTGTATTTATATGTATACTTCATGTATTATGTATATTTGCGTGTATGCTTCATGCTTCCTATGCACACTATGTATTATGTGTATTCAAGTATATACGATGTGGCTTATGTGCATTCAAGTGTACTCAGGTGTATACCTTGTGGCTTATGTGTATTCAAGCGTATTTGAGTGTATACCTTCCGACTTGTGTGTATTTGAGTGCATACTTTGTGGCTTATATGCATTCAAGTGTATTCAAGTGTGGCTTATATGTATAAAAGTGTATCCAGGTGACTTATGTATTCAAGTGTATTTAAGTGTGACTTATGTATTCAAATGCATTCAAGGTATACCGTGTGACTTACGTGTATTCAAGTGTATCCAAGTACATACTCTGACTTATTTGTATTCAAGTGCATTCAAGTGAACACTTTGTGGCTTACATTATGATTTATGGGTGATCATGTGTATACTTTGTGACTAGTATTCATGTGTATACCCTATGTCTTGTATTCATGTGTGTATCTTGCGACTTGCATGCATTCACACTTTGCGACTTATGTGTATTTATGACCCACATGTATTCCGGCATATACACGTGTATTTATGTGCATGCTTCATTAAGTATATCCCTATGTTTGCTTCATTCCAGATGTGCAACAAAAATTTCTCCATGGGTGTTCATAGTATAAGAAGTGTGTCTCTTGAGTTGGAGGTACTTGTCTAAAACTGAATTATTATTAATATCCAAATGCAATAATAGAGAATTGTGACTATTGGAGTGGAAAAAAAGGTGACTCACTCAATTTCGTGATACAAAAGGAGAACACTTCAACGGGAGAATCCAATTAAGAATAGGAACTTTAGTTAACCCCGCAAGAGACTTAAATTAGGCCCTCAAGGATGGAGAGGAGGTGTGAAGGGACGTGACTCCTAATGAGAAAGATGTTGGAATTGTGACTGCTTGAGGACAAGCAATCTTGGGTGGGGAGGACTGTCATGTCCCCAAAATTGTAACACAGTGAAATGCAAATAAATAAATAAATAATCACAAAACACATTTTAGCGATTTAGTGATATTATATTTTAGAGTGAAATATTAAAATACAAGGGCAAACTAAATATTATTATTATAATTATAATGATCATAGATAATATTATAATACATTTATTATAATAAATAAGACAATTAATATTAATAATTATAAATATCATAATAATAAAGATTTCACAAGAAAAATAATATAAAATATTATTATAATTATAGTCATAAATATTAAAATACATATATAAAATAAATAATTTCAATTTGCAAATATAATGGTAAAATAAGAAACATATACTATATTAAATATGCGAATATAAAATAGTATACAATTATAAAGGTAGTGGGAACAACAGCAATTATCTATAAGACAACATTCCTAAGCCAACGATTAGATATATACAGGCTGTAACTAATATATAAGGAAGGAGGCAGTCAAAGGAATTATAGACCATTTATATGGAGCAGCAAATATGGTTTTAGGAGCAGCGATGACCATTAAGTAGTGTTTCCAATTATTAAGGAAGGTTGTGTCTATCCAAACGGATGTCTCTCTTCCAAGAGACATAAAAATATAAATAGAGTAAGAGTGGAATAAGGGAGGAAAAAATACAATGGGCAGATCAGCAGATGTATGGAATAAAAAAGAATGAGGAATCTGAATGTATCTGTGAACAGCAGATAACTTAATATGTTATGATCGATTAGGAGGAAAAAGCTAAGAATTTCTGGTATGATTATGAGTATAGCAGCAGATCAGGTAAGTATATTATTACAAGAATATATAGTTATAAAAATATATATCTCTATTATGTATATATATATGATTATGCAATAATAATGCTTGCAATAATTATATATTTTGTTATTGATGTTTATTATTTGTATTTGTTGTTTCTGACATAACTAGGGGCTGCAATTACATAAGAAAATTTGTATTTTGTGATTTATATATTAATTATTTCTGTAGTATGCTTTCATATGATATTTAGGAAATACAATATAAACTGAAGATGAACTGGTTATGACTTTAATTGTACATATGCATAAATCTGAGTTAACTATATGTGCTAAATACAAATGATGAATCTGTGTTATTTATTTGATATGCAAGAAACAGAATATGTATCTACACTAAGGAATAATATTCATATTATGTCATTGATTTAATAGTCGAGATCCGAATCTGTGTTTATATTATTCATATTATGTTATTGATCTGTGCCTACATTAGGGACTGATATTCATATTTTCTGACTATAAGCAATTAGCCATGATTGGGGAGATTGAGGGCCTACTGGAGGGGAAACAGCGTGTGGATCACCCTCTAAGTACCCCACCCATATGGATGGCAAGGGCCACATGGGCCAAGAGAGGTGTACTGCTATTGGGCTTAGAGGGAATGACTGCCCAGGACACCCTACCGTAGTTGCAACCTCAAACCCCCTACATAATTAAGTCATAATGGTTCTGATAAGGGGAACAGTGATAGGATGCCTCACTAGGTACCCCACCCATATGGATGACAAGGGCCACATGGGCACCCTATCAAGCCATTATGTCCAAGGAAGAATGAACCAGATGTATTTTATTATGATATTGTCTCTATTCATAAATGTCTACTAGCATGTTTGCAAGTCTAAACAGGTAGTTGTATCCCTAACCACGTTCTCTTTGAATTCCTTACATGCAAGCTAATTAATATTATCTTGTAAATATTCTCTAACTCTATTTTGCAGGGGTCTACTGGCTCTATAAACATCCCCAAAACCAAGGTAATTACTTGAAATTGATAAATTAGGGCAGATTTAGGATTACCCCAAAAAGGGGACATTACAAAAAGATTGGCAAAGAGCTCACAAGCCAAGAACCATTGCATGTGGATCCAAGGAACAATTACTGCTCAGGCCAAGGGTCATCAATTTTCCTTGTGACCGATGCTAAGATGACTCAACTTTTATCCGAACCAATGGCACAATCACCTACTAACACCCTTAAGAACTTGTCTTTTAGAGTGCGTGTGCCATTGGATAAGAAATAATCAAATAGTCATGCAAGTGTCCGAGCACAATAGTCTATAACAACATTTGAGATTGTAGAAACCACACAATGCACATGAGATCCAATAGTCACCAAAATCCCTGAAGCTCATAACTTCTAACACCATCTTGGGAGCGCACAAGTTTGACACATCACCTTGTTGATATATATATAGCTCATGATTTAATAAGTTATGAGGAGTGACCCACCAACAATGATGCAGACTCCCTAGATCGATTTAAGGTTGAATATTCAATGCAATCCAACAAGTATGAAAGCTCTAGCAACTTGCTAGGAGAGTGAGCACTTGCCATGTAGCTGCCCACTAATATCATGTGGTAGTAAGCACTTTATCCTTATAAACCTCTCCTTAGGATCCAAGACATTTGTAAGTATGAAAATGTGCACCAAAATCGTCTCCCTAATCAGTAAAGAACTTTGATCTCAAAAATGAATATAACCCCAGTCCTTTCAGCTTCAAGCTTCAGAAAGTTTTGAATTCTCACTCCATACACTTTTCACTTTTTGTTAGCCATGGCTTCCAATAGTACAATGGATAGTTCCCTTTGATCATTAGTTAACCAGGGTCCCAGCAATGGAACTAAATCTTAGCTTACAGTGGGTATCTTTTATACCAACTTACAAGACCTTTGACCCTGGTTAGAGCTAACAACATGTAAAAAGAAATATGCATATTGTATTACTTAGATTATAAACTCAGAACATACACACATTCATGCACATGAACACAGAGATTTCCCTTTTTTTTAAAGTCCATATCATATATAACACTTATTATAGCTACACTGTCTTATCTTTCTTCTCTCTACACAATATGTGTTTCTCTATCTTATCTAGTCAATACCTTCCCCTTACTCTCATATATTTCACAGAATATATAACAGTGGATTACATCACACTACAATGAAAAATGACTATTTGTCATACTTGTTCTTCATTCCAAGTTGTAGACTGTGCCATGAAGTCTTGTACAATATATAACAGTTGATCACATCACAATACAATGAGAAATGACTATTTGTCATACTGGTGTATAACGTCACCCCTTATTTTTTTTTTAAGTTTACCAATTGAATCCAAACAATAACTCAAAACAAATGGCATATATCAAGCAGATATGATTAAGCATAAATATTGAAAGGTAGCAAGATCAAGATTCCAGCTGTTGCAACTTTAAACATGAGAGTTTCATTCATTACCAACACCGCTGTTACAATTTTGGACCTCAAAACACACTAGGACTACTCAACCATACAATCCTTGAAACCAACTATCATTAAAATGAAAATACCTCAAGGGATTTTGCATTTGGAGTCAATTACAGTCTTGCTGTTGCAACTTTCTGTGTAAAATCAGTCATCACAGGGCTTCATATCTCCATCGACATTCACCACAAGGCACTCAGCAGCAGCAAACAGACCATATAGGCTCTTCTTAACATCAATAACCACCTTAAACCTGCCCAAACATTCAGTTCTGCTCATATACATTAGTTCTCAACCATTCCTAACCTCCACAAACCAACTCAGAATGCAAGGAAATGACGAGTTACAGGTCTGTTAAAGACTGAGACACAGTTACAGGTCTGAAACACCCTGTTGCAGCAGTTCAAGTGACTTGATTACCCTCAAATTCTCTCCAACCTCATGTAGGAAGTCACCCCAAAGCCCCTAGCAGCGATACAACTTCCCAGCAATGTTCAACACCCTCCAAAATACATAAGGGACAGCTACAGGTCTGTTATGCACCTCCCAGTCATACCCAACACTCAGATTTGGAGTCAATAATGAGCAATGTGGGTCTGATATATCCAATTTAAGTGCTGCTACAGGTTTGATATGTAAACCTGTGTGATGGCAGGTCTGATGATTGACTGTTACGAGCCAAACAGCAAGGAAAAACTCTGGTAACAACCTCCAACATCATCAAAGACACCCCACCATTGGTCACAATCAACTTATACACTCCTAGCTTTGCCCAGCAGCCTCCAAATCACTAATTTGCTTGCATAATATAAGGGGTACAGCCAACTAGGGCATCACCCAGAATCACAAACTGAACGGCCAGCAGAAAGAAACATTGAAACACCATCATAAAACACAACAAAATCTTTGCAATAATCTCCAACACAAACCCCAAAAACCTGCAATCAAAAAACATTAAAACAAACTTCTTTTTTAAAACCCTAATTTGCAAAACTCAGTGAAAACATAGGTAATTCCTGAGTGAAATCACTCTACCAGCTAAGGAGGATCTTTGATCACAGAAACTAGTGATTTGAAGAGGGTTTTCGTCCTCAATCAATCCTTGGAAGAACTTCTTTGTTCACTCCAGCAGCATCATGTTATGTGTGCAAACTTCAATAATGCAAATGAGAGCCCCAAAACCCTAATTTGCAAAACTCGGTGAAAACATTGGTGATTCTTGAGTGAAATCACTCTACCAGCTAGGGAGGATCTTTCACCACCGAAACTAGTGATTTGAAGAGGGTTTTCATCCTCAATCAATCCTTGGAAGAACTTCTCTATTCACTCCAGAAACATCATGTTATGTGTACAAATTTCAATAATTTAAATGCGAGCCCCAAACCCCCTTTAATAGCTTTTGTGTTGATTTTTCGAAATAGTGTTTTTTTGCTTTTTTGTTGCTTTTTCAAAAAGGCACTTTTTTTCTTTTTTTCTTTTTTTTTTTTTGTTGCTTTTTCGAAAAAGTACTTTTTTTTCCCGAAAAAACACTTTTCTTAAAAAATAACTTTAAGTCCCCTTTTCCCCTAGGCATCCACTTGGAAAAATAACCTTTGCACTTTATAATATTTAACACTAAAGTAAATATTAAAACATTACTATATAACTTTAGTGTAAATATTAAAATAATTCCAATCCTTTTATGAAAAGCACTGATGAGACGTCCGAAATGGAAACTGATTGCACCAAGAAGCTACTGATGACGAAGGAAGATGCCTAGTGCCAAAACGAGCACTTACTAAAAATAGCCGTGTTCTCGAAGAAATGTGGAGAACAACCCAAATGGCCAAAAATGCAACTGAAGACATCACCACCATCCCGAACACCGATAGAATGCCAACACACCATTGGATGCTAAGAAACCCCACTACTGAGCTCTCCAAGAACCTTGGAGTTCCCTAACCACTGACAATTAGCCTGTGGGAACTTAGGAATAGCCTAACTGTCACAATAGCTGACTAGGTTTGAGAATAACATGGTGCCATGAAGTCTTGTACAATGCCTCATAGCTCTGTAGCTTATGTTCATATGTTTTGTTCGTGCATTGACTCAGATGTTGTTAAAGTATATTTGCTAGCTTCACAATATTATATAAGGCCCAAACAACAAAGATGAACAGCTTGCCAACATCCAACAAGACTCCCATCCCAAGAAATATCAACAATGAAATTGAGCTTGTCACACAACCAACATACAAACTCCCATATAGACTTAACTAGACAAGAAGATTAAAAACATGTGCAAGAGTTGCTTGAAAGATCTACAACCATCAAAATTCCACACAGACTACATCATGAGGATGTTCATGGATTAAAGATCATTAACAAGGTCACAATACGACAAAATATCCTCTATAGATAACCCATTAGATAACCTTAACAGATCTCATATATTTCCATAACATGATGTACAGAAGGCCAACCAGCAGCTAAAAATTGAGGAGATGACTTCTCTTAAAACAGCTTGTACAATGGCCAATAGCCACTACAAATTTGTGGTGACACCATTTGCCTCATGAATGCACTAGTAACCTTCACAAGTCTCTTTGGGGATAAGTACAAGAATAATTTTCTTTATATAGCAGATAAATTCCATTAAGGATTCAAAAAGACATTTTGTTTTGTTTATTCATATGAGGGAGGGAGGAAGGGAGGGAGCAGGGGTAGACAAAACAAAGCTTTAGCATTGACATCTTAATTGATTATTAAAAATCTGGACAGCTAAGAAGGGTAAGTGTTTTCATGACTTACAAATTGTGATTTATTGGGGCAAATATCACAAGGACACAATGAAATATAAAATTAGTTTCCCATGTATATATTATGGGTAGATACAAAATATCAAATTCAATATTATACTCCAGAATTTACTAAAGTTTATTAATAGATATATACTATACACAATGACCAAAGCAATTCCCTAAATTGTAAAATAAGCATAGTTCACTTCTCAAAGGTAAATATCATCAACAATAAACAAGGCCAGTATAGGGCTAAACTAGGGTAGAGTTTGAAATTAATATGGGAGATGATATACTTGTATGAATTACTGAGAGATATAATATAATAGGTGATTCGAGCTACTTGTGTGAAAATATAGCCTTTCTTAAAAAAATGATGTAACTCTGCAGAAAGAAAAAACATGCTACAAAGAAGCTTTGAAAGTGGAAGAATAATGCATCAAAATCTGATCTCTCCACCAAAGATTTAATTTGAAGCCCATGTTACTAAGAGAATGTAAACAAACACCAACCTTGCTCTGATACCATGTAGGATTCAATGAGAATCCGAACACAAGCCTAGATTTAGATGACTGTAGAAGACTACAAAGTTGCAAGCAAATATATAGATCTATGTTACTGGGTTCTCCTGTTGGAGGCCCCGTGCCTGCTCCAAAATGGTTCAGGAGTGGGAGCAGCCTAGGAGCGCATTGGAAGTGTCCCAGCCACCCTAGGTTCTCTGTGGGTACAAAGCATTAAAGTTGATGATAGTCTCAGAGAAGTACTGGCTTCTGTGAAATATTTTATACTATTATTCATTGTGACAACCTAAACTTCTATATTAAAGTTGATGAGATAGTGCAAAGGTATTAAGACTATCAAGATTATCTTGTCAGTGTTGACTTTAGTGTTTGTGGTATTAATGATGCTTTACTCTTTCTACAAGAATAAACCTAAACAACCCATTCTCTTCTTGTGTAACAGTTCTTGTAATCTTAGTATTTGGATTGTGGGTTGTAAAGCTGATTTGAGATGTTAATCTAGTTAAGTACTGTCTACTAATGATTGTTCTCTTTTAGTTGAAAATGAAAACTCAATGGGGTTGTTAGTTGTAAATAAATCTTGTGACTGTATTTGGTTTGGCAGTTGTTGGAAAGGGTTTGTTCAATGTTTCCTTCAGAGTTAAACATTTCTCTTTGGCTAGGCTTTATTTGATCAAAACCTTGTAACCTTACCTTAGAGTTATACAAGGAATTTGATCACAAACTAGATTTGAATGACCCTTTTCACTCTCAACGAGTCATTGATCATGCCCTAATTGATAAGGAAAAAGTGAAACTGTAATATCCCACATAGGATATTGCCCTAAATTTCCGATTTCCAACTTCTGACTTCTGCCCTAGTTTTTTGCATTTTTGTTTTCTGCTCAAAACCCTAGATTCTGATCTGACTTTCTGATTGCAAAACAAGGACAGCAAACACAAAAGCACCCAAATGATCCAATAACAAAGCAATTACAAATCCTTATGATTATATCTTCAAACATGAACTTATCCAACCAACCATATCATCAATTTGCAAGTATAAACATGGAACCAAAATCTCATTTTCTGAATTGAACTGCTGCTATAAATCAGAATTCTGAAGTTTGCAAGTTATATTCAAAACATAGACCAATCAGGCCCAAAAATATATCAGATCTCTGCTGTTACCAATCAAACCTAATAGTAGGCTGACACATGCCAAAAACAATAGCAAAATGACCTTAGAAAATGATAGGAAAGATCTCCAGGGTTGTGCTCCAACTAGGGCTTGAAACCCTAGGTCTTCAATCCTCAAAACACAATGGAAACCCACTCCCAAGGATGCACTCAGGTTTGAGTTGTCTGCTCCAATGACAAATGAATTAGGCCTGCTCCTCTGCTGCTCCAAATCTGCAACTAAATCATGCACAAGGACCACGAAAATTGCCTCCAATGCTGATTGCTCCACCTCCAATGAGTGGTTCTACAAACAAGGACAATTCCCAATCCAATGATGATCAATCTACGCCCAAGGATTGCCTCCCAGAACAATCTCCAAATCTGATTTGCAATCAGCTCCTTTTCTCCAAATGATGCCAATGAAGTACAAGTAGACCTCTGTTATGAAGTCTTCCTAAGATGAGATTGGGTTTTCATCCAACTCACCCTTTATTCTCAAGGGTTTTTGTCCTTGGAATAAACTGCTCAAAAGTGCAGTCCAAAAGGAATAAAATAACCAGTCCAATGATCCCCAAAATAACTCACAAAAACTTGTATTTATACATGAAATTCACCTTCTACTCATGCTCGTCAACCAAGGTAAAGGTCTATTATTTTTTATTATTTCTTCCTCCCAAAGAGGCCGACCTTGGCAGATTAAATACCTTTTATTAATTGTTTTCCTCTCTAAAGAGGGCCGACCCAACATAAGCAAACCTTGGCACTCCCATATGCTACACTTTGGGCCGACCCAAATTAGCATCCTTAATTTACTAATGATCTTCACTAGGCCGACCACAAAGCTTGTATTTTCTTTATTAGAATTTGTTTTCCCTCCTTTAATAGGCCGACTAGCCTCTAGATATCTTGTCGCCCAATTCAAAATGAAGATTTGAATGTCTTATATTTCTTCCTTCCAAGTCAGCCCAAGTCAATAATGCATCAAGTAAGGCCCCACAAGGACGGTGCACATATTAGTGGCGTGAATGAAATCATTCATCAAGGCCTTCTTTTGTGACCACTCCAAAAAAGGGGACATTACAGAAACAGTGATATAAATTACTATTTCCACCTTGGGTTTCATCTACATTTACAATGATTACTAGGTATTATAGTAAACAAATGCATCCAATCCTCTACTCAAGACCAGGGTCTTTGACACGGATAGATAGGCACTGAACTTTCTCAAATTCAAACATGCAACAGTCCAAAACCTCACCAACATTCCAACAAGATCAACTTCTTCAAGCTCCACTAGACCTCAAGATCTTATCAAATTTTCAAGAGTGGTGGTACAATATGGGCCCAACCATAGTTCCACCATGGTTCAAGTACACAATTGCAACAAAGCTCTAATGATCACAAAACAACACACACACACACACACAATATATATATATATACAGGCATACCTAAGAGAAAAAAGAATTTGTCATATCAACGTACCAAAATCCCATACCCATACCCAACCCTGTACCAGAACCAACAACTTTGATATAGATGGTGCAAAATGCAAATAACAACAAAATCCAATATTGAGAATGTGGAAAGATTGAAATGAAATTGATTAAATAACAAAGGAAACATACAATATATAGACTTTTAGAGAACAAGTTGGAAAGGTAAGTTTCCCAAAGGAGTTAAGCACAAGTGAACAAGTGATGAACTCAACATAAAGAGCAATTAAGTAAGCTCAACTTGAAGATCAAGTGAGCTCAAATTGATGTGAAGTGCTCATTATTGTTAAATCTACCTAAGTAAATAAAACTAGTTACCTAGTAAATTTAATATAAAAGGTGCAATTAAATAATTACACCAACTCTATGGCCTCCTTTGCAAAGCACCAAATTTGTATGATTACTAACCAACGATCAACTATGGCATATCAAGCAACCATTGTGAGATAACAAAATGCTTTTGTGATGCCCTTTACACTTGCTTTGCAACAGTGTTCCACAGGGACGCGTCCCTCCCCAAAAAAACCCGCATTTCCTAGACGGGGGACATCTCGGAGACTTGGGGACTTGGGGCGACGTCCCCCGACCAGCCCACCACCAACGCCACCATCCCACCACCAGTGTCACTATCTCCAAGATGCCGCTAGGACTTTGAGGGCGCTGGGGTGTCCTCAAGACATCTAGGGGACTCCTAGTTATCTCCAAAATGTATAATTCTTATACTTATACATCTTTTTATAACTATTTTTTCAAGTACTATATGTATTTCAGCACCCTGCCCCCCCCCCCCCCCTCCGTCACCCCCAAACTTAGACCCCCCGCCCCCGCGTCCCCGAAACACGTCCCCCGGTCCCCATCCCCGAAACCCCATGGAACATTGCTTGCAATGAATTCAGCATTCTGACTTAAGTTTACACTACCTGAAACCTGGTGCAACCTAGTGACTAATGAAGTGAAAGCAATGAGAAGTACTAGTGAAGATGTTTTCAGTCATTTGTAAAGCAGTGATCTTGATTGGAAAGAGAGTGTCTCACTAGTAACTAACATCTAATATCCCCCACAGGTATTCTGAGAGATTCTGTGATATATTTTTGCTATTAACTTCTGCCTACAAGCATTATTTTCATATTTATCCACCATTAAGTTTGAAACGGAGTAGCTAACTTTGTCATTTATCATACTAGCAAAACCATTGGCAGACTCAGGGCAGACCCAAGTTAGAGATAAATAACCAATGTGAATATATGTAATTCCAGCATGATCATCACTCAAGTGAAGTACGAAACCCACATTGTAACAGTACCCCCAAATTTTAAATGGAAATTGCTACACGTACACAATGGATAAGGGGAAAAACCAAACAATAACAAACAATTTATTAACATATGCTTAACTCATTGAAACAAAGCATGACCCTAACAAAATCAATCATCAACACGCAGATAGAATCATAATATAAACTGTTTTACTACCAATTATGAGCTTGGTATTGCACTATAACTAGGCTAAACATATTATATATTAATTATTATGCTAAATTTCAAGTCAGATAATCCCATCATTAGTACACAGAATATACTAAGCAGAGAATATGTGCTGAATCTGATATTGTCGCCCAGGGCCTAGTCGTAAATAAGTGAAACTACACAAAAGAGGAATAGTGTTATTGTTTAATAAATTTACCCACACTCTGAAGTAGTGTAACATAAAATTGACTGAAGATGCCACCATAATTATTAATATTTAAAACAAATATTTTGAGAAAATCCCTGACAAGTAGGCCCCGATCTCATAGTCTAGTATATTTAGCTTACAAGGTCCGAAGGAGTTCAATTGAATGAGACTTCTGACT
Source organism: Sequoia sempervirens (assembly GCA_007258455.2). NCBI lineage: Eukaryota > Viridiplantae > Streptophyta > Pinopsida > Cupressales > Cupressaceae > Sequoia > Sequoia sempervirens. The sequence continues at coordinate 89,860,979 of VDFB02000015.1, forward strand.
AACGATACATATTTGATTAAAACAAAGATTCAGGTCTCTTTAGGCTCACCATTTAAACCAAACAAAATATTTCAATTGAAAGGATCCACTTGCCACATATTCAATTAAAAAAATGGATTTATGAATCATTAGGCTCCTCCATTCAAACCAAACAAATAGTTTGATTATGTCCAATAGTAGACTCCCAAAGGATTAAACAAGGCACGATTGTTTTCTTGAAAAACATGTGATTCTTGTGCTCACCTTTGAAAAATATCCAACCATATGGCATCCTCGATCATCACATTCACAAAGAATATAAAATAGAAACAAGTCGACATCATAATAAAGTGTCTTGTGATCTAAGAACAACTTTGCCAGATAGCAGAGGTTCTGCCCGTATATCTTGTTCTTCTTCCCATCAACCTGACAAGAAAAAACAGTTTTTCAAACTCACTAAAGGAAAAGGCCAAAATAAATTCTGACCAGATGTTTGCTTCTATCACTAATACAAGAAATGTATCCACATCTTTCAAATTGCCTGGTTGACTAATGTTTAACACTCAAATATACAACAGATGCAGGAATAAACTTGATCTTAACCCAATTAGTTGTTTGCACAGATCATGACTGCGATCTAAAAGTTAATCAGCTTAAATTTAAAACTGAATAAGGGCAAATGCATGCCTCAAACATGGAGAGAGTCCCACTGCGATAAATTTCATCTCCAGGTGGATGTTTCAGGTCACATTTTCTCTGCACAATAATAAGGTCCAAAAAGTTTGAGATTAATAAAGATATGAGAAAGGCAATGTAAATATACTTTCAAGTACAAAATCAAAACTAAGAAATGTTGTAAACAACACATAGAGAATTTTGAATGCCAAATTATCTTAGGAAGAATGAAAACATAAATATCTACAATATTTATTTTACGATGTGCAAAGATCAGAACTTCTCCACTGAAACTTTAAAAACAGATATTTAATACTTTTATCTTTGAATTAGACAACCATATGGAATTTGGGTGAGTGTTTCTCGCTTTTTTGTATTTAAATTTAGCATAGCTACCTGAAGACTCATACCCTGACCCCTGGAACTCATTTCTCATATCAGAAATGCATCCATGTCCTGAGGACACATATGGGAACATCTCCAAATATCAAGAAACCTCAGATTAAATTTATTCTCATCTCTATATGTCTCCTGGAAATTTCCCTTGAGATTTAAGAAACTTCCAATAGATGTTTCTTAATGTATAACATATAAATTACAATGGCTATTTCCCTCAAGTGCTGATAATTGATTGATACGCGCCTAAGTTACCGATTCGCCATACTTAGCCTCCAGATATGATACGGTACGATTCGGGTACGGGATTCGGATACGGTACGGTACGGATTCGTCCAGGATTCGATTTTTTGCCTGTGGATACGTATCAGATTCTTCATGGCACTGCGGATTCTTCCAGGATTTGGCGTGACGAATCCGAGCCGAATCCGCGACGTTTTTCGTGTCAAAAAGCCCAGTCCGAAAAAAAACGTCTTTTTTTAATCATTTTTTATTATTTGTTTGACCTTATGTTGACTTCTAAACATTAAAATATTCATTGCAACCCTAATTTCGACCTCCAAACACACTAAATAGGTAAAAACAATTTCATTTTAACAATTTGTGAAAGAAAAACGAATTTTTTTGCCTCCATTGCTGAACTTGCTCTCTTGCTTGCACAAGCTCGAACAGAGTTGAAGGCTGATCGTTGGTAGTTCAAGGTTGATTGTTGTGCTATTCCTAAGCACTTGCAAGTGTTTGCCAAGATTCAAGAAGACTGTAGAGCAAGATTTGTTCAAAAAAGGTAGGTTTCTTTGAAATTTTTTGATTTTTTTTTTACATTTTTTTTAAGTTTCTGTTTAACAAATGAACTATTTTGTTTTGTTTTTATTGTATTACTATTACTTTTGTTGATTGTTCTCATTCTTTTAAGCTTTTTAGTTTCAAATTTCAATACCAAAATTATTTCAATCTATTGTGCCCTGGCCCTTAGGTATTACAATGGCATCTGCTTCTAATTCAGGCCAATCTCGTTTCAAAATAAGTGCAACCTCTCCCCTTTGGAAATATGTAGAAATGGTTCAACAATGTCCAGGTGGTGGAGTATTTGTTTGGATTTGTGGTCATTGCAAAGTTCAATACACGAGCTCATACAGTCGAGTGAAAGCCCACTTGTGTAGTATCCTGATATTGGCATCAAACCTTGTCCGGGACCTCCAGAAGGTGATGGCAAAGGCCTTGCAGATGACATAGTGTTGAAATATATTGCTGAGCAAGAAAAAGCAGATCAAAAAGCTACTAGTGTTAAAAAAAACCATCCTTTGAAGAAAGGATCTCAATCCATGAAACCCCCTACACCACCTACTTATATTCCACCTACAGAAAGCCATCCATTTATGAACATCCCTCAAGAGCAAACCGTGCCCTCATCAAATAAAAGATCTAAGGGACCGTTGGAAGTTTCATTTCAGAATGAGGCAAGAGAGATTGCTGATCAAGACATAGCAAGATGTGTCTATGCCAATGGATTGGCATTCAACGTTGTTCGTTCACCATATTGGCAAAAAATGGTGAAATCTATTAATGAGGCTCCAAAGGGGTATAAGGGCCCAAGTTTTGAGAAGGTGCGTTGCACCTTATTGGAGAAAGAGGTGAAACATGTAGCAGACTCTTTGAAGCCCATAAGGGATTCATGGATTGAAACAGGGGTGACCATCGTTTCTGATGGATGGAAAGATGCAAAAAATCGCCCATTGATCAATGTTATTGCCGTGTCCCCTAAAGGGGCAATGTTTTTGAGAGCAGTGGATTGTGAGGGACAGGTGAAAGATGGTCCATTTATTGCTAACATCCTTTGCCAAGCCATTGAAGAAGTGGGCCATCAAAATGTTGTGCAAGTTATAACCGACAATGCCAAAAATTGTAGGGCTGCTGGGTTATTGATTGAGGAGAAGTATCCACACATTTTTTGGACACCTTGTGCTGTCCACTCCCTCAATCTAATGCTAAAAAAAATTGGATCCAAAATTGAGTGGATCAAACAGGTGTATGCTGAGGGCGAAGACATCCAGATGTTTGTCACCAACCACCATATGACACAAGGAATATTTAGACAATTCTCAAAATTGGAATTGTTGAAGGTAAGTTAATTGAAATTCTCAATATTCTTAAATTTTTAGTTTTCTTTTAATTTTAAATTTTGATTTTGTAAATTTAAATTACATTTTAATTTTAATTTTGATTTCCAAACAGGTTGCAGAGACCCGTTTTGCCTCCAACACAATTGTGTTGAGACGACTTATAAAGGTTCGTGAGGCACTTTGTGCCATGGTAATCAGCCCTAATTGGGCCATATGGAAGCAATCTAGCAGTGAAAGGGCAAATAGGATCAGGCAAAGGATACTAGATGATTGTTGGTGGGATCGTGTTGAGTACCTGGTCAGTTTCACTGAGCCTATACTGAGCATGATCCGTTACACAGACATGGATAGACCTTGTTTGGGAGAAGTATATGATGGTATCGACTCAATGATTGAGAAGATGAAAACCATCATCAATGCAAAAGAGGAAGATCCTGATGAAAAGTTCTTCAAAGAGCTACAGGAAATCATGGTTGATAGATGGAACAAAATGACCACTCCATTGCATCTTCTTGCTTTTGCATTGAGTCCCAAATATTATAGTCCTGAGCTTCTTTCTGTTACATCAAGAGTTGCTCCATATAGGGATGTTGAAGTGGCTCAAGGTTACAAGGCAGCAATTCGGAGACTCTTCACTGATCGTGACCAACGTGATCGAGTGAGGGCTGAGTTCATGGCTTTTGCATGCTCCGGTAGTGTTGCTCAGAATCTTGATGCTCTTCGAGACAAGTACAGGGTAGATGGTCATAGTTGGTGGTATTTCCATGGGCAAGAATACATGCACATCCAACCAATTGCAATAAAAATCTTATCCCAAGTAAGTTTTATAGTTTGTAATTTTAATTTTAATTTATAATTTTATATTAATTAATAATTTTGTTTAGTTAAATTTTGTAACTCTTAACTATTTAATTTGGTCTTGACTCTTAATAGGTTGCTAGTTCATCTTCATCAGAGAGGAATTGGAGCACATACTCCATCCACTCAATAAAACGCAATAGGCTGCATTCAAAAAAGGCAGAGGACTTGGTGTATGTGCATTCAAACTTGCGCCTCCTTACACACAAGCAAACTTCCTACAAAGAAGGAGACACAAGGAGGTGGGATATTGAGCCAGAGCAGCTTGACTTGGATGCTTCCACAAGTCACTTAGCTGCACTTGATATTGATGATGAGTATGAGCCTGAAGCAGCTACTGATCGTGAGAGTGGTAGTGTCGGTGCTACTGCTACTGCTAGTGGCAGTGCTTGTGCGAGTGCCACGAATGCTATTTGTGGTTCTACGCAAAATGTAGCATCTAATAATGCTAGTTTGTTTGATAGTGATGACCCATATGATTCAGATTGATCAATGATCAATAATGGCTGATTGTAAACGTTTGACATTTTATGTTTGAACTTTAATTTATAATTTTATATCATGACAATCGAGTAATCACTAATATTTTAATATTTGACTTAGTGAATATGAAAGTGGTGATGTATTTTTGCTATGTTATTAGACTATTAATATGGTGGTGTATTCTGAACTTAATTACTACTGCAAATATGTATATATTTCTGATTTTTATATGTTTTTTGTATTGCCGTACCCAAGCCGTACCCAAATCCAAAAAAAAAATTTTGCCGAATCCCGTACCGGATTCACGTACCCGTACCCGAATCCAAAAATGAATCGGTAACTTAGAATTACGCGCTAAAAGAATTAAATAAATAAACTAGGACTTGTAATTTATTGTTTTACAAGAAACTGTAAAAAAATTCCTAGCAGAGAATTTTCTTATCAAACCCAAAAGAGGTACGAGTAAGAAGAGAAACAATAAAAAGGATTAAGATGTCTATGTGCACTGAGGTTTTATCAGTTGATTAATAATATAGTCATCTCCAAGTACACCTTTTACAATGTTTTAAATAATGGCACTGCCATCCAGATTCCCATCCACTGCCTCTAGGTGATTATGGCTTAAAATTTATCCATTTATGTCATGATGATGATTATCAAATATCCATATAATTAATCATTGCTTTCGATGACATATATTTCTGTACTTTAAAATGTTAGTATTTTAATTTTTAAGCATTTTATATTTATAAAGTTGTTTAAATAGTTTTCTTATTTGTTGTCTCCAAGTGCACATCTTCCATTTCTTTTAAAATGGCATAGTGGTCTATGGAATTTAGCTGTGTGTCTTTGCTCACTCACATCACTTTTTAGTTGGACACACATTTTAAATTTTTAAAATTATGTCCACACATATATCTTTCCTTCTTTCTTTGTTTGTTAGAGGTGTCACTTCTTTGAGTTGTCCAATTGGTTAAACTTGTTATACATGATAATGTACTTCAGATGCATCAACCTAAATTGCTTGTGTTTAGGCATTCATTATGAGATCAATTTATAAGTGTTCCTATTTGTAAATTTGTTTGAATTTTTCTGTTTTTTTCCATTTTGCTAAGATTTATGTCCATTTTTCTGAAAATAAAATGGCATCCACATGTAGGAGAGTTGGCAGCATGCCTAAGGAACTTGCTTGGAAACATGGGACCTCCTAGCGTACCAAGGACAACTGAGAAACATCAGGCTGCCAAGTCGTTTCTATGGCATATAGGTGGGACACCCCCAAACTAAGGGGATTTCCTCACTTTTAACAGTTTTGGGGGGCAAATAGGGGACTTTTCATGCCAAACTATAACGCCCACCTTTGTCAATAACTTTGTTGTACACAATGTATCAAGATATTTTGTTACAATGTTATATTGATTCATTTTGATGATACTTTATATGATTTTAGATGTACCAGATTTTCATATAATGCTATGAGATGTTAGCCATGGATATATGATGTTATATCCTAATTGATGATTTGCGATAATGTCATATTATCCTTGTGAATAATGTATGAGCTTACTTGGATGTATGCATCGCATGTATTGTTTATTGTATGGACTTGAGAATCCATTTCTATGATGTGATTTATGAGATGAATGTCATTGAGATAATTTCCTCACATATTTAAAACACTAGAGATGTGGTGTATATGGCATATATGATTATTGCTCCTTGGTTTTGATTATTGCTGCTTCAATTATTATTATCAAATATGGCTCGATATGTGCAATGAGTGTACAAGAAACAAGTATAAGCCAACAAGAATTTATCCAAAAAGAGTAATATGGATTTGTGCCCACCACCTTAATCCACTCGTGAGATAATTAAGATATGTCTATGTGCATACTGGTATAGCCACATACCCAAGTCTTGTGAGACCCTACTATTACTCTGTAAATGTTATGCATGATGTATAAGCTTTTAATTAGGATGTCTTAATACGTTCCAAGTATTTAGAAATGCTTTATATTCCTATATGCATTTGTTTGAGTGTCTAAAATTAATTTGAAAAGTGCTTGGACAGATTTGTACTAAAATGGCATCTTTGGTCATCTTTAAAGGTAATTTCACATCATTCGGGTGTAACTTGGCATATATAGAAATGGCATTTTCTAGAAGTCTCTAGAAGGCCATAGGTGGAATTTTGGATATGATTAGACACCTACTTTATATTGAATTTCACTTGCATTTTGGAATTGTAATTCGGATTTGCATTTGGAGAGGATATTGTAGTGAGGGAAATATCTTGGAATTATGTTTTGGAAAGTGACCTTATCTTATTATTCAAAAAGTGTTTTATGGACTCCTTGGCTTGCCGTGAAAAGAATGGACACATGTCAACAAATGTCAACAATCTAACCTAGATGCAAAAAATGCAACACAATCTAAATCAGAAACACTCAGCAAGAATGGAACATGTCAACAATCCATTTAATGAGACCTTGCAAACTAGAATCAAGTTATTTAACCAAAAGGAAGGGTAACGGAAGGGGCTGCCTTTTTTGGAATTCGTTATTTTAATTTGAAAGGAGGATTTGGGCGCTTGAGAAAAGGGAAGTGAAATAGATACCAAAAGGGTTTGGATTGAGAAGGATTTGGGAAGTTTTGAGAACTGTTATTGAATTTGGAAGGAGTGGAGCTTGGCAAAGCTTGTGAGATCTTAGAAAGAGTGTGAGTATCACTATGTTGCAACTCCATGGATTTTAAAGCTTGCAAGAGGTAGGATTATTGTGCTATTTTATTTCTTCTTAGTTAAAGAAATGGTATTAAAACGGTTACAATTGCTTCGACCCTAATGTTATTTGTTTTTATTGAAAAACAATGTGCTTGGCATCCATTAATGGAATCTTAACCTTTATGTTAATTTTTTCCCCTCTGTGCATATTTGTTGAAAAGAATGGATGAGTCTTCTTGCATGTTCAAATGGTGTTTTCTGCCTTGCTAAGGGTCTTAACTTTGGATTTAGATTTGCCTTGGCATGTATGTGGGAGGCAAAGAGTCTATTGATTCTACCAATGAAGGGTATGAATTTTCCTAAGAATGGTTGATTTATGATTAGGAGGAACAAGGTGTGATGATGTGATGTTTTGATGTTGCCTCCATGTTTGCTACAATTTTCATCCTTGAGAGGGTAAGGTTTTAAAGCATATGTAGGAGCTTTTCATATTGTTCTTGAGATAAGGCTCATGCATTTGATGTGTTCTTCAATGTTGCCATGAGCCTTTCCTAAAAATGTAGAAGTGTGGATCAATGTTTAGTGTCTCTTAGCAAGGAGAGGCGATGCTTGAGAGCATCACAATTGTTGGAAGGTAGCCATACCCCATTGACTTCAGAGCTTGGAAGCTATAGAAACTTGGAGGCCCTTTTCCTACCTCTTTTTGAGAAATGTCTATATCATGTTGTAATGAATATTTCTCCATTTACTTATGAAACTTGTGTCAAATGATGGTTTATTGAATCCCATGTGTGGGAATGCATATAGAGGTCGTATTGTGTTCACTTTCAATTCATGAAATTACTTCTTATAAGAACTTTTATGAACTTTTATCATGAAGAGAGTCACAAACTTGAAAATTCAAATTGTATATTTTCACATTTTGAAAGATTTGTGCCACATCATCATCAACCTATGTTGGCTCCTCTAGCTCTACATCCTATCGAGTTAATGAACTCTCCTTGTAAGTAAACATGTTGTGGTCAATGAGACACAAGGGGGGTTATGTACATACAAACTTCACTGCCCTCCTAGATGTAAGTTTGTTCCTCCTTAACAGAGTGGATGAAGCTATCAGTAGACCAATTCCTCTTGCCAAGTAAATTTGTTAATCAATGGGCTATAGTGCAGGTCTGTATGTATTCTCAATCAAATATATGCTTAGTTATCCATGGTTGTTGGATATGCATCTGTATGTCTCTTCACTCTTCATGAGTTGCTTTAGTAACATAAAGTATTCATAATGACCATTTTTCAATATGGGAAGATAGACATATCATAAAACTTATATGCGAATTCCATTTACAAATTCTGTTTATCATAATGCAATTTTCTTATTATATTTATAACAAATTATATATTAATCATAGAAAAAATCACATATGACTATTACTTGCATGGCCTAGAATAACATGATCTTGACATTCATAATGCATACTTGATTAGATTACAGAAAAATCTGGTAACTCGGTCATTGTCATGCAAACTAACAATTTGTTGGCTCACTTGGCCTCAAGAACTGAACAATGGTGCCCGGCGGTTCTGGACACCTCAAGCCCCATCCATATCGCTTGGACAAGGATGTTGTGTAGCCTCTCTCTCTAGAAAGAAAGAAAATGTTTGTGCACCTATTCCCATCAAATAGAAAGGATACAATAAAGATCTATGGACCAACAAATAAACCCAATTACCAAAATGGCATTGGCATAAGAGTTAAATGGTGGCTACCAAGGACTGCTGGAATCAGTTTGGTGGTGGCCATCCTCCAGTCCTCAACTTGAACATTCAATAGAAATGCTTGTATCATCAGTGTTTTACCACTTCCTAATGCTTGAGCTGTCAGATTTTGTGTCAAACCATCTATTCCTCCGATAACTTCTTTTCCATGTATTACAAGGGCAAGGAGACCGATCTGTAATTACTTAATACTTTTCAAAACATATACTTTTGTTTTGGTAACCCTTATTTATCTTATTAAGCATCATGCACATTTACATTATTATGTTCTTGAGGGTTGTGTACTTATCCAAGGGTTACATGTCTATGTAGAAAGTGTATTCTACAAAGGATCAAAAGGAATTTCTTACACATTTCAGGATATAACAGCTCACTCATACATTTCCTAATAATTAAATGATGGTCATACTGTTCACTTAATGATTTCAGCAAAACAGCTGGAATCAGGAAAAACTTTCATTTTCTCACATATTTAGAATTCATTAAATAAAATTAGATATAGCATATAATAAATTTAAATAAGAGCTATAGCCAACACTTTGAAAAAGGCTCGTACACTAGGAAAAGATGAAAATCATTGCTTTCCTTGAATTTCATATTTCATAGTATCATACATATCCTTATCTTACTAATTCCATCTAATAAAACAACTCCTCCAAGACTACTATCATGCACAATTCCACTGGGTTAAATTTGTGCAACATAGATGAAAATAATTCATGAAATAGTGACAAAGATTTTAGGATGTGAGATGCATGTCTTGATTTTAGGTGTTTCTTAAAATAAAAGAGGCTTGTACGCTAGAGAAAAAGATGAAAACTATTGCTTTCCTTGAATTTCATAATATAGAGTCAACAATTGCCTACGTTGCAAGTTCTCCTCTATGCTGTGCTCTCAATTTAGCATCCATTCCCATAGTATGTCCTATGACTCATTTAGCCTGTGCCTTAGACTTATTACCCTCACCAAGTTACCAAAATGCATGTTTTCTCTGCCTTGAACATCTACCCTATCTCAAATTTAGTCCCTCCTACTTAGACACTAATGCAACTGAGTTAGTGTCCTAGACTCCACTATGATTGGACTAGTGTCTCCAACATTCAAATATGTGTTGTAGAACAGCCAAATCCCAACTCTTGAATCTTCCAAAGAGCAAAATTCAACCTCCATGGTTTTTATTTCAGTTTTCCTAACGACTCATTCAAATCCTTTATATAAAATACTTTTTAACAATAAAAAATAATTGTCATACATTCCATTCTTCTTCTTCTAACTTCTTCCCATAGATATCTTCCATGAAAGCTTCTTCCAATTTCTCTATCCAAGCTCTGTAATGTTCCTATAACCTTTCTTACCTCATTTTTTACAGACTTGAAACCTCTATTGCTTCCTATATCCCTTTGGCAATCACTTCTCACTTCCTCAAATGCTCCACACACTATAGAACACAGTTTTGAAATCCCTGTAGGTTTTACAGCTTTTGAAGTATATTCCTTATTTTCCTAGCACAAAGCTCCCTAGGCTAATCTCACACACTTCCAAGCTTCTATTGCCTACAGTAGAGTTGAAACAAACCAAGTAGAGCTCTAATTGAGGCAAACTCCCAAGCAATCCCAACAATTTTCTCTGTCCCATCTTCAAGTTTGAGATGATATTCTCATCACAAAAGCGTCAAATTTTAGATCTACAACCACCATGGGCATCTACAGAGAACTATGCAGCACCCCCTGAAATCTGATAGTCATACAATCAAAGGACACGATGGCACTGTTGATATCAGCACCACAATCCACATGCCACTGCAATTGTTCCAAATTGAGTAATTCTGTGCTTCTCTGCATTCTGAGCACTTTTTATTTACCGAACCTGGAGAATACTGCAACTCTACATTTTCAGTGCTAGAGCCAAACTATAGACAACTCCAACTTTCTGTGCCAGAGTGTGCATCCAACCTTCTGCAGTTTCTTCAGCCTTCAAAATCAAGGACACCATTTCTTATCTTTTTGTTTAAGTATTTCATTTCATAAGCAAAACTAGTCTATGTTGAAAACCCAGCTCTTTAGTATGTTGCCTAGGGAATGAACATAGCATTTTCTTAGGTGAATATATATGTAGTTAAGATAAGACATCTTTCTTTTCTATGCATTTCTAGAAAGGTTAAAATATTGTTTTTATGGAATTCTTTGGAAATTTAGATGTACGCAATCCTCTTTACTTACCTACAAATACATATCCGTATCTTACTAATTCCACTAACCAACCCCCTCTTCCAGTCCTACCATCATGCAAAGCTTCAGTAGGTTACATTTCTGAAACACGTGAGAATAATTCATAAAAGAGGGACAGCGAATTTCGGACATGAGATACACATCTTAATTTAGTTATTTCTTAAAAAGAAATCTATATTTGCCTTGTACCACTATAGAAATGTTTTTCTCCAGATATCATTCCACTTCCAAATTCTCTGTTTTGAAATAGTTAATTTGGCCAAGCTTAGGCATACCTCCATAAGTTTTTCTCAAAGCAGAACCCAATTCTAAAAAACAAGCATTAGTTATTAAGCACGTGTATAACATCAAAGGAAACACCACGAGATGAAATACGATTAAATTTTCACTATGGTTCAAAGCAGAATAAGTACATAGGAGGCTATTTTATTAAATAAGTCATTCAGGTGATTTATTTTAAGAAAAGATTCAAATGTTCTTTCATAAAAGGAATATAAATTGCAGTGACTACAATCACAATCCACGATAACACAAAAACAACAGAATAAATTATTCAAAATGTATGAATAGTTAAAGACAAGCATTGCAGAAATATAACTTTTAGATTCCAAAACCAAACTTGGCCTAGAAAGATTCTAAAATACTGTTTTAAAGAAATACAATCAAGAATATATCAAATTCCAAATGTTATTGATAAATGCAAAACCAACTAAAGAATCTTCTCAAAAATAATAAAAAGTAACTACTTACCATATGTCTTTGAAGTTGTTCTTTCCGCTTCATAAAATTGAGACAAAATTCGCAGAAGAATAGTTTATCACAATGATTGTATTCAGGAGGGAAGGGTGAAAAGTACCACGTCTCAATCTCGTACCTCCCAAGCTCTATCTTTGCTATGTTCTTCACTTTTGTAAACTCTTCATGCTCTCGAAGGCTAGCAGGATCAAAATCCTCATGACCCTGACCCTGGGAATCGAGATAGAAAAAACCTGTTCCATATTACGTTTCTGTTACAAAGAAATCATCCAACACCACATATTTCTATAAGTTAAATATCTATTCAATAATAATGTGTTTTAAGTTGGCCCTCAAAGCTTTTCATTTGTACTTATCTGGCTTTTCATTTTTTCATTATTTGGCTTTACAGTTTAATTTACAAGAAAAGGCAATTGTTAAACATAAAAGAGCCCACTGCTTTGAATATGCAACAATGCATTTGATATATATAGGCCAGTCAATTATAGCAATCAAACCTCCAAGAAAGATTTCAACATCCTAATCAAAGTTGTCAGCACCAAAGTCTAGCCTTTCTCAAGGAGATCGTTTCCTAATTGCCAGTCAATATGCACTCCAAAACAATCTTATCTGTAAGTAGGATAAATCTTTCACTCCCATTCACAAATACAATCTTAAAATGTTAGAAATCTGATTAACAGGCTGTACTTTATGTGCTTTGCTTATAAATAAAATTATCCTTGGAATTGTAATGCCTTAAGTGCTGAAAGTTGCAAAGTAGTTGCACACATGAAAATTAAACAAGTAAATGATTGAAACAATACAACAAAGAGACTATCAACACAAGAATTTGCTTTGGAAAAATCCAATGCGAGAAAACTCCAGAAGAGTGGGGCTGTGCCTCCTCATCTGCAGTATCAATTACTCCAATGGAGCCTCCAAGAACACTGTGAGACTCCTGCAGAAACTACTGCAACAATCTGCAAGCTTTCCTTGCTCCAGAAGCTTACACAACTTTCATGACCCCGGTGGATATCTTTATACAGAGTAATGAACAACAGAATTGGACAGAGACTACAAATGCCAATTCCCACCAAGATTAAAAAAAAAAGGGAAACATCGGCTTCTGTTTTGGACACTTTAGTTTTCATTTTTTTCTTATCTTGGTGGGTGTGGAACCTGCCAAAACAGCCTATAACTTCCTGTTGTACTAGACAACCTCTGCATTTGTTGGATGCCCTTAACACTTCCAACAACTGCTATGGTCCCCAGAATGTTAGTTCACCCTTACACCTTTATACTCCTATTTCTAACTTTAATCAACTTCTCTTAACTTCTGTTTATGCAGTTCTGCTTCATGAAGTAAGTGTGAGCATGTCCATAGATGCTAAGTAGAACAAACTATTAAAGTGGTATAATTATTTATATAAAAATGAACTATAACATCCTTCATGATCCAGTTTGGATCACATTATATGACTCTACCCTAGTCCTTGTCTATTATAACTGGATATAATTTTGAGTTTGAGAGATCTACTCTAGTAAATCATTGACATCATAGTTGAAAAACTCCCATAGTACTTGCAAAACTCGCTAAAAACTCACAATTTTTCAAGAAAAACTCACCACACCTAAATGAGTAAAATTTTGTTTTTTTTCATCTAATGCTAAAAATTTTACATGATTTTTAAAGCATTTTTATAAGCAAAACAGTGCCAAACACCTAATTTTGCTATTAGTGATAAAATTGTGAAAATGGCATGCACCATGAAAGTTTGTGTGGTTTCAAAGGCCTTAATTTGGGCTTGGTGGCAGGGGCTCCGCCCCTTGACCCTGCCCTGTACCATGAGGATACCCCACTGGGGACATCGCCCACAAACCCCCACGAGGGGCACTACCCCTCGACCCCATTGGGGGTATTGCCCCCAAACCCCCATGAAGGGTACTACCCCTCCACCCCACTGGGGGCATCACCCCTAGACCCTCATGAGGGGCACTACCCTTCAACTCCATTGGAGTCTATGATATGTATTGAACTCTAATTTTGATTAAGATATGATGGAAATCAATAATATGTTTTAAAAATTTAGTAATATGTGTTTTTTAAGAATATTTTTAAAAATTTATGTATTTTAAAATGTTCGATAACATTGCCAAGTTTTTGCCAAGTCCCAAGTTTTTAAAATTTGATCTACCGAGTTATTCTGAGTTTTACAACCATGATCAACATTAATATAGTTTCTTTTCTTTTTTTTTCTATATTCTTTCTGTGAACGTCCTTATATGAGATATTCTCTGGCAAAGGACCTTATTCTCTAGTTTTTATAAACTTATATGTAATATTAGAAATAAATAGTATTATCTAAACTAACATGTTTATGGTTTAGCCCTTTTCCTAAGTTCCTAACCATACTAAATATTTTAAATAATTATTGTGCTCTTTGCTTGCATGTTGTAGTCTTTTGTCTCCATTCCAATGTGAGATTGTTTTGGCTTACACATACAATTGTTATTGGTTGTAGTTTTAATGAGTCCTATGACCTTTGCTCACTCATAAATATTAATATAATTCATTTCTTTTATTGGTCTTTATTTCTTTCTATATCAGAAGCAATGCATATCTAACCAGCTGCCCCAGTTATACGAATCATTATAGGGGAAGAAAAGTCCATCTTTCCTTCAATGATTAGTATTTAGTGTAATAAGGCTCGATAGAAGAGATGTAACATTAGAAGATAAAAAGAGACAGCAATATACATAACATGATGTCTATTAACACCTTCTACAGTGATGACAGCATTATTCTACAGTAAAAAAAAATCCTTATCAAACACTGAAAAAACATCGGAACCGCAGTAGAAATTATTCCATCCACTAGCGACCTTTTGCAAGCAAACTTCAGGCGGGTGTCATATTTTTACAATTGATCATACTACATATCTTGAATTTGTTGGTATCAACAAACAAAATTTCATAAAAAATAAGGAAAAAAATTGAACAGAATCAAAATGCTGCAAAATATAAAACTAGAAAATTAACAAGTATCTCAATGGCACATACCAGCCATTAGCAGCAAATGGCATCAGCCTTAATTAGCAACACATCTACCATTGAACATTATGTTTGCAAATCCCAAACAGTGGTGAAATTAAATCTGAATTAAGGCTATGCTCTACAGAGACACATCCCCTCCCGTTGATCCCCATCCTCCTCCCTCTATCCCCATGCTACTTTCATATTCAAAATATAATTTCTAAAACTTTGGGAGTACCTCTAGGCATCCCCATTTCGCTTTGCACACTGCCCACATTCTAGGCATCCTCCTAGAATTAAGGCTATGTTCTACAGAGACACATCCCCTCCCGTTGATCCCCATCCTCCTCCCTCTATCCCCATGCTACTTTCATATTCAAAATATAATTTCTAAAACTTTGGGAGAACCTCTAGGCATCCCCGTTTCACTTTGCACACTACCCACATTCCCCCCACTCCTTGCACCCCATTCCACACCCCTTCCCCCATGTTCTCCATTATCCACTACACACCATATTTTATGCTCATTTTCTTTTTCAACATTTACCTTTTTCCCTTCTTACTTCTTTCTTCATTTTTACTTCATTTTCCTTTTTTTATTCTTTATCCAATTGACAATCTTTGACAATGAGTTCTAGGAGTCATTATCAAATGGCACCTTATAAATATCTTTCTTATTCTGGTAAAGTTGCACTTTTATTGGCAACTAGATTCGTTTTGTACATCCCTTTCTGTTAGACATGAAAGTAGCCTATCTTGTTATAATCAGTAGTAATACAAAGCATAGTTGAAAAACGCACAAAAACTTTGGTGAAATCACGAGTACTCGTGCGCCAAAACTAGCGGCAAGCCACTCGCCAAATAACTCGTCACTGAGTTTTAAACTCGCGGCGATTTTTGGGAGAAAATGTGTTAAAATGCACACGTCCTAGAAGTTAAACTGGTTTAAAATAGCTTTAAAAATGCCAAACACAAAACATTAACCTTATTTAAAGGTGTTTTGACTTTTCCTTTCACGATTTAGCAATGACACGATGAGGGCATAGTGCGGGCAGGACATGAAAATGATCATTTATTAGAGGTTTTAAACTAAAATGAACACAACGACATTATTAATAACTCTGCACCAACATGAATAGTGCCCAGTGATGGAGTAGAGTCGTAGACATCATTAGGGTTTTATTATTTATTTAATGACTTGTAACTATTATATATATTCTTCACAAACAATATCCAACAGCTCACATGTTCATGCTTCTTTGTAATTATTATTTATTAATTTAATATATAGTCAATTTCATAAAACATCTCTCTTTTCGAAAACATTGTATTAAGTTGCAGTTATCAGATCTACACTAGGTTCAGTAACGTCTTCTTAACCTCATTAGATCATTTTTATGCACTGGGGTTTACTCTTACCATTATGCATAACATAGGTAACTTGTGCACCATCATTAAGGAGACCACATCATGTCTAAAGACTGAATATTTCTTTCATTGTCAAACAATGACCTTAATTTCAAATATCATTATACTTATTTTTGGTTTGGACCATAGTTACGAGACTTAGACTCGGCGAGGGTGACTCGACTCAAGGACTCGGGGACTCAGCGCAGACTCAGCAAAATGAAAAAAAGTTGAAAAAACCCTAGAAGTTTAGAGATTTTAAGGATTTAAAACTTGTTTCAAGCACCCTTTATTGAATACAACACAAATATAAGCAAATTTGATCACATGCACGAGTATACAACGATCACATAAGTATAAAGTAAACAAATTGTAGTTGCGGTGCTGAAGGAAATAGCATACTTAGATATATAAAATTAGTCAAATGTATACAAAACTCATGGAATATGAAATCCATGACATCAAATGTTCCAAACAAATATGAAATATCAAAACAATAACTACAAGTCTATGGCTCAAAGGAGTTTGCATCCTTCCTACGAAGGCATCTAAGGTGGGTCCTAGATGATGTAGCAACTACAACCATAGTCTCTGCTTGTGACTCCATGCCACCCTCACCAACATTAGTTGTGGATGTGTTTGCTCATGCTTTAGCCTTCTCCTCTGCCATGGCTATAGCCTTAGCTTCTCTATTTGCCCAGTCAACCCAATCAAGGTCCTTGTCACTAACACAAGTATACATCGATCATATAAGTATAAACAAAAATTGTAGTTGAGTTGCTCAAGGAAATAGCACACTTAGATATATAGTCAAAGACTCAAATGTATACAAAAATCATCGAATATGAAATCCATGACATCAAATGTTCCAAACAAATATGAAATATCAAAAGATTCAAAACAATAACTAGAAGTCTATGGCTCAAAGGAGCCTGCATCCTTCCTACAAATGTGTCTAAGATAGGTCATGGATGATGCAGTAGCCATAATATCAAGTATTAGGGCAATTTCCCTAATGGGGTTGAGGGGCAGTTCCCTTTGTGGGGGTGTAGGCGTAGTGCCTCTAGTGGGGTCGAGAGGCAACGCCCCTCGCGAGGGTCTAGGGGCAGCACCCCCAGCGGGGCCAAGGGCAATGCCCATTGCGGGGGTCTGGGGGCAACACCCCCAGCGGGGCCAAGGGGCAACGCCCCTTGCGGGGGTCTGGGGGCAAGACTTTTCAAACCCTGCCTGTTGCCGAGTCCTGCTGACAAGACTCTCCTGGGCTCAACGAGTCTGGCGAGTCCACCAAACTCGGCGAGTCCAGCCAGGACTCGGCAGGACTCGGCCGAGTTCAAGTCCGAGCCCCCAGGTCTCGACCAAGGTGACTCGACTCACGACTCGCCGAGTCCTGGCGAGTCTCGTTACTGTGGTTTGGACTTGATATTCACACAATTCAATCAAATAACCTCATGCAACGTCAATACCTAGAAAGTGTCAATAGTTAAAGTAATTCACAATTGATTCTAATCTAGTTTTAATTCAGTATATATGTGTGTTTTTGAAGAACATTTTAAAAAATTATGTATTTTCAAATGTTCGATAAATTTGCCAAGTTTTTGCCAAGTCCCAAGTTTTTAAAAATTTTGGGCCTACAGAGTTATTGCCGAGTCCCGAGTTTTCTAAAAAATTTGGGTCTACCGAGTTATTGCCGAGTATGAGTTTTACAACTATGATGCAAAGTACCTCTTGGATAATTGCATCAAGTCTGAAGCTTTATCGTGACATCTCACTACACTAGTAAGAATTTCCTTCCACAAAGATACCCTCCAAAACTGCTCCTTTGCTAATTTTACACCCATTAGCACGGCTAGGGATTCTGATATGTTATTTGTGTTAATACAGTTCATAGTGCAAAGGCAATAATTGGTTGAGCTTGCCAATCACTAAAGACTCTTCTACAACCAGACAGACCAAGATTACCTCTAGCTGCACAATCAAAGGTAAGCTTCATTATGCCGGCCAACATTTTTTTCCATCTACCTCTAGGTGTAGTTGATCAATTTGGTCTACTCATTTGAGGAAACAGAAACTTGATAGAACATATGTAAATAATTTCTCATTGTGACAACAAAGGATGTTGAACTTCAAAGTACTGATCTTGAAGAGAAAACTGGTCACACATGAGATAGATAAGTGATCCCAAGCAGCTAGCTTCTTGAACAAGTACTAACACACAGCAACATGAACATGGTAGAGCAGTAGTAAATGTCTGTGAGACCAACTAAAGAGAATAAAAATTCATAAGAAAATAAAGCTTTAAGGGATCTAAACTAACTTAGAAGAATATTCAACAGCAAAATGTTCCAGCTGCTGCAAATGATGTAGACCCTCTTTTCAACTTTCCCATTATTCTAGCAGGCCACATTAATGCTTCAAGTTTAATAATCCTCAAAATAACACTCCATTCCTACTACCATTAGAAAGATCCTTACTACTGTTTGAACCAGTAACATAACTTTAAGATTATGACAGTTGAAAATGTGATGTCTGATAAGATTTGATAATAACACAATATGCAAAGAACTTGATGGCTGGCTCGAAATGTAATAAATATATCTCTCTCTCTCAAAAGAACAAAATCATATCTCTCAAGAAACTAAAATCTGAAGGCAAGCCTTGATATGTTAGACACTTTACAAGCGACAACAATGACAAAGTTGACTACACACACAATGTAGAATAAATTTCTGCGTCCTCGATACTGAATTCAGTCTAGCAAAATATGCAGGCAATAGCAAATTAAATGGCAATACCTCCAGAAAAAATTTATGCAGATAACTGATGCATATCAAGTTCAAATGATACATAGTTTGGCTAAATTTGTTAGCAATGAGAAATTCAAGTCCATGAATACATTAGTCTACATAGGCCAATAAAAAGGAGTATTGAGATCAAAAAACTCAATACTGCAGAACATAAAGCTAAAATTAATGGAAAAAAAAAGAACGAGAAACTTGACTAATGAATCCCAGACATTAACAACCACGAAACCTGCAAAATTATACTCCCAAACCCACCTCTGCAATTTTGAAGGATTAAAATGACAGCAGGTCTATACAACAATATAGACAAGAAAAAGCAAAAGAGAATTCTTCAGTCTCATACGGCCAGTGTTTGGGATATTACCGAGATATGTATTTTAAATTACATTGGAAAGGAGAACATCAATAACATCAAAACCAACATAACAAAACTTGAGATAGAGATTCAAGAACATAATAAGATACACACAAGAAGAAGAGAGTATTCAATTAGAAGGTGAGGAAGCTAATTACATTGATGGCATATGAGCAACATGAAACAATAAACAGACAGCCATGTTTGTTGTTTGTCACCATGATATATTTTACAAAATCCTTGATGGAAGCATCTTTGACTTGAAATGGAGAAATTTGATATCAGTATTCACTGTGCAACAATTCAATCAGCAGACAATGTGGCTACACTGGCACATTGAATGGATTAGCATGGAAACCATAGCACATAATAACAAGCAATGCAAATTCATCTTCATCCCCACAACAGATTTCATTGATGTAACTGAATAAGGCATAATTTTGTTGAATGTATGCAAATTTATATTTGGAAGGGCTCTTTGGATTAGGAGAAAAGGCTCCATGGAAACTCAACTAAGACTATTTCACCTAGAGATATGTGGGTTAACCTTAAAAAATGAGGAGTGCCACTTGGTTTCAAACTGTAGTTTTTAGAATACCTACAGTAGACAATAATCATAAGACAAAATGAAACACAAAGCACACAAGCAACTCTAAGCAATCTGAGCCATTAAGAGACAGAGAATAAATACAAAAGCATCAACCCAGATGCTCACATCCCAAAGTCTACTTCCACATTGACAAAGCTTATAGTGCATATAGTGCCATATAAGCCTTCATCATCTCATAATTATTATCAATGCATGAAATGCATACACCCAACACTTTTTAAAGACATGTACCTTAAAGTCTGTTTCCTCATGGCATCAAGATCTTCCTATGTTCCATGACGTTTCGGGGATGGGGACAGGGGGGTGCCAGGGGACGCATTTCAGGGACGTGTTGATGCGTGTTTTATGACTCACCGAACATTCTAGAATAAAGAATCCAAAGACACTCTATCCTCTCTTGAAAAATTGACTAGTATGCTAAGATTGCCAAAAAGATCATACAACAATTCCAATGTTTCGTAAAATGGGTGTGGATAAGTTCTGTGGATGATGTGATTTTGTTGGTAACACAAAGGGATTTACTTTAGCAAGTCACTTAGAAAGCAAGGACTTAAATGCAGTGATATATTTTTTTTTTGGATTTTCGGATTTTAGATAAAAAATGAAAAAGGAGTAAGGGTTGAGGAATCCTATACTATTCCTATGAACTCAAGAGACAGTAAAGATTGAATGAAACCAAATAACAATACTTTGTTTCGCCACGAAATACGACAACTACACAAAGCAAGTGCAATCTTCCAGGGATTTGTGCTTAAGATTTCCTTACTACGAACAACACCATCAATAGAACAATATTATTCGAAGTAATAGCATGAAGCATCCACATTAAAAGCTCAGTCTAACTTTACACATTGAATAGAAATCATCTATCCAAAGAAAATATGAGCACAGTTTCACTAATCTTTACGATCAATCTATCATTCCCTTAACATACATTCAAAAGAAATTCTTATTCAATGAGGAAGAGAAGTATGTAACCATGCAACCATTTGACAATGAAAGAATTCAAAGCATCTCATGCATCATGAACTTTATTATCAAAAAATAGTCTTTTGCAACAATTTCATAAACTCTTTCTCTCTTATTATCTATGCTCTATTTGTCTATCTCTATCTCTCTATCTACGTCTTCTCCTTCTATTCTTCTATTATTCTTCCTATGAAAATGAGAGAATGAGAGTGGGTTTATATAGAGTTCTCGGAGTACAATGAACAGCCAAGATTAATCCGGAATCAATGGCAGAGATTAAAAATAAACAACCCTAATTAGGGCTTCTAAAGTTAACTGAAGTGACGAGCTATTCTTGAGGAGGCGCATCCTTATCCTCTTTGGTTGCAGTATACTGGATGAATTTAGAAACTATCATGTCAACCTCCTCGATCGTGACAGGTGGCAGTGCATTGACCCTAAATTCTAGCAGATCTAGATCATCTGAGCATTCAACAAAAGTGTCTTCCCATTCTGATTCCTGTTGCTGGAAATTGCGAAAGATGAACAGGAAGTCAACTGCCTTAGTCAAATTTTGCTTGCGGACAGGCCCAGTAGTGAAGAAGATTTCCTGAATTTTGTGCTTCAGGTTTTCAAACTGCAGGTTGTTTGCTCATACAATGTCCTTTTCCAGTGCATCTGCAACCACAATTAGAATCTTCTCCCGAACTTCTTTTGTCCTTTCCTCAATTCGGATACTATTTTCCTTTATCTTTTCTAAGATCTCACTTCGTATGATCAATGTCATGTACCAACTGCTAAAATCATAAGCTGCACCTGGTGCAATTACTTTTTCGTTGACCAGCTCTTGCTTCAACACTCCTTTAAGCACTTTGAGACATGGAATGACTCTGTCTCGAACATCCTGAGCATTATCCCATGCTTCTACCAATGTTGCAATTCTTGAGAGCAAAGAAGAAGTTTTCCCATACGCCAATGCTAGTCTTTCTGCAAATACGGCCACCTCTTGTCTGTTGCTACTTAGCCATTCTTTAGTCTCCTTGGCTATATTCTTCTCCTCTTCAAAAATCTCCTGAGAAGTATTCATCAGTGGAGGAGCTGCTGAGGTAGTCTAATCGAGAGGCTTAGTTAGGTGCTGAATATACTCCTTGAGTCATTCA
Source organism: Sequoia sempervirens (assembly GCA_007258455.2). Classification (NCBI taxonomy): domain Eukaryota; kingdom Viridiplantae; phylum Streptophyta; class Pinopsida; order Cupressales; family Cupressaceae; genus Sequoia; species Sequoia sempervirens. The sequence goes on from VDFB02000015.1 coordinate 89,883,265, forward strand.
ACCTCTCGTTTATACTCTTTTTTCTTTACTATTTCCTTCTCTAGCCTTGCTTTGATAGTGGCAACAGAATTATCCAACTCTTCCATCTCTTGTCCTTTTGTGGTAGGGCCTAAATCGACAGTGGTAATGGCGTACTCCTGGGGAGTAATCTCTTCCCTCGACTTGTCAACTGTCGGTACAGCAACTTGGACTATACGATGCCCAGCTTCATCTCTCTGAATGGTGGACAAGGTTTTGGCTGGCTTTTTTGCACTGACTGCTTCCAATCTGGCCAGGAAATTGGCCATGTCATCTTCTTCTTCTGGCACTTTTTCAGGCTCCTTTATCTTCAATCTCTCTTTCAGCAAATCAGGAATAGTTGGTTGCGCGGTATCTTCTTCTTCCTGAATGTCCTGCATGACCGGGATTTCTTGGATTCCTCTCAAGGCTGAAATCATCCCTTCTTCAAACTCGTTGTCCAAAATGTCAACCTCATTGTCTGATTCCAAAACCTCAGTGTCTGTGGGTGATGGAGGCTCATCCTCTTCGGGCTAAACAGGGATAGGAGAGGGAATCCTTATATCTCCCAGAGATTCATCAATGTCAAATTTTATTCACATTCGCGGAGATAGCAGAATGAAGAGGCTCCAACTTCTGCTGCTTCCTAGCAAGTTCTTCGTTTGCAATTTCTTTTCCCTTTGTCTCCTTCCTTTTCTTAGGATTAGAGCTCTCAATTGGCTCGTCTCCCTGTGATGCTCCAGCATTAGAAGAGTAAGATTCTGATTGGCCCATCAGAGTGTATGTCAAAGGCATACCCTTCCGCCGTAGTTCTTTAATTTGCTGGTCTGCCCACCATTGTGAACAGGCCTCATGAAGGTGTCCAAGTCAGAAATTTCCGGTTCTGACCAGCGCATGGGAGGAAGAGGTTGGCTTTCATTAAAACCTAGCTGTGTAAATTTGCCATCATCTTCAAGTTGGTCTGGCACGCGGAAGAGTTTTGTCGTTCTAATCAAGCTGACAGGCAGTCTGGACCACAATCTTTTCCTAACATCAAATTCATCCACGGCATTAGCCCAGTAATCTTCCAAGTCCATTTGGTGTTTATATTTTCTTCCGTTCACAATTCCGATGTGATGGTGGGGATCAAAATTGGCTCGAGATCGGTATGATGTGAACGGATACCACTGCATTTCTAGTCTAGCACCTTCAGCTGCCTGTGCAGACGAACAATATTCTTCCATGTTCCCGATAAAGAATGGGAAAGTAACGGCTGCTTTCTGCTTCGGCCTTTGGATGTTTTGAAAAGTCTCCAATTGCCTAAGAACCTCCAGTAGGATCATCCTATGGGTGGGGTAGACGAGAAGCTTGTACGGATTCCCAGTGAATCCCTGGATTCGGATATAAGTGAATTTAGGAAACTGGATGTACCAGGATCCATATTTACTGATAAGGCTCTTTGCTTCATGTGTCAGCCTCTAATGGGTTCCCCCTAGTATCCTTGTGATGAACATCAAGAATGCATTGTGCGCTCTTCTGAAATGGGACTTGGCAAATAGCTGCAATTGAGGATAACATTCATACACTTTGAATTGATTTTCTCCATTTCCAACAACACCTTTGCATATCAATCCAGGATATTTATAGGCTCTGGCCAATAGATAAATGACATAAGAACTCATATGGAATGGCTTAGTCCTTTCAAGGTTGATTAATTGCTCATGGATGTTACCACTGATCATTCTTGACCAGTTAAACATTCTGACTCCGGAGGTAATTTCCTCAATAAAGAAGTACATCCATGTTTCAAAATAGGCGCCTTGAGGATTGCCCATTATTCTGTTCAAAAGCAAAACGATATCACCGTAGTCCTCCTTAAAGTCTGTCCTACGCAGCTTCTTAGGCATTTTCTTAGCGGAAGCTCTTGACTTTTCCAACCATGTTTTATTGATATGAGTCGCACATTGATCTGCCCGATCCTCAAAGATTCTTTTGGCTTCCCCCTTTTGTTTTATATGAAGTTCGAACATGGTCAGGTATGCCAAATGCCTCTTGGATAGCTAGTTCTCCAAGGTACGCCAAAATTCTTCCATCAGGAGCTATAATCTATCTTTCCTGCGGGTTGTAATGTCTTGCACATTCGACCATCAATTCGACCCACTGGGTTGCTGGAGGAAATCCGGCAACTTGGACAATTCCATTGCGCATCATTCGGCGAGCAATTGTTGTGGGCATAAGTCCATTTAATCCATACATCCTTTTCTTGAATTCTTCAAAGTCCACATGTCCAAGGTCTGTATCTAGAATATTCTTCCATTTGGAAGTGATCTTTGTCTCCTGTTGGACTCCCTTGCTGGCGAACTTCATTGGTGCTTTCTTTGACGATCCTCCAAGAGTGCTCATCAACCTGCGAGAAAGAGAATACAATAAACATTAAATTATTTTCTTTAAAATTCTCTTGTGAAAATTCTAACTTTCAGCTTGTTGAAAGTTAAATTCGATGAAAAAAGCAAGCTGAGTAATAACACTTAGTGAATTTTTTGAGATAAAATGAAGACAAAGGTAAAAATAATTCATCAAACTTCGAGATTACACTCTATGGCTGGCAATTTAATTGTAAACTTCGAAAATCTGGTCCTTATTGCCGAAAAAGCAAGCAATCCTCTGAAAATTTCGACCTTCAGCCTAGAATTTAACCTCTTTCTTCGTTCTTTCACCTCGAAAAACTTAATTACTCAACTCTCAAAATTTCCTATCTTTCAAAAATCTCTCTCGAGAAATTTCCAACTCTCGAAAAAAAATTCCAACTCTCGAAAAATTTACTAACGCTTGAAATGGAGAGAGAGCTAAACCACTTCTCAAATCGAAATTGTGAGTTGATATGACTTGAGAATGTCTTATAAAGTTGAAAAATTCGATCCATTTAGCAATTCTCTCAAGTTCATCAAATGTAGACTCTTGTTCATCGAGGAAAGTTTCTAAAATTTTAGCTCTTCATCTTTATCTTCATCGAAATTTTGAGGTTTATCCATAGAGCTCGATTTTTCTCTAAGTGTTTAAAAATAATTTAAGGTTTATCATGTGATTTTTTCGATTTTCTCAACCTTTAATTTTTTATTTTTTATTTACTTTACCCATGCTTTATTTTAATTTGGCAATTTTTCATGGGTTTTTTCCTCTCTCTCTTCACCATGGCGGATTTTCTTATGTCTTGGCCATTTTACCACTTCCCTCTAGATGTTCCATGCCTTAGACAAATTTGGCTAGGCGGACTTGGCAAAAACTTTTCCATTTTCTAGAGCAAGGCGAACTTTCCATTTGTTTATCCATTCATCTTCTAGGTAGGGCGGACTTAAAAAAATTCTTTCCATCTTCTTTTCAAGGTCTAGGCAGACTTTCATAAGGTTTCTCCACCTTTCATCTTATACTTAGTCAAAATTCTAACCTTTTCTTCCTTGGGCGGACTTTCAATCTACCTTTCCACTTGTCCACACTTAGCCAAAAATTCCAACTTCTCTCCCTTACTAGGCTGGGCGGACTTTGAAGAAGTCTTGCCATATGCCGGGCGGACTTCAAGAAATTCTTTCCATCTCCCAAGGGCGGACTTTCCAAGGAGACTTCCATTTTGCTGGGCGGACTTTGGAGAATCCTTTCCATCTTCTTATTGGCATGGGCGGACTTTGAAGCCTTCTTTCCAAGTGTTCAAAAGTGAGGAGCGGACTTTGGAGAAGTCTTGCCATTCTCAAGGGCGGACTTTCCTTGCCTTCTTCCATTCTATCCAAGGTCTGGGCGAACTTTCAAGAGACCTTTCCATGTGCTCAAGAGTGATGGGCGGACTTTCAAGAGACCTTTCCATGTGCAGGTCGGACTTTGATAAGGTTTTGCCATGTCTCCTTCAACTGCTGGGCGGACTTTCCATTAGTCTTGCCATTCCACAGCAAGCTGGGCGCACTTGACATAAATCTTCTGACTTACACTCTTTCAGCCCAGAATTTTATGATTTTTCACAGCCTTTTGTCTGATTTTTTAGAGATTTTCTGAGATTTTTTCACTATTTTTCCAGATTTTTGCTTATTTTTGCATGCTTTTCATGATTTTTTGGTGATTTTTGGCATGCTTTTCAATCTAAAGATGGAAACTATGACTCCTTGATTGATGGGGATCTTGGCACTTCCCAAAAATAGAAAGTTTCTAAAAATAGAAAAAGCAAAAAAGCAACTTTCTAAAAATAGTAAATTCCCGAATGGCCTAAAAGTGCCAAAAACGAAAAAAGCAAAAAGCCAAAAAGCAAAATCCCTAAAAAGTAGGAAGTGTCAGAATTGGGCGAAAGCACAGGCGATCCTCGTCTGCAAGGTCCTCTGAACACTTCTACGACATTTACGCGCAATTTAAGGCTTGAAATCTCAACTTGGCTCGGGTGATGACTCCGGACTCTAACTTGAAACCCACAGAGTGAAAGAGCTTTACGAAATTGCAACTCAAAACTAAACCCTAAAAACAAACCGGCGAGGGTCCCCATTTGCAATGGGGCGATGTGTGAAATAGGTCACAACAAGACGGCAGTCCGAGGGCCAATTTTTTGGGGACGGCAGGGGGACAGCAATACATGAATATATATATATATGAATTTTTAAAATATATTATATATATAGAGAGAGAGAGCAATTTGAAATATCAAATATGTCAATAGCTGATAGCATCATACCAACTATATCAATATGTGCATAAATAATTACAGCAGTATAAACTATAAAGTATAAACAGCAATAAGTTTAAAGCTTAAACTTTAATCATGATGATGAGATTCATGAGAAGTCAACAGTATTTGCTATTAAATATAAAAGGATTTTGTTCAAGTTTTAAAACTAAAGTTAAATAATTCAAAGACCAAAGTCTCAAACTTTAAATACAACAATTTGTCAATCTATGACACTATGCCTCATTCAGGCTATCAATATCAAACAATAAAACTCCTCTCACAACAGTCTAAAATAAAGTGGCAGCTTGTGCAGAAATTTTCAAAATTGTGACTGCTCTCACATAGGAGAAACAGCGCCTAGGCTCCAGCACTAACAGATGGCTCCCAACCTCCCACGTCTCCCAGCAAACAGGTATATGAGTTTATGTTTTTAGGTATATGAGGGGCGTGGGAGGGTCTGTGGGACCCCACGCCCCTTTACAAACCAATAAAATTTTTAAAAAACAATGAATTTTTAATTTTAACTTTTGTTTTTTAAGTGATGCCACGGGGGACGCCTAGACATTTCTGGGACGGTCAAGGGACGCCTAGCCATCCCCTGGCCATTTCAGGGACAGCTAGGCATCCCCTTTAGTTTTGGAAACGTTTCCTAAATTGGGGACGCATTTCCTGGCATTTCCGGGAAATGCAAAATCAGAGGGGATGGATGGGGGACGTCCCCTAACATCCACCATCCCTGAAATGCCTCAGGGGACAAGGACGTAGGGTTTAGGGGGCGGGACACGTCCCCATGTAACACAGAGATCTTCTAAATGGCTTCAGTTTGTAGGCATAAATGAAGATTCAATGTCTACTCAGCCTCTATTTATTGAAGGAATTAGCTTGCTTGTAGTAGCTGTCACACTATTTATGCATCTAAGGAGACTCTGAGTTATGAGAATGTGGACAGACAATCATTAATAAGCAACGCTCTCAGTTTTACTTACAAGACAAAACTCTTGAGGTTGTCATACAAACCATATCAACAAAGCAGTTGTAACACAAGAACTTTGGTTTTAGAAGCAGATTTGAAACACTTGCTGCAAATAAAAGTTTTTACTTTTAAAGGATGCCATTAGTGCAATAAAATCATAAACTAGTGAGATAGGACACTTTGTTTTTTAGAATGACATGTTTAGAACATCACTTAATTGTAATAATCACAAAGCAAGGGAATCCACAAAGTATGCAAGCAACTCTAAGCAATGTTATTACCGGAGAGAAGGAAAATGCCAAAACATCAGCCCAGGCACTTGCACCCCTAAAGTTTGCTTCCATATTGGCCAAGATTTTAGTGCATGTGGTGCCTTGTAAACCTTCCTTGTCTCACAATTATTATCAATGTGGGGTAAGCAAACACCTTACACTTTTTTTTTCAGACTTGCAGCTCAAAGATTGTTTCCAGATAGAATAAAGATCTTGCACATGACTACAAGTTTGTGGGCATTTATGAAGAGTAAATTCTAAACAGCTAGCATATATGAAAGGATGAATCTTACTTGAGGTACTTGTGGCTTTGTGCATGTTCAAAGGAGACTGTGGGCTATGAGCATACAAAAAGTCTCATATCATCACAAGGCACTACTCTTGGTTTTATTGGCATCAGAAAACTCTTAAGGTTGTCATGCAAACAATATCAACAAAGTAAGTTAGGACAGAAAGACTGTTGTTTTAAGAAGCAGAATGAAACAAATACTGCAAATAAAAGTTTGTAGTGGGTGTTTTTAGTGTTTAAGATGTGCAGTTAGACAGGTACTTTTAAAGGCCATATAAGTGCTATACAATAGTAATACCACATATGGGCGAGCTTGCCCAGCTTGCCCTCCTGGAAGCTACCAGCATATTCAGCATGAGTAAAGATCTATTTGAAGTAAAATGTACACGTGTCAAACAACACTGGCCAAGTTCCATGAAAAACCACTAGACAAAGAATGTACAAGTGTCAAACAACACAGGCAAAGTTCCATGAAAAACTGCATTAGTGCTGCTTGTGCAAAATTGTTCAGCTAGGAGTTGCAAAAAGGTTTGCAGAAAATTTTCCACATTGATCCTTCCGTTCAATTGCAAGTGCAAAGCAAGAACTGTTAGAGATGCCATCCTATGGAAGCATGGTGGCCCATTCACATCTCCATGCTACACCGACACAAGCATTGACTGATTCTGTAGGGCAACGAGCAATTTCTGAATTTTGGATGCAAAAATTGCCACTGCAGGCATGCTGGAAGATAAAAGAGGAGCTAATAGTGTAATGTCCCCATTTTCCAGCTCGCCAAAATAATATTAATTAATTTAATAATTTAATGTTTCCTAACAAAAAATGCAATTATAAAGGTAATATTAAATAATTATCTTAAAAAGGTTATAAGTGACATTGGGAAATATTTTAAGGTTAAATTAATAAAGTCACTTTATAATAAAGCATTAAGTGATTTTGGTGGCAAAACCCTAAAAGGTGTTATAAATGGACATGGGAGCTCATTCCCTCATCATTCAGGATTACTATTTTATTGGCTTGGTATTTCGCTGGAGCTCTTCAGAGTCTGAAACCCTAGGTGGGAATTCCTACAGGTTCCAGTTTCGGTGATGAAAGATTCCTCACTAGCTGGCGATTGGAGGATTCATTCGGGATTCACATCTGCACTTCAACGGCTAGATTGATCGATTGGATAATTTGTGGGTCTTGCCAGGCAAGACAAATTATCAGGACAAAATTGGAGATAACGATTTCTATTCAGTTTGACCTTATTGCAAGGGTTTGAGATTTGAACTATTATCCTTCTGCTTATTTGTGGTATATCCCTCTAGAACTTGCACATGCCTTTATTCTGGCTGAAGAGTTAAGGGTTTGATTCTTTCTGCATATTGGGTCAATCTATTGGAAGAAATTAATATTCTCAGTTTTACTTGGACAATTAGTGGCTGGAGATTATCTCAGATCATTCCTTATCTGGGGATATGGTTCTCCAGTGAGTGGTTTCTTGTTGGGTGATTATCTTCTTATCTGTGGCTAGGTGTTAACCTTTCTGAGATTATATCTGCAATTGGTAGAAGGCCATGGTTCTAAGGAGGTCATAGAGTTTATCCTATCCTTGGCGCTGAGTCTCATCGTCTCTCTAGCAATTTCGTGCCTTGTTTGAGAAGAGTTGTGGTTCCAGTTTGTAGTGCGTGGGCAAGTCTGAAGTTATCAGCACTTTTGAGGACCAAGTATACTCCTTAGCAGCCGCCTGAGAGTCTGGCACAGAGTGATTGGGCTCCTGTAGCAGAGGCGTGTGCTTCAGATAGTAAAAGCACCTGAGTTAATTGATTTGTAGGCTTCCATCCTCAGCCTACGTGTTGGCCATGAGGGTCAAGTGGCTGAAAAAAGAGGTGCTGGGCGTGTAGAGGCTATGGCATGAGGTTGCAGCATATCTGGAGCTTCTTTATAACAGAACGTGCCCCCTTCATTGTCACTGGCAAGCGACTGTTCCAGGTCTGGTTATAATACACAATTATATATGCATGTTCATTAACTGTTATTGTTAATTCTGCTAAGGATTAGCATATTACCTTTCTGTAGCATTCTGAGTCTTCTGTATAAGCAAATCAGCCATCATACTACTCAGAACTTGTTGTAAAAAGGGCTGCCATATAGCATCTATTATTGCACATTCTGAGATCTCAATCTGCACTGTTATATCTGAACTTTGTAGATGAACGCAATGAAAATATTGCTTTTACAGTCAGCTAATCTTAGCTTGTGACCTTCATACTCGCTGCTGTTCATTTGGAGTCGAATACTCTTACATCTGTTCAACATTCATATTCAGTTTGGGCCTGTGCAAGTCTTCAGTTGTTATGTGCATTGAGTTTAAGTGGTTTCCAGATTCACATATTCATTTCATTTGAATGTTATTATCTTATGCAATGCAACAATCTAAGTTTGTTAAAACAGAACGTCTACCAAACTGAAAAATATCACAAAAACCTCATACTCCAGGAAAGGTACTTCACAAATAGTGTGATTACAATGACAAAAAGTCACTGTCAAACCCATCACCATAAATGCACAAAGATGTCATGCCCTCATTAGGACATGAAATATTTTTGAACTTTTACAGTCTTAAGTTTATTTGATGCTCATTCCAAGTCTATGTGGCATTTCAGGGTTATCAATGATCCATGAGAAACTTCAACCCAACAGAATCCAATAAACTAGACTTGGGAAGTAATTTGAAATGATTTAGAATTCATGAAAATCAACTAGATCATATTCTTTTGACATCTACTTTAGTCTTCTTTATAATACTTATAGATCACTCAACAAAGCATCCATTTACCAGTCAAAAAAAATATGACAGCTAAAAGAAACTGAATAGTCAAGTCATCTTAGAAAACGGTTTGTCTTAATTTGGAAACTCTTTCAAAATCATATCTATACCTTAAATTGTGACTTTATTTTAACAAAGATTGGTGGAGCATGTTACAAATAGAAATGACAAATCAAGTACAAGTTATGGTATAATTCAACCTAACATGATTGTTCTACAAGGAGTCCACATGTTTACTTCTGAGAGAAGAAACATTTATTGGAGGTGGAATCTTACTTGTATTTGAAACCCAAAATGTCATTGGATCTACTATAATATTGTAAGGTGCTTGCTCAAGATGGGCAAGAAAAACAATTCCAAAACCAAAATTAACAGTCAAGTATCTGAAAGGATGCTCACACCAAATACAGTAAATTCAAATCGTTACTTCTGATAACCAGCATATAGGGATAAGTAAGAAATTTGACCCAAACAGATGGAATCAACACAGTAATCATTGTTCTTCAGATTCAAGCAATCAACCCAAAACACAGTAGAAATTTAAAGTATCAATCTCAGTTCAACTCTAGATCTGTCTTCAATATCAATTGAGTTCATGCTATCTCAGGATGAATAGCTCAGTATACCCGTGTGCACCACCTGGGGAGATCACCGTGAATGAATAAGGTAGGTAAACAGCAATCGCCTGGAACAAGGGTGGGATAATCCTCACGGGTCTGAAGTATGCCCGCCTCTAGACAATGGTCGATGCCAGCATAGAGTCGCAGACACACAACTATATTATGGTCATTGGCAATGAAGTGATGCAATCCCCGATTGGGACGACAGAGAAGTATCTTATCGCTTCCAAGATCCGCGCACTGGCAATGGCTCTATCTATGACTTAGACTCTCGATCCCGAGAAGTCCCGATGACTGGATGAGAGCGGCCTGATCCAACACGAGTCAAGTCCCTAGCAACGATGAATCTGAATGTCACCCGATCACATGCAATTCAATCCTCAGTCGCTATCTATACTTTCCAGATGCTATGCCTAGGAGAGATGATAGACAGAAATTGTCACCAGAGCAATCGTCCTCTTCCAACCGCCTGGAAACAATTAACAAGAATGAGATTTATGCAAAGATATGTGAACGGAATTAAAAGTAGAGCACACGAATTCTCAATTTGAGGTTTGCGTCCCAACCAAAGAGCGATTGGCCGAGGGGGGCTACGTCCTTGAGCAAATCGACTTGGATCCAGATGACCAAATTCGTGATGATCTCATACGATGAAATGAGCCACAATATATACTATTCAAAGCTGCCTTCCCAAATGGGTTGGCCATAGCGGATAATTTAAATTATTAGATAATTTAAATTTAAATATTATTTATTTAATAATTTAAATTTATAATTAGCATTATTATTATTTTATTTAAAATATTAAATGCAGATAATTAGTGTTTAAAAACACTATTTTGTTTTTCCCTCCAAAATTCACCTCACGTAATTTTGGGGACATGACAAATATCATCATTAAGACAATAGAATATGTTTAAACTTTAAACACAGGTAAAAAGGACAAACACACCATAAAATCAAATATAAACAGATAGAAAGCATGCTCACAAAATGCAACAGCAAAAAAATCGTAATAATGTCCATCATAGTCTATTCCAAAGCCTTTCTAACTCACAATGACAGAACGCAATTCTGTAACATTGTCATCAAAGCAAACAAATTCATACTGACAATAGAGAATTGCCAACCCTTTACTGCCAGGCCAATCGAAAATGTTGAGAGTAAAGACCACAGCTGAGATAATAACTTTGAATTTTACAAGATCAATCCAATACGACAAGGAAATATGCTACCATATGTCTACTTCCTAATTCCAATTAATTCCATTAGTTCAGCACAGCACTCTTCACCCTAAGTTATAAGCAACAACACAGACATAAAGCAGGAAACTCTAGTTCTATCAGTAGAGAAATCTGCACTTCACTGAAATTGAATATTATGCAATGCAATTCTTTCAATCCAAGAATTTGACAGAATTTCTTGAATAAAATCCTAAATCAACCTTAGTCACTATTCAAATAGAAAATATGTATATCCCTCCTTCCTACCTCTTCAACATGTGTTTCATCAATTTTGCGTTTTTGGTGACGAGTCATTTTCAAGCTTCCACCCTGTGGAATAGAAAAAAAATCCAATATTTTATGAAAACGAATTAGAATTACAGCATGAGCCTCTAAATTGAAAAGGAAACTCATGATGACAAATAAATAATATAGAATCTTATGCTGGATGCTTGAGAAATTAGCATAAACTAAAATTCAGATGAATCTAGCGACTAACATACTTTGTCCTCAATTTTTTCATCTGCATCAGTCTCTACAGACTCAAGTTCAAGTTGCTCAATCTTCACCCACTCATCAAGCCTTCTATTAACTGCAGCCACAGTATATTTAGGTCAACTTTCAAATACTTCATGCACTATTTTACCTGAAATATTTTTTTATTATGCATTGAAAGAAGTATTTATATACACATTCAACTGTCAAACTCTGGTTGACAGGATGACTGATTCATTTTCAAAAAAAAACCATAAAAAATTTATGACCAATTCTTATGCCTGACCACTATATGAATAATGATGATAAGTCCACAAATGCATTTGAAACATTCTAAGCTGTATGAAGGCCTTCCCTAATCTTCCATCTCTTCACTCCCTCTTATCTTTGTATGTCTACATTATCAAAAATGCCTACACAAACATTTCATATTGAATAACTTGAGCATTCCAACTGTCGATGAGGTTCTGAACCAAAGTTTAATTAACCAAAAAATCGAGATGACCATACTGACTTATATTCTCTGGATTATGAATATAGAAAGATATGAAAGAGATGCTATTCTACTCTTAATGACTCCAATTTAATAACCACTCCCAATAAATGAGAACATTCAGTCAATGGCATATCATGATTGCATATTTAAAATAGGATTATCAACTAGTAAACCGGTTATATTAGTCATGTTTGCAGAATGGCACAGAATACAGTAGGTGTGAAAGATATCGACTCATGCTATGGCTTCCTGTGCAAATACATGGTAAAAAGAGAACCTAAACGTTTTTGCTAGCTTATTTTAGTGTATCAGTCCTCTAGATGAATCTGAGCAATGGAGGGAAAGCAAACTGTTTTAAAATTCCTCAGCTATTTGTGTTTTCATGGAGTGTGATGATAAGTATAACAGATTATGCACAAACAGCTCTAATATTGTGTAATAAGTGCAACCAGATCTGGAAGTCTATCTAAAATTAAAAAATGTTTAGAAGCAAACTTTTTCAGATGTGGCTGTGCCTACATAGAAGACATGATTATAAAATGTGGTAGGATGCAGAAAGCTTGTGAATTGTATGACAATCTACTTGATCATGTTGGAGTACTGCAAAACGCAGTCATTTCTGGTTATGCCAAAATGGTGTTGCCTTATATTTTTCTACCAATGGAAACTAACAGGGTCATCTTCAGACTCTTCATCCTTTTCCAGCTTGTGCCCAAATTATAGTTTTAAAACAGGGTATGGAGATCCATCAAATTAATTGAAAAGCATAACTTGGTTGGATATGGTTTTGACTGCACTAATAGGCACGTACAAAACTTTAACACATAGCTCATGAAATCGTTGAATAATCAAAAAAATAAAAAAGAATCTTTTGGGCAAGGCCTGATAGGATGTACGACTGAAAGAGATGCAGCACATTGTTTTTGCCATGTCTTCGCATTTCATTTGATTTGCAAAGGCCAAAAGGAAATGAAGAAGAAACCCATGCTTCAAACTTTCAAACAACATATTTCTGGGCTTATGTGCTGCTGGGATAAGTGCTCCACATTCTCAGCTATACTGAGCTTCATTTTTAGTTGTCTATAATTAGAAGGGGGTACCCATAATTAACCCCCACTAAGTCTAACCAATCAAAAGAATAATAACCATTTAAATGGGTAAATTGAAATTTGTGAGTAGTTGGTCACTAGATATCCTTGTAAGTTATGAATGCAATCACTAATGGAGGGGCCACAAAATGATGTTCTTAGAAAGCAATTCAAAGAGGAGTTGAACAAAATTACAATCAGAAACTGAAGACCACCAAAAAAATCTTGAACCTGGATTTTAAAATGACAGAAGTGAATAAAATCTTCTGGTCTGATCTTCCAAAGACTTCAGATACAAGGGCAAATAAAGTTAAGGGGAAATAACACTGTAGCTTATATATTCCCTCTATAGCTACGGTAAGTGAAACAGCTGGCATGCCAGTGAACTTACCTTATAGTTGGAAAGGCAATGTTTCATATTCAATTCCATAATTATAGGCAGTCGGAAACATAGGTAATAAGATGAAACTTTGTTAAAATAGTATTCATGTTGTAGTACAATATTAAAAGCCGTTCAGTATCTTTTAATTCAAACTACAAGTTTGTTCATAAGATGTACCTTTGATCAGTTTAAAGAGAAAAAATATGGCCATATTTATAACATTTTAACTTTTGAATATGATCCAGGTGCCAGTTTGGGGCACCTCCCCTAAAAGGAGATCACCCAGCCTAGGTCTCAGTTTCTTTACTGTCACTCAGAATCTGAAACCATTTTGAAAAGATAAGAATCTTGTCTAAGTCATTCCACTTCACATTGAGGCCTCAGATTTTTCAAAATATGATCTAAGGACCCCAAATATCAAAATACAAAATGTATCCAAAAGACAAAACAAAATCAAAAATCAAAACAGTGTTTTGATGAGCTTCATGTTGCAACAAGTCCTGACAAGTTCTTGAGAGAATGTGTTTTGCATGGCTTTTCAGATTTGAAGGCAAATTACTTCACATTCTAATTTTAAAATTTTGATTTCCTGCTAAAATAGTAGCTATAAAGGAATTGTTACATGTGTATGAAGAAAGAACCATTCACATGGACAATAGCAGCCAAGAAAAGGTTTGCACATTTATAAAGGAAAAAAATAAAAAATCATGTGCTTGCCTTGCCTGAGTTTAACTTTACTAAAGTGTTTCAAATTGGATTGAGATGCAACTGGAACAGTAATTAAAGCAAGCTTAAGGAAGACCAGTTGCACACTTCAAAGGGAAGTTAAAAAAGGAAAATAATAGTAATTAGAATAAGCTCAGGAATTTTGAGCTATAGTTCAAGCATATTGAAGAACTGGAGACACTTTTTGCTACTTATTGGTCCATGAATTGTAACAATTAAAAAAATTCCAATATTGATCAAGTGCTCTTGTGTTTCCCAAAATGATTTGCTCTTTAAGGAGGTTCAAGGTTTTGATTTTACTCATCTCTGTCACAAAATGGTTCATATTTGTAAGTCTTAAGATGCATATTGACTAATGTTGAAAAAACTGCATAAAGAGGCCTTGATTGCATTTTCAAGTTTAGAGTTTTACATTTTTAAGTTTAAGCCCGAATGCATAATCAGTAAGTGTGGTGGCTTTGTAATCAAGTGTTTGCTCATTATCAAAATCCTGTTCAACTCGTCAAAGAAGAGTTCAAGCTTGAAAGAGGTTTATGAAAGCCTTCAATCAGACATTCAAGGATTGGTTCAGCCAGTCACATTTCTTAAGTCCAAACAGCCACACAAAAGGAATTAACTGGCAAATCCAATGGAAGGTCTTTCACCAAACCAGACAACCAAGTGACCTCACAAAGTCTGAACAGAAGATTGAAGACATATGGAGAGGCTTGCAGGTGACTAACCATTTCTTTTATTGGTCAATCACATTTCTGAAAAAGAAATCCACTTGCCAATGATGGAATGTCCGATAACCAATTTAATTGGCTCTCATGGTTGAAGCCAATGTGAACGAGTGAGCCCCAAGATAGCTAATGAGTTGCTTGATCGGAAAACCAGGGTTGCCAGAGAAACCAAGAAGGATAGAATGTACAAATGGGCAATTGAAAGAAAAGGCAAGTCTTCTTTGATTGGTTCTTCAGGCTTGGAGGAGGAAACAAGGCAGATCAAATGTTTGATGAGGCAATCCAAAGAGAAATGAGACTCTTTTGATCACGTATTAACAATGAAAAAAAAAGAGACAATCTTCTTGACACACATTGAGCCAACCACTATTGATTTCTTGACAGATGTATTAGATTAATATTTGCTTAATATATTAATGCTCAATATTGTAATCTATTAGTTTAGATTCTTTCCATTCTTTTATTTTAGTTTACTTCAGTTTCGTTTTAGAAACATCCAGATTTATTTCTAAATCTGATTATTGTAAATTATATAAAGAGTTTGCCTCTTTCTCTCATTAATACATTCAAGAATTTACCTAATATGGTATCAAAGCAAGAGAATTGTTTATTTTTTTAAATTCGTAGGAAATTTTTCTGAAAAATAAAAACAATCAAAGATCTCCATGAAGCCTCTTTTTCTGTTCAAAATCACGGGTTTTGTTTTTAAAAAAAAAAATATATCGTGGGTTTGAGAACAGCAAAATCGCAGTTTTTTGTCATGATAAAAATCGCGCTTCTGAAGTATTTTTTGGGTTTTCTGAGGCAAAATTGTGCCCTTTCTTTCTGTACAAAATCGTGATTCCATTCTGAGCATTTAAAAACACGGATCTTTGACACAATTTTTTGGTCACGATTTGAAGGTTTTCTTCTGCTCGAGTTTTTTTCTACACGTGATTTAAATTGCGACTTTTGTTCTTTATCTGCTAAAAATTGTCTAATTTTTTTGAAGACTTTGGGATGCAATTTTCTGATATCTTCTTGGGCACGGTTTGGTTGATTTTCTGCTCGCGATTTTCATCTTTGAAGGGTTTTTATGCGTCGCGACTTCTGCCCGCATTTTGTTTCAAGAATTTTGTAGGGTTTCTGCTAGTATTTTGCTGCACAAATCTTTCCAGCAATCTAGGGTTTGTTGTACCTCATTTTCCTGTGGTTTTCTTGGGCAATTTAAAAATCTGCCTAGGGTTTTTTTGGGTATCATTTTACCAGATTTGTGCCGTTGGTTTTGTGGCTCTGTTTTGACAGCTTTTTAAGTTCAAGGGCTTTGTACCTTTATTCTGCCATAATTCATTTGAGGGTCTTGTGCAAAATGGCTTCCTTATCACACATTATGCTTGAAGGCAGTCGAAGTTCAACGATGGCAATTACAACACCTAGAAGCAACATATGATGACAATCTTCGAGTATCAGTGTCTTGACCAAATTGTTTTGGGCAACGCTACACATCCTACAACGACGGATAAAGATCAGGAAAAGTTTGATGAGAAAAATTGGGAAGCCATCATGCTTATTAAACTCTCAATCACAAATGATCAGCTGCCTCAGGTGTCGTCTGGCAAAACAGTTACAGAAATTTGGGATCATATGAAAGGCTTGCATGAAACATCCAACAAGAGTCCAGCGTTCTTTTTAAAGAACATGCTTTTTTCGATCATGATGGATGAAAAGATGTCTCTACAAGAGCATCTCACAAAAATCAAGGACATCCATGATCAGTTGGAGGCAAATGGTCGGAAGATGGAGGAGGAAGATATGGTAGTCATCACTCTAAAGATTCTACCAAAGTCTGATGAGCACTTTATTAAGACACTCAACATTACCTCAACTAATGTTGATTTGAAGTTTCCAGATCTCTGCAACAAACTTCTGCAATAGGATCGATGGAAACAGCAGTTCAGTAGCGGTGTTGGTTCATCCTCCTTAGAGCAGGTCTTTCCTGCCAAGACATTTCACAAGAATAAGGAAAAAAATCAGCCCTCTCAGCAACCCAGTCAAGCGCAATCTAAAGATTCTTCCAAGAAGAAGAATATTCAATGTAACTATTGTTACAAGTTCGGTCACATGAAGAAAGATTGCCGGAAACGCTTGGCTTCTGAACAAAACAAGCAAGGAGAGTCTAAACCCAAAGTCCATGTTGCAAAGCACATTGAGCAGGAGTTTGCGTTCTATGCTTTTATGGCCAAGAGTTCAACAGATCTTGTGAAATCTTCTACTTGGTATATTGATTCAGGTGCATCTCGACATTTCACTCATCGTCGAGATTGGTTCATTGAATACATGCCATTCAAAGATTCTGTTATCTTTGGAGGAGGCAAGGAGTATACTGTTGTCGGAAAGGGCAACGTGCAAATTCATTCCGGATGGAGAAATTTAATTTTTCTCGATGTATACTTTGTACGTGGCATGGAGTTGAATTTACTCTTAGTTAGTCAAATCATGACTCACTCTCCTCAGCTAGATATTGTTTTCAACATGCATACATGCAGCATTGTTGATAGAGAGACTCGCACTACAATTGTTCAGGGACTTGAGGATCATGGTCTATATAAACTTGTTGATTCTAGTGATTCTCAAGAGCACGCTATGGCAGCCAAAAGTACTTCCATCAGCAGCCTTTGGCATTAGTGTTATGGGCACCTGAACATGCAATATCTCTCTCAGCCATCTCGAGATGATCTGATTGGTGGCCTACCTACAATTTAGACTTAGAATCATGGAGTATGTGAGGCTTGTCAGGCTGGAAAGCAGCATCGGACTCCATTCTCTAATGGTGACTCATGGCGAGCTTCCAAGGTATTAAAATTGGTTCACGTTGATTTATGTGGCCCAATGAACACTCCTGTTACTGGTTGCAAGTATTTTCTATTATTTGTTGATCATTTCAGCAAAAAAATGTGGGTGTATTTTTTGAAAAACAAATCAGATGTGTTTGGTATATTTTAGCAATATAAGGCCTTAGTTGAAAAAGAGTCTAGATCTCCAATAGTTACTCTTAGGTCTAATAATGGGGGAGAATTTTGTTCTACTAATTTCTCCAATTTCTATGTTGCACATGGCATTAAGTGCCAACTTACCACACCTTACACCCCTCAGCAAAATGGTGTCATGAAACATAGAAATCACACCATTACTGAAATGGCTCGTTCTATGTTGAAGCATAGACATGTTCCTAAGAAATTCTGGGCTAAAGAAGTAAATACTGCAGTCTATATTTTGAACCGATCTCCTACTCATGCCGTTAAGATGACTCCTGAAGAAGCTCGGTCTGGACGGAAGCCTAAGATTAGCCACCTAAAATTTTTTGGCTCTACTACTCATGTGTGGATTCCAAATGCCAAGTGCACTAAGTTGGATTCCAAAAGCCAGAAACTCATGTTCATTGGTTACAATGAGAATCACAAGGAATATAGACTGATTGATGTAGATACAGATCATCTCATCTTCAGTCGTGATGTTGTGGTTGATGAAAATAGTGGGCCCTTCTTTCACTCTTCTCCTTCTGTGAGCCTTGAGGATCAGTCTCAAAAAGCTTCTAATTTGGGTGTTTACCTTCCCCTAGCTCCACCTGATGGGAGGGATTTTGCAGTTGTGCAGGCACCTCAGCAGAATATTCCACCAACCACCCCTCCTCAAGATGATTTGGATCCCCTTCTAGATAATTTGGTTCCAGTTGACCCAGTTGACGTTGTTCCCCCTGATTCAAAAGTTGGTGCATCTACCCTTCGGCCTAAATGGTGGGCTAAGACCATCAGTGATCTTCATGATGATGGATTGGTTGAGGGTAGATCTGCTTGGAAAAAGAGCAAGCAACAAAATACTGTCAATTTTGCTCTAATGGCTAACCTTCATAGCATCTCAAAGCCTCAGACATACACAGAGGCTAAAGGCATACCTGAGTGGGAACAGGCTATGGAAGCTAAACATCATAGCCTTCTGAAGAACAACACTTGGGTGCTTTCTGATCTTCCACCTGGGAAGAAACCCATTGGCTGCAAATGGGTGTATAAAGTTAAGTATAAGGTTGTATAAAGTTAAGTATAAGGTTGACGGAACCCTTGATAAGTATAAGGCTCGATTGGTAGCCAAAGGGTTCTCACAAAAAGAGGGCATTGACTATGAGGAGACTTTTGCTCCTACAGCCAAATGAGTACCATTCGGCTTGTTCTCTCTATTGCAGCCCAATTTGGATGGAAAGTCCATCAAATGGACGTCAAGAGTGCATTCCTCAATGGGGATTTGCTGGAAGAAGTTTACATGACACAACCTCCTGGCTTCAAGGTTGCTAGTAAAGAGCACCAAGTATGCAAATTGGTGAAAGCACTCTATGGCCTTAAACAAGCACCATAGGCATGGTACATGAAAACTAATAAGTACCTAGTGGATCATGGTTTTCAGCATAGTCCTTCTGATTCTAATTTGTATGTCAAACAGACTGGTAATGATATCTTATTGCTTGTTGTCTATATTGATGACTTCATCATTACTGCCAGCTCAGATCATCTGATTGAGAAGATAAAACATAATCTCAGTCAATCATTTGACTTGACAGATTTGGGGCTCCTCCATTATTATCTCGATGTAGAGGTTTGGTAGACTAATAGCAGTACCTTCATCTCTCAGTCGAAGTATGCCAAGAGCTTGTTGGCCAAGTTTTGGATGACAGATTGCAAACCTGCATCTACACCTATGGAGAAAGGGCTGAAGTTATCTGCCAAATCAGATTCACCTGTGGAGAATGAATCAGCATTCAGGCAACTAGTGAGCAGCCTCATTTATCTCACTACCACTAGACCTAATCTTAGTTTTGCAGTGAGCTACATCTCTCGCTTCATGACAGCCCCTAAAGCTGAACATTGGGTTGCAGCAAAGCGTGTGTTGAGATATGTGAAAGGCACTTCCGACTTTGGCATTCTGTATGGAAGGTGCGAAGATCCTAAGCTGATTGACTATACAGACTCAGATTGGGCAAGTTTTGTTGATGACATAAAGTCTACTTTAGGGTATGTATTTAGTTTGGGCACAAGTGCAGTCACATGGACCAACAAGAAGCAGCAGGCAATGGCTCTCTCCTTGACTAAAGTTGAATATCGAGGAGCTGTTAAAGCAGCTTGTGAGGCAGTTTGGCTTCAAAGGATGCTTTCTGACATGCAAATGTCTCAAGCAAGACCTTCCCCCTTGTACTGTGACAATCAAGGGGTGTTGAAACTCGCCAAAAATCCAATTTTCCATGAAAGGACAAAGCATGTTGAACTTCATTGTCATTTCATCCGCCAGCTTGTCGAAGATGGATTAGTAGCATTGCAGTATGTTCCAACAGAGGATCAGACTGCTGATATTCTCACCAAGTCTCTGAGCCCAGATAAGTTTGTCAAATTTACGGGGCACCTTGGTGTAGTTGATAGATTGAGCATTAAGGGAGGTTATTAGATTAATATTTGCTTAATATATTAATGCTCAAGATTGTAATCTATTAGTTTAGATTCTTTCCATTCTTTTGTTTTAGTTTACTTCAGTTTCGTTTTAGAAACATTCAGATTTATTTCTAAATCTGATTATTGTAAATTCTATAAAGAGCTTGCCTCTTTCATTCATTAATACATTCAAGAATTTACCTAATAAGATGGCATATAGACCATTGAACTAGCCAATCAGCTATCACTAAACCAATATCTGTCCCTACAAAGCAAAGCCTGAATGGGTGAACGGAACCTATTTGAATTCCATGAGGTGAGCAACAATTAGGTGTGAGCTGAATTGAATGCAGCCGCCATTAATTTGCCCTTTCCTGCAAAGGTCAATAAAACCTAAGGAATTCGTTTGCATTTTCCACCAAGTCAATTCTGAATTGATTGAAAGCTAACTAGACCATTATAAAGTGACCACAGAGCCAAGTTTCAATGATCAGAAACACACAGAACAAACAAAACTAAGGATCAAGATGGCAAGTTTGAATTTTTGAAATGCTAGTTGTAAAAAATCTTTGAAGCCCTAGAGGATTAAGATGGCCCTAAAGAGAGAAACTCAACCCCAACCATCCCCAACGAGTCTGAGATTTCTATGGCACCTACCAAAAGGACTAGGAATGTTTTCGGGAAGGAAACAGAAGAAAACCCCTGGATATTCTTTAAGGATGCCAGAGCCAACAGGGGTGGAACCCTGAATTACTCAAGCAGGGATTTGTTCTTCCATGGCTGGTCCACAAGTCAAGTACTGCCCCTAATCAATAATATACAGGAATAAGACTTAGGAAAGATGGTAATCCCCAATTGTTTTGAAAACCCTAGTATCATCTCATGGACTATACAAAATTGTGAGAAAAGTAGGGTTGCAAAGAATTTCAGGGGGCTAGTAGTATTGGACGTGAGTGCAGCATAAATTATAAAGGCTTTTGGACTACGGAAAGATAATGTGGAAACCTTTCAATAAGCAAGTCCTTGAGACAAAATACAACATGAAGTTATGAACAAGTTCCTCTACCAGAATGTGGAATTGTAGAGGCATACATATTATGCAGACAGCAGGCCTTGTGCTCAAATGAGGATGGATGATGACATGACCAACCCTTCAACATTGAAATTTGAAATATTCAAGGAACCTTTTGAAGTGACCTTGTCATCAAATGGTGGGATTAGACAATGACAAAGAGGTTGACAAAGCCACTGCCCCTTCTTGACTGGCATTCTCCATGCACGCCACTGAGCAGCATATAACTTTGCCAGATATTTGTGTCAGTTGTTTGGCAAGGAGATACTAACATACAAGAAGAGTACATCACATTCCATTTTGGCATTATTCTTTTATATGACATTTGTCACATGCCAAAATGTGGCCTAGGAAGATGAAGGTGGTTAGGTATGGAAAAGATGCTAAAGCACAAGAGGTTACAGAAAAGCCTGTCTAGCTGTGGAGCAAGCATATGGAGAAGCACCACATGAGAATTGGTTACAACAGGTTTGAGTATTACATTGTTACCCCATTGTTCAAAATCATTTTTGGAAGGAAGGAGCAAGGTTGGGATCACCCTTGTTGAAGATTTTGTGACCCAACTTATATTTTATTCCAAGTGATATAGTGCATAACTGGGTGACTGGTGGCTTCATCCAAACTGCAAATACATGAGAGTATATGGGTCCAATGTGCCTCCACTTGCATTGCAACTGCATGTTCCCATAAGAATTTTGTGTTTGGAATTCATCATGCAGTTAGGATTTGCTGATGAATAATTTGGAAGAACCGGTGAGCAAGCATTCATAGCATCCTCAGTGGGACTTGAGGTTTTACATTTGAAAACAGATGCTCCTAACGAGTGGCCTCTCAAATTTTGCAACAGCTGAATTTTGGGAACTCAGTCATACAGAAGACATGACCCTAATAGATTCATATCAATCAAAAAGGGCTGCTACAGGAGTACACCCATGATTTTGATGAGATTGAAAATCTCACAGGGAATTGTATGGCTTATACAAATTTTGTAGATAGGAAAATCATATTGGGCAAGATTCGAAATGTCTAAGGCCAGAAGAAAAAAGGAATATCCCTCTTACCTCAGTATGTTCCCAATCCTGGATAACCCCCTTCAAATAATAAAAGCTCTTATAAATTATTTGTTTTGATTTTTTGATCTTACCAAGACAGAGAAGAAGCAGATGGCTCAAGGAATGTGAAGCAGATCCTGTGTAGATCGCTAGAGAGATACTGGTTGGTCTGGAGACAGGACCAAAAGGTGGAGCAAAATTGAAGGTCCCCTGGCAGATGAATTGGAAGATGTTGCTGAGGGAATTCATCCTCCCACCCATACAGTAAAAGAGCCTTATGAACAAGAAGCCAATCTGGAAATTATCCAAGTTCCAAAGACTAAAGAATTGCAAGACCAAAAGCTAGTGAAGCATCAAGCACTACTTAATGATAATAAGTCCATCAAAACTAAAGAATTCAAAAGAATTGTGTTGACCTAGGCTTATCAAAAGGATACAAGTGGGACAAAAGTAACCAATGAAGCAGATGAAAAGGAACAAGATACTGTTGGTACCAGTTTTAAATCGTCATCCTATACTACTGAGATTGACATTGTCGATCTGACACCTAAGCATGGAAGAGAGATTGTAAGGAGTTTGTGGTTGCTTGCTGTTACCAAGATGGTTAATTGCCCAAGCAATAGTCCTAGATCACATGATACAAAGATATGATATCAGCCAAGTTTTTTGGTCAGAGCTCAAACTCAAGGAAAACTGTCAGGTACTTCCATAGCACTGAATCCATTATTGACAGGCAGATACTAATCACTTGGGTCATAGCTCTACTTTGTAATAGGCAAATGAATAAATCAACCCTAAAAGATTTCAAAAGCTATCTCTATTGAAGGTTGTGTAAGGCCCACTTGTTGTGAGACCCCTGTCACACTCATCGTTCCCTTGTTATTTTGCAATGCTATTTTGATCTACATGGATACTCTTGTGACAATGATTAAATGTTTATTGACTTCTTATTATGATGCATAGAGATGCTTATTTAGGATGTGATTCCAATGCTTATTGTCTTTATTGACTCGTATGATGTTAGATGACTTGTTTTCAGCAACTTGGATTATGTTGATGAATAACCCTGATTCTCTGCTAATTAGTTATTTATGAATTCTATGATGTCTATAATGGATAGAGGATTTACGCATGGTAATTGTGATATCATGTTATATGCTTATTAGAGTTTGAATTAATAATTATATGTACATGATCATGAGATGAGACGTATCGAGGTGTTTTGATGGATCGTATGGATTGTGAATCAATGTTCCTAGTTTTAAAGTAATGTATTATTTATAATGGTTAATTATCTTTTAGGATAGACTTCAGGAATATTCTTAGTTGTCACTCTTATCCTTTTTGGATAAAGCATTTGTAATCTTATATAAGGTGACTTTCGCTCCTTAGCTTAATATCAAATATCTTGGTAATTATTCTATATTGATTTATGTTATATGGTATCAAAGCACAAGTCAAGTTGCTTGGGACCAGTGAACGCATGGTGATCTATGAACTGCTATCAAGAGTGACGACTCGCACGCTTGTGATGCAAAACGTGTCAAAGGAGCATTGTACAAAATAGTATGGTACTATACAGATTCATGCAAGGAATATTTTGTGTGAAATTTCTACAAGGACAAATCATAGGGTTTGCATGCAAAATCGCGGAATTTTTTTGTTGAAAATTGCGTCCAATTTTTCAATCAAAATTGCGGATCATTTTCTTTCTGAAAACCGTAACAAATTTCTGTAAGAAATTGCTGCTGGAGAAGAAACCCAACGACTAGGGCATCAATGTGAGTTTTTGACACTTTTTTTTAATAAAAATCACAAGCCTATTCTGTGCTTACTTTTAGCAATTTCTTAAATAAAATTGCACTTGTTCCTTGCAGGTTTTAAAATTGTGGCTAGGGCTAGGGATTTACCCAAAAATTTAAGTATTTACTAGGGGCCTTTTTTGACAAGTTGTGGCTGGACAAGAGTTTTTTTTGCCAATTTTGTCGAAAACATGGATGTTTTGTTCAATTTTTTTGGCAGTCTTTTTACAAAATTGTGGCTGTTTGAGTGACACCTAAGGGTTTTTAATTTTTGCCTAATTTTGTTTGTGGTCTTCTTTCAAGGCAGCTAGGGTTTCAATAGGAAGCCAATTTTTTTGCTCTTACTCTGTAAATACACCTTACAGGAGGAAAAAAGGCTTCATTACCCAACATCATGTTGGAAGGCAGCCAAACTTTTTTTGGCAAGAACTACAACACATGGAAGCAACACATGCTTACGATCTTCCAAGTGCAGATGCCTTGATAAGATCGTCCTCGATGTTGACACTCGACCAATGGTTGTAGGTAAGAACCAAGACAAGTTTGACATGCATGATAAAGAAGCCGTCATGCTGATAAAGTTATCAGTGACCAATGAAATGCTTCCAGAGGTTCAAACAAGCACATCCTCTGCAGCAATTTGGAAGCACCTACGGGATTTGCACAAGACTTCAAATAAAAGCAAGGGCTTCTTCCTCAAAAATATGCATTTTTCAATTATGATGAATGAGACAACATCCTTGCAAGGGCATTTACTAAAAATCAAGGACATCAAAGATTAGTTGTCTACCATAGGTCAAAAGATGGAAGAAGATATGGTGGTAATTATGTTGAAAAGCTTACCATGGGCCTATGAACATTTTATTGAGACACGCAATATCACATCAACCAATGTTGACCTAAAGTTCAAAAGAGTTGTGTAATAAGCTCTTACAACAAGACAGATGAAAGAAACAGTTTGGCAGTAGTAGTGATACATGGAGTGTGGAATAGGCATTTGTAGCCAAGGGCAAGGGCAAGGGCAAAGGCAAATGGCCTCAAAAGAAAGGACAGGGGAATAATGAGGATACTTAGAAGAATTTGAAAAATATCGCATGTCATTATTATGGTAAAATGGGTCATATGAAGAAGCACTACAAGAAAAGGTTGGCTGAAGAGAAATCCAACCCGGGAGGGTCCCAACAAAAAGCTCATGTCACATAGCATTCAAAGGAGGAGTCAACCTTCTATGCATTCATGGCCAAAAGACCACCAGCTCAATCCAAGTCATCTGCATGGTATATAGATTCAAGAGCATCACATCATTTCACCCACAAGAAAGATTGGTTCACAAAGTACATGGCTTGCTCTGGTTCAGTGATCTTCAGTGGTGGTGAGTACATTGTTGTCGGCAAAGGCAATGTTCAGATAACCTCTAAAGGGAAAATTTTGATTTTTCTCAATGTGTACTATGTACCAAGCATCGAGCTTAATTTGCTCTCTCTGTGTCAAATTATGCACCACAGTCCCAACTTGGATGTCATTTTTCATAAACATAAATGCTATATAGTTGACAAAAAATCAAATAAGACTATTGCAGTCAACATTAAAGATCATTGATTATATCAACTGACTAATACTAGAGAGGATCAGGGGCATGCATTGGAAACCAAAAGTGCATATGATATCAGTACACTATGGCATCAAAAATATGAGCACCTCAATCTTTCTTATCTCTCTCAATTGTCTTGAGAGAATTTGGTAGAAGGCCTTCCTAGTATTCAACAACAGATATTTGATGTTTGCGGAGCTTGCCAAGCAAGGAAGCCACACAGAACTCCATTTGTAGAAGGATATGCTTGAAGAGCCATGAAGGCCCTACAATTGGTTCATGCAAAAATTTGTGGACCAATGAACACGGCATCTGCCATTGGTGCTAAGTATTTTCTTCTATTTGCAGATGATTTCAATAGAAAAATGTGGGTGTATTTTTTGAAAGAAAAATCAAATGTGTTTAACAAATTTCAAAAGTTCAAAGCATTAGTAGAGAAAGAGTGAAGATGTGACATCATTACTCATTGATCTAATGATGGAGGTGAATTTTGTTCAAACGAGTTCAATAAATTTTGTGCCAAACACGAAATCGAGAGGCAATACACAAAACCCTATACTCCCCAGAAGAATGGAGCAGTTGAGAGAAGGAACTATACAATTATGGAAATGGCCAAGTGTACGATGGAGAATAGGAATGTTCCCAAGATGTTTTGGGTTGAGGCAGTTTACATTGCAGTTTATCTACTTAATAGGGCTCTAACACTGGCAGTGAAGGAGAAGACCCTAGAGGAAGCTTGGTTTGGGAGGAAACCTAAAATTATTCATCTTAAGGTCTTTGGTTCTCTAGCATATGCATGGATTCCAAATGAAAAGAGAACTACGTTAAGACCCTAAGAATAAAAAATTAATGCTTATAGGGTATAGCGGCAATCATAAAGCCTACCAACTAACTGATGTGGACAGTAACCGCTTGACTTTCAATAGAGATGTAATTGATGAGGAAATTGGGCCGCCCTTTCAGCTCTCTCCAAAGTTCAAGATTACCAAAGAACAATTTGTTGTGGTTGAGGATTCAAGTATTAAGCTTTTGGAAGCTTCACCTGAAGGGGGGGAGGATTGTGCACAAGAGGAGTCTCCCAAGCAAGTACCTATACCTGAATTCATTGATGATAACTTGGATCAGCATTCAAATGACATAGAAACAAGAAGTCCAAGTCATCATGACAACACTGACTTGGCAAAAGAGACTTCCAGGAAGATACCAAAGTGGTGGGAAAGCACCATTCGAGATGTTTGGGATGATGAAATGATCAAGGGAATATCATCGAGGG
This sequence comes from Sequoia sempervirens, assembly GCA_007258455.2. Taxonomy (NCBI): domain Eukaryota; kingdom Viridiplantae; phylum Streptophyta; class Pinopsida; order Cupressales; family Cupressaceae; genus Sequoia; species Sequoia sempervirens. Next base: position 89,910,278 of record VDFB02000015.1, read on the forward strand.
GCAAAAGCAAGAACATAGTTAACTTTGCTCTTATGGTCAATCTTTAGGGAGTTTATGAGGCCCAAGAATTTGCGGAGGAAAAAGGAAAACTTGAATGGGAAAAGGCCATGGGAACCAAACATAAGAGCCTTATGAAAAATGAGACTTGGGATCTTTCAAATCTTCCACCATGGAAGAAACCCATTGGTTGCAAATGGGTGTACAAGGTCAAGTACAAGTCAGATGGTACTCTTGACAAGTACAAAGCTAGGTTGGTTGCAAAAGGATTCTCACAGAAAGAAGGCATTGACTACAATGAGACCTTTGCTCCTACAACAAAGATGAGCACCACCTAATTAGTTCTAGTCATGGCAGCACAATTTGGTTGGAAACTCCATCAAATGGATGTAAAGAGTGCCTTCCTCAATGGCGATTTGGAGGAAGAAGTGTACATGTATCAACCTTAGGGTTTTCAAGTTGCAAGAAAGGAGCATAAAGTATGCATACTGAAGAAATCTATATATGGCCTAAAGCAAGCACCCAGGGCATGGTATATCAAAATTGATAGGTATTCAATTGAACAAGGATTCTGGTAGAGTCCTTCAAATCCAAATTTGTACGTCAAAAGCATAGGCAATGAGATCATTCTACTAGTCATTTTTGTAAACGATATCATCATTACAAGTAGTGAGGCACATTTGATTGAACAAATCAAATGTAATTTGAGTAAAGCCCTTGACATGACTAATTTAGGCCTCCTACATTACTGCCTAGGTGTAGAAGTTAGGAAAACAGGTAGTGGTGTTTTTATTTCTCAATCCAAATATGTTAGGAGTTTGTTATACAAGTTCAAAATGACAAATTGCAAAATCTCATCAACACCTATGGAGAAAGGGCTAAGCTTTCAGCCAAAACAGACTTAGAGGTAGTGAATGAATCAGCATACGTGAAACTAGTGAGCAATTTAATTTATCTTAGAGCTGCTAAACTTGATTAGAGCTATGTTGTGAGTTATGTTTCCCACTTCATGGCAGCACCAAAGGCAGAACATTGGGTTGCAGCGAAGAGGGTGTTGAGATATGTGAAAGGGACGCTTGACTTTGGCATTCTGTATAGCAGATGCAAAGATCCTAGGTTGGTTGGTTTTACAGATTCAAATTGGCCAGGTTATGTGGATGACAGAAAATCCATTTCTGGCTATACTTTCAGCCTTGGCATGCGTGCAGTCATATGGACCAGCAAGAAACAATAGGCGGTAGCTCTATCCTCGACAAAAGAAAAGTATCAAGGAACAACAAAAGCAACATGTGAGGCAATATGGCTCAGAAGGATGCTTTCAGAGATGAAGATGCATCAAGCAGCGCCTTCACCCTTGTTTTGTGACAATCAAGGGGTGCTAAAACTTGCCAAGAATCCAAACTTCCATGAGTGTACCAAACATGTGGAACTTCATTGTCATTTCATCAAACAACTTGTAGAAGATGGATCGATTATGTTGCAGTAAAGTCCTTTCAACAATCAAACTAGAAACATTTTTACCAAGTCTTTGAGTCTTAAAAAATTTGTAAAATTTCAAGATAAACTTGGTGTAGTTAGTAGATTGACCATTAAAGGAGGGTATTAAAGTAATGTTTTATTTATAATGGTTAATTATCTCTTAGGATAGACTTTAGGAATATTCTTTATTCTTTTTTTTTTAGTTGCAAGTCTTATCCTCTTAGTTGTCACTCTTAATCTTTTTTGGATAAAGCATTTGTAATCTTATATAAGGAGACTTTCGCTCCTTGGGATAACATTGAATATCTTGGTAATTATTCCATGTTTTTTGTTATATCTAGTTCTACTTGTATGAGTGATTTCCAAGTGATATTTCACAAGTATTTATGCCTTCAGATTAATGTATATGTGAGCTATCTTGCATATGATTGTGCATTCTATGATCTAACCTCTTGTGCTTTGGCTTTGTTTTACATAATAAGAATTAGTGTTTGCAATGAGTGTGCAAGATTTACAGGATTGGCTAATGAAATGCACTAGAGGAAATGCTATGGATTCCCCCCTGTCTCATTCCACCTTATAGATTAATGAGACCCTAATTGTGTACTTCTAGTTATGCCACATCATCTTAGTCACATGTGACCAAGACCCTTCATGTTGAGCCTTGTGTTTACTTCCTAGTCCTTTAACCCTTCGTGTGTGATATAGTATGTGGTCCATGTTGTTTGGTTAGTGTTCGGATTTGTAAATAAAGTCAACTTTATTGGGTACTAGAATGCTGGTTTTCTTTATTTTTATGTGTATTTTGATCATTTGGGTTAGTGTTTTGGGTTGGGAAGCTTCTGGAGGGTCAGTATTTTAAAAAATTTCCACGCTAGCCTTTGATTATTATCTAGCATTTATGAGTGCATTTATTTGGAGTTCAAGTGTCTTCCAATCCACCTTGTTTGGAATACATGAGCCCATGTGGGCACATATGGGTGTGTAAAAAAATATTATGCTTTGTGCAAGTCTAAAAAATATCATGTAAGAGAATTTATTGGTGGTGGAAGATTTTGTTGACTTCAATATGCGATTGGCTTGAGGGTTGCCATGTAGCTCCTTCCCATTGGTGGGAAAGGGATGACATTGCATTCCCTTCATTAACCCTCTTCCTCGAATTTGGAAAGGGTGGTATTTTTGGATTCATTATTCACATTTTGAATTGGATTTTGGAGAAAAAAATTGTGTTGGAGAAAAAGAGAAGACTTCAAAATTTTGGGCTTCTATGTGGAGGAAAAAGAGCTTCTTGCTACCATTGTTACAAGCTTGATAAGGAGGTAGGCTTCCATATTATTATAATTTATTCTTCCTGCTTTCTTCATGTTTTGAAAGAGTAGAATGGTATTTTCTAAGCTTAATGCCTATTGTGTTTGGAACTGCTTTTCCTCCATCTCTTAAATTGCTTTGAGAGAAAAATGTTCTAAAGTTGGTCTTGTAGATTACGTTGGGAAGAATATATATGAGTATGTATTGTATAAGCTTGGAGAGTCTTGCTTGGTTATTGGTGTGTTTGTAAGCCTTGTTTGGGTGCCACCCTATGGGTTATTGGCCTAGGCATATGTGAGATTAGAATTGGGTGTGGGCAATCAAGGGAGCATGTAGTTCTTGTTACTTATCTATGTGGAGAGATAAGTGGTGTTCTTGAGCTCTTGAGGGGCTGTGGTTATGGCATGGAGAGATAAGTTTTGGAGGTTGGATGGTGGTTCTTAATCCTTGAGAGGTTTTTCTCGGTTCTTAAACCTTGAAAGGGTAATCTTTTGGAAAGACAAAATCCTTGAGAGAATATATATTGGCTTATGGTTCTATTTTGTTGCCATTGGGCATTAAGACCCTTGACAACCGTACTTCCCCTCAGCAAGTTCCCTCCTCCCCCTTGAGTAGAACCATGAGTGGTTTCTCAAGTTTGAAAGCTCTCTCCACATATCTTGTTTATTTGAATGTGGCTAAAAGTATCTTGAGTTTGCATGTGTGTAAATCCCTGGCTTTCCTCCATAGCAAGGGGATTGATGTTTGAAAACATTAGACAATCAAGAGGTAGCCTTCTCCCATTAGCCTCTTGAAGACTTATAGAGTTTGAAGCTCATTTTTTGAGTATCATTAAGTCTCTTCATTTTTGAAGGGGTTTCATAGCTATGTATCTTTGAAACCCATTTATATGTATACTCTCTATTTGATGAAAAACAAAAATTGTGAATTGTTATAAGTAGAGAATGAAGATGGACAGAGAGACCACCTCCTAATTGTATCTTGTTATATTAAACTCTGGAAATTAACTTCTATATCTTTGAATGTATGGACACTTATACAACTGCTAAAAAGTTGGGTTCTTTAGATGAGTTCCTTTGAGAAGGTTATGGTTAGTCAAATGTTGTAAAGAATCGGGCACTATTATATGTTGTCACTCAAGTTGTGATGAAAACGTCAAAGGGAAAGAATAGTATTTTAAGTAATAGTTAGCATTTTTGCCTCCAATTTCTCTTGGTCAAAAATATTTTTTGACTTGCATCTTTGGTGTGAATTAAACTATTTCCAAAAAAATAACTGCGAAATAGGTTAATTTATATGAGCTATTTTCAGAATGATTTTTTGGGAAAATCCAAAAAATCTATGGTCCCAACAAAGAGAGGACCAGCAAATTCCAAAGAATCCATGGTATCTCAATGGGTACAATAGCACGTCTGCATAAAATCTTCAGTCAAGCCTTTGGAAGGTGGAAAGCTAGCAACCTGTGGTCAGACCATATCTGTTGCCAGAAACTCATGAACCAATGTCCTCTCTCCATCTCTGCCTCTCTCTCTCATTATGTTCATGTATGCTTATGAAAGAAAAAGAATCACATGTATATGGATAGAGTTATGTTGGGATTATGGAACCCTTGCAACATGAGCATAAAGTATGGATGGTTTGTGTTGGTTGTTCCTATGTTGTCATTGATGTCAACATGGTGATAACTATATGGGAAGTCTAGTTGGTTTACCGGATGTTGTTCTCTGCCGGTAATGCCCTTTTGTGATGGATCAGTGTGTTGGTATTTGAGTCCAGAATTCACCGCAAGATCTGATATGACTCTAATCCCTTAACCATGTTATCATGACTCATTCAAACAGCTATATCCTAGATCTTGAGACATTTTTGGTTGTAAGCAAAAAGTTATCTCTGACAGAGTTCAACTCTGTATTCTACTATTGTTCCTTGCTTGGCATACTATGTGGGAGACTCCGCACTTTCTTTAGGTGAACATTCTTATGGTGCGGCTTTGTTCATAGTCTCTATGTTTATGGTATGATGAGAAATTAATGTGTTCTCAGATCCAAAAGGTGTTTGCTTTGAGGATTATTTGTTGATTTGGAGAATTATGTTCTAGTCTTGGCCGACCTAACGTATGCAATACATTAAGGAGAGTAGTTATGCTTTATGGATGCTAGCCGACTTGGTATAATGCACTACATGGATAAAATGTTTAAATTATATATGGTGTCGACAAAGAGAATGTTGACTATTTTGTTTTCATCTAATTAGGCCGACCTAATTGATGAATAAGAGATATATATATATATATAAGATGTTTTGAAGAGGAGAGACATTGTGTATGGGTGTGTGAAGTGTGAGTGCAAAAAGGATTAAGGGGTATGTGAAGATCTGAGCCTAAATGCTTTATCAGTTGTGGATCAGTGCAGTTTAGTTGAGCGATTGTTGTGTGAGGCAGTACTTCATATTCTGAGCTTCATTGGAACTAAATCCTGCACATTGAAGGTGTATTCTATCAATTCAATCATTTGGCAGTGAGCCACTATCATTGTATCTTGGCAGTCAGCCATCTTTTGTACTCAGGCAATGAGCCTTTTTAAGGACAGTGAGTCCTGGCAATGAGCCCTGTAATATTTTGTAAATATATTGTGAGTTAACCCTCCCCGTGGTTTTTCCCTTTTTGGGTTTTCCACATAAAAATCTTGGTGTTCATGTGTATGGTTGCATTGATTTGTTTTTATGTTCCCTCTTGCTGATTCAATCAGAATTGTGATAATGATTAGATGGACTTTATTGTGGTTTTATGGAATACTGATTCACCCCCTTCTCACCCCTCCTCCCCCTCTCAGTATTCTGGATGTTCAACAAGTTAAGCAACGGAAAAGAAAATCACCGGTCACCTCTTTCTCTCTATGAATGTTTTTTTTTACTTATGAATCAATGAAGTGAATTATCTGCACATGTATGGTGATCATACCTCTCTCTTGTACTTGTGCATTAATTGGTGGTGAAAATAATGCAGGTACTTAATTGCAAAAGGAATTGGTCATAGGTGCTTATTCATGTGTTTTGAGAAGGAAAAGGCATATAGAGTTCCTTCTTATTGAATCTACTTCAAAACCTAATGGACTATTGTTATAACTTATAGGAGTAAATGTCTTTGCATGCTTATATGTCTAGTTTCCCTACTTTCTTGCAATCTTGAACGTATTAGTAGGTGTTTGACCTTATAGTGGTGATGAGAGTGATGATCCTTCTTTTATAAATTGAAATTCCTCCTTGACCTTTTGCATAATGAGATACCTTGAGGGTGTCTAATCCTTGTGTGCCACTTGCTTCAAAACCTTTGCTACCTTAGCCGGTTTCTTCCACCATGTGAAGTGTGCCATACTGAGATGTGAGTCACCCTCCCTTTGTTGAGATGTATCTATTCTTATGCATTCACCGATATGTCTCTTCCACACATTTATAGTAACTGGTGAAATTGCAAGCAGCAACATCTCTGTGCATGTTGCATTATCATTGTGTGATGCATTTGGTTTGTGAAGAATTGTTAGTTGAATTTTACTGAGTTTTGTCCAAGGTTGCTTTTGGGCATTACAGGTTGGGAAGTGGAAATTGAAGAAACTTACAACACTGTTCCAGGCTACATCCAGTTCAATTATTACAATGTCAGGAAGAAGGCTGCAAACCATAAGACATTCAAAGAAGAGAACTTGAGGCTAAGAAGAGAAGCTAAGTATCTAAAGACATTCCTTAGCAAGAATGATGAGATGATTAGAAGGATGGAGAACCATCTTCTAATTGCACAAGCACCACCCCCCTCCCCTCCTCCAATTGGATGTCCTCCACCCACTCCAAGTGTCAAGCCTTCAACTGTTGTTGAGCCAGTATCTAAGGGGTTACAAAAGAAAATGGGGAAAATAAAGCAATAAGATAAAGCATCTTACATGTGTAAGAAGAGTTCTAATTGAACAAAATAAATGCTACAAGGCACGAAAGAATCCTTCAAGGCCCATTTCAAAATGATATATGTTGGATCGCTCAGAGCCAAGTAACTAAGAAATTGAAAAACTTGCACATTCTTTGTGGAATTGAATAATTTTGGCCAAAAAGGTCTCCATTCAGGAAAAGAATGCCTCTAGCCAGTTGGTTGGCATTAAGAGTGCATAGTCTCTGAGATTTGAGGTGGTCACAAGCATGGCAAACAAAAGTTAGCTGAGGAATGGATGAAAACATTCAAGAAAAGGGATATTCTTTAGGGCAGCAACTCAAGGACTACCAGAGGACCCTGGAGAACAGTTGTAGAAAAATCAATAAGGTAGAGGCACACATTTCCCAAATTGGAAGGCCCTGAATGGTTTGATCAACACTGGATTGTCATCCAGATTTGGTAATTAAGAAGCAAGCCAGAATAGCTAAAGGGCATCAAATCCTTGATCCATTTTCCTGGCCAGAGGATAAATTAAAACAATCACCCATCATTTCAAGAAGTGAATGGTGCATTGGAAGGAGTCATTTCTTTGAAGCTTCAGGTAGAAATGTTTAGGAAGGCGATCACCTGAGTTGCTGAGGATCTGTGGGAAGCATCATTGGGTGAACTCATCAAGGCTTGTCTGCGCCCTTCCTTTCTGATTCAAAATGGGAGAAAACGGTGACAGACTTCACATAAGTGGGCCCAAGCTAGACACACTGTCAACATTCTTTATTCTTTCTTTTTTCTATTCCCTATTCTTTAATCTTCTCTATGTTTCATTCTACTTTGGGTTGGAGAGTTGTGCTTTTTGCATAGGTACCTTAAACATTTATGCTGACAATCTTTGTATCATAATATATATAGTGTCTTATGTCCACATGCGGATATGTACCCATGGTTGAAATTTTAAAAGTTGAGAACATGTGTCTAACCATGCACCTTGGTATCCATTTGAAGTTTTGAGCAAAAGGAAGAGCATGCATATGAATGGAATAAAAGAGGGAAATGTCAATTACCCATTGAGCAAGCAATATTTCCCTAGACTATAAATTGAACTCTCACCTATGACCTATGGATTCTTTTACCTCTATAATCAGATGAGCTATTTCATTTGCACATTTCCCCCCTGGATGCCAAAGGCCTTTTATGTCCTATAGAGAGTCATAGTGTCTGGAATTTTGCATTGTATAGAATTGAAAAGTCCAGCTGAAAGACTATCAAAGTGAAACCAAAAAAAATTAGTGAATGTCACAGAAGATCAATGGTCATTGATCCTGGGCTATTTTGGTAATCATGTGTTGATTGTGATTAATAATCTGTTCTAAAGAGACCAGACCATGTGAAAGGCGCTCAAACTTATTGTAAAAATTAGTTTCACATTAATACACTATCCCAATTGGATTATTTTCAGTATTGAAGATTTTATCCTTTGATGTCATGTCTCTATTTTTCTGAATGTGACCTGAAATTGAATGTTCGTAAAATTCATGTCTAGTTTCATATAAGATCTGATATTCTGTGATGCCTACGAAGTGATATTAAGCACATAATTGATAACTCTCTTGAAAATTTAATGGTCTTTCTATTTTTCTGCCTGATGGATTTTGGCCCCGGTTTGTTAGCATATATTAGAACGAGTCTTTCTTAAAAGAATTTTCACTTTCAACATAACAAGCATTATTTAATAAATGAGTACAAATCTGTTGGAATCCATTTTAATTTAATCTTCAAGTAAATCTGCATTGCTCCAGTCTCCTCATATTTAGCAGATCCGCTCATTGTAAGTCATTAGGGTCTTTGTTATGATGGGAATAGTGTCAGATATTTTTCAACATTCTGTATTAATTAAGGTTCTGAACTGAGCGTAGGAAAATAGATGCATAGGATGCTAGTGACAACCAATTGGGCGTCCTTGCATTGGTGGGTCCTGTTTGCCTGTAGACCTGTTTGCTTATTGAGTATTTTCAGTTTAAAAAGAACCTTAGGGACATCCCCAAAGGCCTTGCAGATCCAAAATGAGGAGAGGAGACCTCTTCTTATAAGGAATCATTTCCCTCCAATACCTCATCAAAAGAATCAAGTCAACTTTTTCCAAAAACATATTGAGGTGCTTTACTAGGAGAAACACTGCCCATGCGAATTGTTCTTTCACAAATCAAGCATCAAAGTTTGTAAACTGCAAAACAATGCTGAATCCAAGGCATAGAGAATGTATAATATTTGCAAAGTTACTCATTTGTCATCCAGCATAGATCTGGGCAATCTAATAAAGTAGTAGATCCTAAGTAGGAGAGTTGCATTTTAATTACCATGCCAATGGAAATAGCTTGATTGAAAACCGTAAAGTAATTGTAAGCAAACGATAGAAATTTTGCACAAACTTGGCTTGCAAGGAAACTCAGATTGGTGATAGAGGCATGTATGCAGATTACTGCATCAAAGAATAGCTTTTAGTAAAAATACAACAGTTTTGCACTCCCATAGAATCAATAAAGGAAAATTTAATCAAGGATTTGCATAGTGGTACATTGGTCATGATAAAATGCAAGTGTTGGTGAAGGAAAGGTGCTTCTAGCATGTAACATATAAAGATGTTAAGAGAGTTGTGGCAAGGTGCAGAATCCATCAGTCAGCAAATGGGCCAAGTTAGTGTACAAGACATTACCAGCATCTAACTAACCTAGGCAAATCTTGTTCTTGGATTGACAAGTACAGAAGGAGGTAATGATTTTGTGTTAGTTGTGCTCAATCTATAAAAATGGCACATTTGATCCCTTGGAAGAAAACTAGTGATGCTACATATATAGTAAACCTATTCTTCAAAGAGTCAAATTGCGCAGTTTACCAAAGACCATAACATCAAACATGGTTACTTGATTTTTGGGGCTCTTTTGGAGAATGCGTATAGAAGAAATCACGCACAAAGTTGCAGTGCAATTCTGCAAATCATCTACAAACAGATAGACAAAACTGTGAAATTTCCTCGCATGTTTAGGAAGAAACAAACCAGGGCAATGGGATTCACTATCGGCTCAAGCAAATATTTTCTATAAAAATTCAATAAATAGATTTGTGGAAAGATCTTATTCACATTGTATATGTGACGTCACTAAAAGAAGTGACACAGGTTCATTATGCCAGCAAAAAAGAGCAGTTTACAGGCAGAAACATGTGCAGACTATAAGCATGTGCATGCATCACATGAAGAGGTGAAGAAGATATTGCAACATAACAATGAAACATATGAGGTGATGATGCAGTCAAGGATAGGGGGTCAAATTAACAGCAGCCTTGTCCTTGCAGTCATGTCCCAAATTCCCTCGACACACACAAACACACCATCCTATTATGAAGATGCTGAGGTTAATTTTTTCAATCATAGACAACACTAACTTCAGTTATAGGCTGCTACAAAACAACACACTACAGGCAGGTTTTTTTTATTATAAAAGCCCCTTTCTTCAAATCAGAAGAAGACTCCACTTACTCCAGACAACTAACATTAAAGATTAGTCCAAAGGCAATACTGACTCTTGCCCTTCCTTCTGACTCTCCATTCCACTTTGATTCTTTGACTTCATCCACTTCTTGATTGAAACAGCTGAGACACTTCCCATTCTAGCAATGATTATGGAACCGCTGTAATGTCAAGCCTAATAATGATGCCCAAGTGCTACAAAGATGATGGGAGAAACTTGCCACATCTTTCTAGGTCCACAATTGCCCCTTCTCCAGAATGGCATTCTGGTTTCATAATCAATCCATCAGGTTTCATACTGCTGTAATCTCTGGCACAGCACAACATTTCCGTCTTCATTTTCTGTAAGTTCTACATCTGCTGCTAATAAATGGTTTTGAAAGCCTGCAGGAAATAAAGGTAGATAATTTTAATATACTTGCATTTTAAACTGCGTTCTCAGAGGGCTACCTATGTTCAGGATTGTCTTATTTTGTCTCCCTAGATTTAGATCCCTAACAGGCTAACATATTCATCTGAAAAAATATTCTGAGCAAAATTATATATCTGCAAGTGCTCCCTAATCATGTCCACATCATCCCTCTTACATTCCACACTCATCTTGCAAAAACAGGCCCTCTTCCACCTCAGCACTACAGAATGAAATTGTTAAAAGCATGCCATTTTCTTTTGCCCAACTCCTCATTGTGGCCACTACAACCTGTTGTGCCACAACTTCTGCATAAATCGTAACTATGGCAGAATGACTTTCCACAACAACTATGTGACTGTTGTGGAAAAACTTTCTTCAGCAACTATGACTGCTATGGAGTAAAATTCTGCAGCAACTGCATGACTAGTGCGGAACAATTTCTGCAGCAATTCTGTGATTGTTGGGAATGGCTTCACCCTTAGCCATTTCTTTACACAGTTCCCAGAGACCTGAATCCATTGGAAGATAAATCCTGATTTCCTCATTATGGCGCCTTAAGAAGCCTCATTCAAGAGCAAACACATCCAAATGATCAAAGAGAGATCATTTTATTCTGCCTAACTATACCTATAAACCACTGAATTGTTTTTGTTAGATACAAGATCGCACTACCCCCAAGATCTTCTACATCAGACAACCCAAATAGGAGGTTGTGAGCATAGTGCTCACAAATTTGAGCTAGATGCTAGAACCATCTTTTCAACCCACTAAGTAGGCCACGGTGTGACCTCCAAACATGTTGGGTACCTTATAAAATTGTTCCTCTGTTTGGACAACAAACCATCTTCATCTGACTACTCTATTTGTCCTTTTCTCTCTCCATCCTCATGTGGGTTTTCTGCCCACCTATATCCTTCCACCTCCACCAAATCTTGTTCTTTCCCTTGTTGCAGCTTTCTTTTACAGGTCTTGATTTCCTTCACTCTTTTCTTGTGCCTCTGGCTCATTACTTTGATTTCTTCTGACCCTTCTTGGCTTCACTTACACATCATCATTCTCACTCTGGTCTTCATCATGTGCTTTCACTTGCACTGTGTTTGCCTCCACTTCCATACCCTCCAAAGAATACATTTCCACTGCCCCTTCTTCAAGCTCAACAACTAGCACCTGCATATCCTCCTCCATGAGGATTTATTATTCTATGGACTGCTCAAATCCTTCCTTCTTCTCAACTGAATAAAGCAAAGTTTCAAACACCCTCATCTCCTCGAGTAAGAGATGATCTTCTACTCCTGCTTGATCATACACTACTACTACACTAAGACATTCAAGGTATTCTTCCTCATTTTCCACCTTTTGAGCTGCACATTTTGCATCACTCTACATGATTGGCTTCATATTTATTTATTTCTCTTTTTCTGTCAAAACATACTTATTAGTACACATGACAAGATGACTCTTGCAGTCATGCTTGTCTTCTCTCTCCTTCAATGGACTTCTGAGTATCTCTGTGCCCATTCTTCATCACATACAGTATGTTGATTTTACTATTATACAACATCTCCCTATCAAATTTCCAAAGACCTCCTAACAAAATATGACATGCATCCATTTCCAAAACATCACAAATAACCTTTTACCTAACAGTTTTCATATCAACTTCACAGCATTCCCACACAATGATATCATGACCTATCAACCAAGGCACTTTCTGTATGGCTTTAGATGGGGGGATACGTGTTAAATTCAGGTTACCTAGCATTTCAATAGACACCACATTTTCTGTACTTCTGTTTTCAAGCAAAATGTCCCAACACATGCCTTTTGTTTTGCACCCCATACTGAAGATGTGTCTCCTTTGCCATAATTCTTTCTTCCCGATCTTAGTTCAAGTTCTTCAACATACTCTGCTGATGCAACAGGCTCTGTATCTATTTGCACAACTTTTGTACTACATATCTTCTTTCACCACCATTGTCAGCATGAGGCCTTTTGAATACACGGTGACCAGCTTCTCCACATCCAAAACACAGTCCACTAAATGAACAGCCTCTTCCTCCTCCATAACTTGTTCCCTCTCTTGCTTGCTGATTTAACATTTGAGGAATACTCAATTCTCCCTCATGCCACTATTGAATTTTCTCTGGTGAAATCTTAATGAATTTTGTGACCTTTTGACATCTTTTCTTCAGCTTCCAATGCAAATTCATAAGCCTCTTCCATAGATGTAATTGGACCATACTCAACTCATATTGTATGTTCATTCTCAACCAATTTATAATGTTGCAACCTTCTCTTTGTCTACCTCATGATTACCAAACTGTATGGTTATCTTGTAAAACTCTATGTAATCTTTCACATTAAACTCTCTTTTCCTCAATTTTTTGTAGCTTCATCAACAACTCCAGTTGATAATCTACAAGCAAAAAATTTCCTTTCAATTTAACAACCATTATGTCTCAATAAGTAATATTCTTTGCTGGACCCTCAAGCCATATTTTATGTCTTCAAGATTCTAAAACAGAAAATCATCCTTTCATTCACTGCCCCTTTGCATTGGAACATTCGTTGTGGCTGCATACCAGATTAAGATAGTCCAGGGCTCTATCGGACACCCTTTTGAAAGTATTTCTTAGTTAGCAGATCCTTTATCCCAAATCTGTCTTTTTAGCACTTGGGTGGTTATCCTCTCTCTCCTCATCTAGCATATTTGGTAAAGAATGAAACCACAAAAACTTTCAAGACCAAGCATTATGGTTTGAGGATGTTCTCTTGAGATAAGATATTGCCATTTCTGAGGTACTGATGTCCAGAGTCAAGGAGAACTAAACGCGGAAAAGATATTTCTCTTCTTAGGACAAGGAGATATTAATCTGTCAGACTCATCTGAACTTCTCCGCCATCCAAGGGATCTTTGGAGCTCAATCAAGGTCACAACTGGGGAGAATGTCAAATAGATAATTCCTCATATTGACACGTTCAAGTTAAATTTTGAAAGACCTCCAGACATAATCTAGTGGTTTCTAGAGTAGGTTGTGTCAGTCAGGATCACTCAGGATCTCTCATTAGCACAGCTTCCAAAAAATTGGGATGAGGTTAATAATGAATTAGAGGCAAGCACACAAGTTTGAGTCTGCAAATTGCTCTTTGAGCAGGAATTAAATCTCTTCACATTGAAGGAAATTCCATTCTGATATTCTATGCTATTCAAAACAAAGGCTCTCATTGCTGGAAACTGAATAATATTTTCCAAGAGATCTGGCCTATGCTAGATTCCCTCAATTACTATTCCTTCAATCATTGTTATCATGAAGCAAATGGTGTCACAGATTTGTTGGAAAATTTTAGCTTTGATTCTCTCAAGGCTCTGATTGTGAACAACTCCTTGGATAAGTGGGATGGATTAAATTTTAAATGGGATATAATTAAATAAATGGGCTACTGCCACCTTTTGGAGGAATGATAAGACCACAAACTAATAATGGTAGATTGTGCTTCTGCTTGGCCTTTCCTAATTGTTGTTGTTCATAATGCCTACATTCATTACCTAGCATTCTCTTTTCACCATTAACATGGAGCCACATGTTCATCTATATGCAACCAAGTGGAAGATGAATTTCTTGGCTCCTGTCATTAATCAAAGGATGAGCAATACTTTTGTAATCCAGTTTGGGACAACATATAATGCAATCAAAGAGATTGTGGGTTCTGATTACCTCAAACCAGATATCTATAGCTGGGTCAATAGCGAAATTTCTTCCATGTTTGTTTGAATTTCCTTGACTTAATTCTAGACAAGGGTTTGGTGAAAGCATTGGCAGAATTGTATGTGAGAGGAATAACTTGGGGACGTCAGGAGAAATAACATTTTCAAATTAAACACTGATCTTCTGAAAAAGACCGATTGTCTGGATGGTATTGCTACTATTAGGAAAATTAAAAAAAATGTATTTTCCTAAAGATTCTGCTATCTCATTTTGGGAGGAACTAGTCTCAAAGTTTAGAACTCCGTTGAGAACTATTGGCAAAAAGTTTGCTATTGAAAGTAGGAGACTGGAATGTGCTCTACAAGATGAGTTTGTTTTAGCAGAAGAAAATATCCAACGAGATAGAAATAATGTGGAGTATATACAACATATTGGGGACATCAAGTATAGGCTTAGATGTTTTCAAACTAAGAAAGCTCAAGGGGCGAGAGTTAGAGCTAAGGTAAATTGGATAAAGGAGGGTGATAGAGGTACAAAGTATTTCTTCAATTTGTCAAGGGAAAAAAACTCCATGGAAACTATTGGCCCAATTATGGATAATGACAAATGGTGTCACAATTCAGAGGAGATAACAAGGTTTTCTATAATTTTTATAAAAATCTTTTCACTACAAATGATAAAACTAACATATGTGTTCAAGCTCAAGACCTTTGTAGAAAAATAGTCCCTAAAAATATGAATCCTGAGATGGCTTCAGAATTGGAAAAGGAAATAACTAAAGAAGAAATCTCTTCTGAATATTCTGTCATTCCAAAATGGGAAGTCCCTGGATCTGATGGTCTGCCTATGGAGTTTTACAAGGCTAACATTGATTGGATTGTCAAACATCTCTTTGAAGTGTACAAAGAGGCTATTGCGAAGGGGTCTTTGTGGAGTAAAATCAATAAGGGAATTATCAAATTACTACTTAAAGATGGTGACAAAAGCAACATTAAGAACTGGAGATCCATCACCTTGTTGAATGTGTCTTATAAGATATCTGCTAAAATGTTCGCCGTAGACTGACTAAAATCCTCCCTATGATTATTAATGATACTCAAACTGGTTTTATTAAAGGCAGGATATATATTGGAGAATCTAAGTACCAACTGGGAAGCTATGGATTGGGCAAATAGGTCAATCAAAATGTGGGGATTTTACTATTGGACTTTGAGAAAGCTTAAGACAGAGTGGAGTGGTCCTTTGTTATATCTATCTTAGAAGCTTTGGGAATGCCTGAGAACTTTTGTAAAATTGGTAAAAATACTGTTTTAGGATGCTAATGCTCAAATTGAGATTAATGGTTCTCTCTCTGAACCTTTTCTGTTGGAAAGATTAAACAGGGCTGCCCTTTGGCCCCATCTCTTTTTGTTATTGCCTTTGAAGCCTCGTACTATATTTTAAGGACTGAATTGCTTGGTCCAAAAGTGAAATGTATTGTTCTTCCTAATAATAACCCATTGAACAATATCTAGTTTGCTAATGATACTGCTCTTTTTCCAATTTTGGAAAAGAAGAACATAAATAATTTGATGGAAAGATTGAGGATCTTTTGTCATGCTTCTGGTGTTAGAAATTTAGTACATGACATAATATAATTAAATAAATAGATTAACATGCTAATGTTAATCTAATAAATAAATCTAGTTTTGGTAGTTACTTTCCCGTAAATAGCTTTATACGGGAATAATAGCCTTTTAAAGGCAATACTGTGTAATTGTTTTTTTAAGGTAATGTGATTGACAAAATATTGATTTGAGAGTAATCTAGATTTTTCTCTCTCATTTTCATTATGGTATCAGAACAGGTTTCTTCTTGGACCTCTCTCTGATGTCCTTCCATTCGTTTGTTTTCATCCAAAGCGGTGTTTACAATGGTACTGCAGTGAGGACCACGTACAACTGCTATTGTTTTCTTCTATTCTTGCATTCATCAACAGGTGAGCAATGTAGACCATGTGCCAAACCCTTTTGACTCCATCATTCATCTGCATTTCTTCTCTTTCTCTCCACCGTGTTCATTCTTGCCAGTGTTTATCACTTCACTCTATTCATTGTTATTCATCCCAAAAATAAAATTTAAAAATCCCCAATCTGTCGATGGTTTCTAGGGAGAAGAGTTTGCATTTTATAGTGTTTTGCAATTTTTTGTAGATTCTGTCAACCCTATCTTGACAGATTAATCATTTCACCGTAGCCATGTTTTGTAGCCATATTTTGAATGCGTTGGTGTAGGAGAGTCGTGCAAGTTGAGGAAGGATTCAAAGTTTGGAATTATACAATAATGGTAGCGCAAGAATAAAAAGATTGGGAGTATCTTAAAAAGTAGATTAAGGAGAACGAAGGAAGCCGTGCCAATGTCATGGAATGAAGGTCGTAAACGAAGTTTAAAATTAGTGATAAAAGCCCAAGAGAAGAGCCATTCCGCTGCAAACAACTCATGCGGTTTTGAACTACATTTGGGGCAGGGATATCCCCACAGAAGCTTTCTCAACCCATGCTACAAAACAGGACTTTGATGAGAGAAGAGGGCACGCTAGAAGCGATTAAGGTGAAAGGTGAAATTGCTGGTCTGTATTTTGCACTCACACAATTTAACACACAGAAATATATCTCAGAATCACAAATTTTTGTCAAGGCGTTTAGGGCACAAAAGGAAGCATTTATTTCCTTGAGTTTTTCATTTTCTGAAAATTAAAGTGGGGAATATTGAAGATATAAATATTATTTTCTAAGGACATTTTATTCAACACAAAATGGATAAATTAAGCCTTTATGAAAAGTTTGATGGAAATGATTTTCACAATTGGCAAATACAGATACAGTTAGTGTTAATTGAAAGAGATCTCTGGGAAATTGTTGATGGTACAATGCCAAAGCCAATAGATGTAGATGAACTTCAAAAATGGAAGGTAAAAGATAAGAAAGCATTGGCTGTTATTGGTATCGGTTTATCAAAACCTTATTTGCATCATGTAGATTTTAAAAAATCTTCTAAGGATATCTAGGAAACATTGAATACTTTGTTTGGATCAAAAGCTGATAGTGCAAAAATAACTATAAAAAAAAAGTTGTATGGCTTGAAAATGGAATAAGGTGAAGATATAGTGTCTCATATCAATAAATTGAAGAGCACAAAAGATTTACTGAGAGGGGGGGGTGAATCAGTAAATCAAACCAAACTTTCTATTCTTCAATCTTTTCAAACAATATTTAAACTCTTATTACAATCAACTTTTGATATGACTCAATGAAAACAAGTTGACACCACTTTATTGAAAATGAATAAATGACTTTTTACAAATGGAAGTAGGCACCAACCTACTTGATTTATAAATGAGATGATTTTGTAGGCTACAACCTACAAGGAGCACCAACCCCTTAACAATTTTAGTAGGCACCAACCTACAAGGAGAATTGACCCTAATGCAACGCACCAAACCTTGACTTGATGGATGAAGGAAAATGACTTCAATAAGATCTGCACTCTCCCAATCCTCCAATCTGCCTTTGTGATGAAAAATCTCACACTTAGCCCACACAAGAAGATGGGTTTCTGACTTGAATCACTTCAGACTTCACAACCACACCCTCAAACTTGAAATGAATGTCAAATATATATGTTGATCAAAGCTTGCATCCCTTGTAGTGAGAGAACACAACTCTTGACTAATCGTACCTCTTCATTTGTGTGTGTATTAGTTTTAATTTAATGTTTTCAGATTTTAAAACTTCTAACAAATCCTCTCCTTTACTATCTTGCAGTCGCACCTGTATGTTGTCAAGGAATACGTCCTTTAGAAGAAGATGTATCCTTAGATTGAGAGATCATGTCCCTTCCTTAAGACCACACTTATTAGAATGAAAGTTATGTTCTTTAAACACACATCCCTTCAAACCGTAAGCATCAGCTCATAAAAGAAGCACGTCTCTTTGAGAAGAAAAAACACATCCTTTTAATTTGTAAAACGATCTGAAGAAAGACGTATTTTGTGACACACGTCTTTTAGAAAAAGATGTCATATCTTTCAATCATTTCATACACATCCTTTGATTTTAAATTGATGTTTAGTTACTAACAAAAGGACATGCACCAATTCTCTTCCTTTAGTCGCACCGATCCTTGAAGACGTGTCTCTAGAATAAAGACGTGACTTTTAACCGAGCCCTTTAATGAAGATGTGTCTCTTGAATAAAGACGTGGCTGTTGGTAAACAACAGATTAACAAAACAAATTTGTTATCTTCATATTGCCACACTTTGCAATCTGTAGATTCATTTATTGATTAGATCTTCATACTGCCGCACTTTGCAATCTGTAGATTCATTTGTTATCTTCATACCGCTTTACTAATCAATTTCGATCTGTAGCTGATATCCAAACTTTTTATTTCGATCAGTAGCTGATATGCAATCAAGTCCAGATCATATTCATTCTTCATTCGAGTTTTGCTTCATACAGATTTTGATTTGTAGAAGATATCTATTCTGCATTGCTCTGTCTGTAGCAATCTCTCTTTTCGAATTCATGACTTCCACAGAGATTTATTCGTTCTTAATAATCTGATCTCCTGTACAGATCAGATCTTGCTCCTCAATACTCAACAGTGAATTATTCAACTTCAATAGTCTAATTAAGCCAAATCTTGACATTCATGTGTTGCCTTGACATCAATGACAATATTTCTAACATAAATTTCATTCCTTGATAAATCAGTTGACTGGTATAAATGAAGAAATAAAGGAAAATGATGCAAAAGCCATTCTTTTAAATAGTATGCCAAATAGTATGTCTCACAAGGTATTCACCTTAAGCAAAATCAATCCAAGTCTAGAAAGTATTATATCCACATTGCTTGATGAAAGAAACAAACATGTATCAGAAGAAGAAGTTGCATTGACTGCACAAAACAAAGTTAGTACTTCTTACAAAAAATCCAAACATATGACAAAGTTCAAACATGCAAGTGGCACATGTTTCTATTGTAAAAAAGACAGGGCATGTAGCATTGAATTGCAAACAGAGAAAACGGGATCTTCTTGATGGAAAGTTGCAGGATAACGCTTTGATGATTGAAGGACAGGACCACACTTCAAGTGATGAAGAAACTCCACATCAAATTGACGAAGAATATGTGTACTAATTTCTTGTTTTCCTCTATGTCAGTACTAAGGGGGGTGTTAGAAATTTAGTACGGATACTTTACAAAGGCATGCAGCTTCTGGAAAAGGAATTGGCAAATCACGATTATCATTGGGAGGAGACAGATTACAATTCCAGTTAAGGACTAAACGCAGCCAGGTAAGTCCTTACATATCTTTTGAAATGAGCACATTAGGGAAAACTCTGCAATCTGTTTACATCCCTGTGAGTGCAACAAATGAGAATTTTAATTTTTCTTTCAAAACTCCATCTGCATACTGTCATAATATTTCCTGAATCATGAGTGGAGTCTATCTATTTATGCTTTCTTTTATCATTTAAATTTACATTACCTGTGTTAGTTTCAATATAAGCCAAAATCCATTCTAGCTGCAGCTGTAGAGAAAATTGTTTGTTAATTTTTTTTTTTAAATTTAAAATGAATAGACTGAAGCAGCAGCTGTATCTTTATAAGTTTTAGTTCATGTCAATTAAATTGAAAGGATATTTATAGGTCTGTTGTAGTTTTATTGTGAATAGATCTAAGTCTGCATCTGTGTAGAAATATGTATATTGTAGAGGTTTTTTAAACCAGAAAATTATGAGTAAACTGTGAACATTAAATTTCCAGCTACTGTTTTCATCCCTGTTTTATGCCATATCCATGTACAGTCCATTTTGGGTTTCTGTTTTTATTACAGTCACATATCAAAACCTTGAACAAATCGTAATTGCATTTAAAAATAAACTCTGTTTGCACTGTGAACACCCAGTTTCCCTCTTATTTTACTGTATAAAGAAAATATATAGAGATCTATGCTTTTTCTGTTATTAAATCTTCTATGGCGAATCTATTTTTCTACTTGATATAATTAAGGTTGTACATATATGAAATAGTGAAAAACACATAAAATCAATTGCATGCAATAAAAAAAAGTATTGATGATAAATATGCAGGTTAATTAAACTAGTTGCATGTAAAAGAATTGAATTGCATCATCTTACAGTTACCATGCATGTAAAGTTGGAATCAATGAAAGAAGTAAAATTGAACATTTGCATGAAAGGAAAAAAGCATTTAATTAATTTACGATTATCGTGCATGTTATTGTCTTCTATGTGTGTATTGGGTTTACCTTCCGGGATAAGGTGCCGAATATGGGTTAGCAAAGAAGGTCGATCCTCTTTTCAGGATCTACTTGATACTTATAGTGCTTTGGCCAAAGCCATGTGTTTACTAAAATAGATGAAATTTACCTAACAAAATTATTTATATATTTCTCTGCCATATCTTGTTTGTGGGACATTGCATGTTCATGTTTAGAGATGCATGTATATACATCAGGTTTGCGCTGAGATTCCCTCCTGCTTTTTATTTCCAGGTTGCTAGGTACTCCGTACAGGGTCAGGTATTCTTCATGTTAGGAAGAATTCCGAGGAAGCGTAAGCTTCATGGTTGGGCGGAAAAGCGCATGAACCATGTTCTCGTCTCTCGACTTGCATATGGCTGTGAGGGTCGGTGGCAGTCGGAGGCTATGCTATTTATGTCCTCACATTGTTGTTGTATCATTATTTGTAATATTACTTCCAGTTTTTATATTTAGTTCATTCCATGGCATGAGAGCTTGACTCATAATGTTGTATATCAGATATTATGTGCATTTACCTGGATTATGCACTACACATATGAGGATGTGTTATGAAATTTGTTTAGTTAATGAAGTTGTTTCATTTATATTCCATGCTTATGAGTTACTGAGTTATTGATCATTTTTGTGAGAATGAATTGGGTCACAATCCTTGCAATGAAGATCCCCACCGAAAGATTCATGAAGATTGTGGATGAAGGCTCTACTCTTATTTTCAGATCCGACATTCAGTATGCTGAGTTTTGGCCTCAGGACTTAAGGAAGATAGATGATAAGGTCTACAAAGAGTATATTGATTTCCAAAATCAGTATTGCAGTCAGCACCAGTACGAGTTAAAAAGAGATGTTGCCAACAGAGATTTGGAGGTCACATGTCAAAACTTTGACAACAGCGGCTGCGAAAGGGTCTCTCCTCCCTCAGAGACCTTTCCTGGACTGGATTCCTTCAAAGCCAGCAGGAACAAAAATATCAGTGAGTTTCAGAAGAATGAAAATAAAGATGCACCTGACCTGGTTAATGATAATACTGGATAAGGCAGCTGTTTTAATAATGTTTTGTTATATACTGTCTGATATGTATTGAGAAAATATCAACTATATGATTATTTTGATTTTTCAAATATTGCGTTTAGCCTGGTGGGGCTCTTGATGTGGCTACTTGTAGCCACATGTATATTGTAACCAGACTATATTTTATTAGTAATTGACTATGAATTTTTTAAAAACTATAAGAAGGTACCTAATAGGCTTCGGAATGTGCAACCTGAAATAAGTTACATTAATGTGTCTATAAATTTATTTACACATCTCAATCGCACTGTTGAGGATTCTGACACAATAAGAGGTTTCCTCTAGCACATCTTCATCTAGTTCTCATAGTGTGGTTATTGGTGATGACATTCTTGATGATGTGAAACTCCAATTTCAGAAGAATAGTGATGACAGTTTTGATATTATGTGATTCTATCAATGTATTTGTTTTGATAATAAAATAATATCTATAAATATTTTGGAATGAAGTAGCAATGAGAATATCTTTCTTCTCAAGTAATGAAAATCTCCTCTTATAATATTAATAGGAAAGCTGGAGTAAGATTTAATTGCAGCAAGTTGTTACCTGTTTATATTTTCAGCAGAATTATTAAAAACTTAAGCTTGCTGGAGAGTTCAGTTTTGCTTCAATTTGTGTCTGCGTATTCTGAATTGGCTGTACGGTTCATTGTTGTAATTACAATTAAGGTTCGTCAATCCTTGTATGCAACTTTTCTTGTAAGCATCTATTTCTGAATATCATGGATTTATCGATGATATAGTCGTAAAGTTAAGGCGAAAGTTTATCCGCTTCCCTAACTTTTATGAAAGGTAAGTTTGGAGATCCCCGTCGAACGAGACATCAATTGAGTAAAAGCAGTTCGAAGTTTGCATCCATCCATACATCTGTATAAAAATCTCAGATTTCGCATCCATCCCGGATTCGCGCTTCTCTCAGAAGCATTTACCTCTAATTGTTATGGATTGCCGAAGTATGAAGTCTCTAGTTAAAAACGGAATTAAAACCCTGAAAAATGAAGAACTTAGATGGAACAGATCTGAATCAAATAAAAATGAAAATAAGGAAGTAATTAAAGTACTCACACTCAGTGTAATGAACATAATATTCATAATCGTTAGGTCCGCCAAATGGAATCCTGCGACGTTCAATAACTTTGACAGGGTGGAGCTTGGAATCCCTCCATTTGCATTGGGCACGAGTGCCGACTTCAAGAGGCAGGGGACACACTCTTCTCCTCTTTGAATTGTCATTCCCTCCGTTATTTACAGCATTTTCAGTTTTAATCTTATATCTCATTAAATCCTTGCCATTATCATGCCTTACATCGGCGTTACAGATAGAATCATTGAGGGATCCCATGCTCAACTAAAACCCGGCAATCGTGAAACCCTGATGCTGATTAGGGTTTAGTTGCTATTAGGTACCTGAATTTAATTTTCTATATTTACCTGCTCTTCGGAAGGAGGGTCCACCTTCGGCTGAATGCTTTCTTATTTGAATATATGTACAGATTAACAGATGATGAAAGAATTGCAGGAAAAACAAAATACCCAAAATGGGAATGTCGTCCACAGCATTTAAAACCCCTAAATTGTACAAGAACCCCGGGGGGAGTAAGACCTACGTTATATTATTTATTTCCGACGTTTTGGCGAGAGCGGAGCAACCTTCTAGATGTGTGTATATTCTAACGAGTATTCGGGGATATTATTGAAAAGATCTTTAATCCTTCGATGAAAACAAATGCCACGTAGTGAGTACTTTTTTACTATTTTAGATTTAATAAAAATAAATTAAGTTTTGTTAATGTGAATAAAATTAAATGTTGATTTTGTTGATTATAGTATTAACATAAAATATTGAAAAATGTTAAGTAAATGTTAATTTTTATAAAAATTATGTAAATATTAATCATTATAATGTAAATTGTAGGATAATGAATGTCTATATATTCGAACTTAATGGAATGAATGGCAGCAGGAAAATTCAAGATTAAGCAGTACATGCATAATTTAAACTAAACCTATGCTAACAATAAATAACAAAGGAATATAAAGCATAAACAAAAGAACGATCTCACCAAACCCCTTATGCATTCTATGGATCACCTTCATTGCACTTCTCCATAGTTTAAACTAAACCTATGCTAACAATAAAGAACAAAGGAATATAAAGCATAAACAAAAAGAACGATCTCACCAAACCCCTTATGCATTCCATGGATCACTTTCATTGCACTTCTCCATTTCGCTATTGTATGATACTTGCCCTCAGAGTTCTCTTAAGTATGCAAGTATAGCCCCATGATAGTGTTAATAGCAAAACATCGAAGATTAAGAAAGTTGCTTCCAAAACTCATAAGATTTTGGGAGAAATAATAATGATGAAGGTAAAGCGAATTTATAGAAAATTGATTTTCGAATGACAAGTTTAGATTCAAAGATAAACCGACGATTAAGATTAAAGTTTGTGACATGCAATAGGATTAGTGTAAGAATTAGTGTGAGTGATAACGCATAAAAGGTGAGGAATAATTTAATCTTTAGTAGAAATTGGTCGAGACATGGAAGAATAAAGATTGCATGTAAAGATAAAGGTTGAAAATAGATAGTAGATGAGAATAAATCTAGATAAGAGACTGATTAACATAGAAAGTTTGTTCGTTAAAGATAATCAGATATTAAATCACTAGATAACTAATGATCAATTTAGATCTAGACATAAGTGATAAATGACTAATTAGATAACAAAGAGATTATCTAATTATAGAGGAATATGCTAAGGATAAGCTTTTTATGAATTAAATAATAATTTAATTCAACATTCAAGATTTTAAGATTAAATTAAATAAATAAAGATTTATTTAATTAAATGGAGAAAAGGCTAAAGAATAATTAAATAATTAAAAATAATTATTTAATTATAGTTGAAAGTGCGATAGAAATGAATTAAATAATTTAAAATGATTATTTAATAGAAGATAAATTTAATTAGCGGCAATTAAATAAATAATAATTATTTAATTAATCAAGGAAGAATAAAGGTAAGAATGAATTAATTAAATAGTTAAAGTTATTTAATTAATAGAGGACAAATGACTTTAGAAAATAATTAAACAATTAACATTATTTAATTATCAAAATGAAGATTAGAATTATGATGAAATTAGAGTCGCAAGCCAAAGACAATTTTCAATGTCTACAATTTGTCCCTCTTTGACATAATGTCATTTTGGCGTTTGTGTCGAAGAATAATAAATAACATGCCCAAGTCATGCCCCAGTATGAAATAGGTAAGGGTATGCCCCCTAGGGAAAAATGACAATTTTTTGAAAAATTCAAAAAAATTTGGAAGTTGTCTCGATTAGGTAATTGGATAGTTAGAAGTTCGATGGTGGCAAAAGAAATCAGTTTCGGCGAGGTTTGGCTTGTCAAATGATCATTGAAAGTGTGCAAATAGTGCAGCCAATACACTAAGTTTGAAAGAAAACCCTAGGTATAAATAGAAATTGGGTGAAAAATGAATTCATTTTCACCCTTCAAGTTTGAAAACCATTGAGTTTTCTCTAGAGCCACCCCGCAGAATGTCGCTCGTTCTATATACCGAGCATTGCAAATATTGCATCAGGACCTTCCAACAGCCAGCCGACACAGGACCCCCGATACGTACCCCAAAACCGACCTTTGACTTTTCAATTTTCATGCATTTTTAGGACCTTAAAGTTTAATTTTCAAATGTGTCATTTCTTGTTCAACACATATACGTGTGTATGCGACACATTTGCTCGCACATTTGTGAAAACATGTCAGGGATCATTTTTGGTTTAATTTAAATCAACGCATTTGTCTTATTTTGCAATGCATATGTCATTGTGAGTCGCATTTAATAGGGGCAATGTCACATTTGGAATTATGCATCGCATTTGATATTTTCGCAATGCATATCATGGTTGGTCGCATGTTTTGGCTTGTGTGACACATTTGCATTGTGCAACACATTTGATAATAAAATGACGTATTTGCTTGTCAATTGTTTTTTTGAAATTTTATGGTGTAAAAATTGGCTTTGTATTTCTGACACAAGGTATTTGTTATGCATTTGTAGGTTGTTTTGGATCCAATATACACCCGGGAGTCGAGGCCAGTGACATACAAGTTGTGGGACAAGTTGCGCAGTGCAGAGAAATGGTTAATATGGCATCTTACACTACATCATGTGACATTTATGCCCAGCATTCAGGCAAACCAAGGGATGCTCACCGCACTTTGTGAGCGATGGCACTCAGAGACTTCCTCTTTTCATTTTCCCACAAGAGAGGCGACTATTACATTAGAGGATGTCTAAAGGATACTTCGATTATCGATCAGGGGCGAGAGGGTTTGCTATGATAACTAGAGGGGTTTCAACGAGATCATTTGTTATTATGAGCATAAGGACGTCAGACAGCTTGGTATCGAGCATTATGAGATCAAATGGCATGTACTGGCAGATAGATATGAGTGGATTGATCGTTTGTTGTGTACGTTGATTGGTGGGATTGTGCTACAAAACTGTCAAGGGCATGGGTTTCCTGTTGGTTGGGGTGAGATGTTGGTAGGGATGTTGGAGAGGCAGGTTGTATATGCATGGGGCCCTTGTCTACTAGCGATGTTATACTTCCATTTGCATGACACAGCCTACAGGGAGGCACAGTTCATGAGTTGTGGGACCACGTTATTGATGATATGGGCATGGGAGCACATTGTTGTTTTATGCCCACTAGTCATATATGAGCTTGATGATCGATCTCCCTATGTGTTTTGATATGTTGGGACCATCACATAGACTCATGTTGGAGACACAGGATATTGGAGGCACACGATTAATACCCTTGTTTAGTTTATATGGAGACCATACATGGACTGTGCATAGTGGCGGGATGAGCATCGACACTTGCCTTTATGTCGACAGACATGATATTTGATCGGGAGGACTATTTCTAGAGTTCATATCATTGAGAGACACCTACCAGATAGAGTGCTCTGACAGTTTGGTGAGGTTCAGGATGTACCGCGAGGTCGAGTTGAGTTTGCCCGATCTTCTAGGGAGGTTCCTCTATGGGGGCCCCAGATTCTTGTAGCGACAACAGAGGAAAATATAGATGCACTGTAGCAAGTACAGTGGGGATGGAGGGGTGGAGCTGTGGATGTTGGGACTACAAATGTGTATGATGTCTAGTGGGCACAATATAGGCTTGTTCCATATATAGATCCCAATCAATCAGCACCTGTAGAGCACCAAGGGATAGGCCCACGAGGTTGACGTGGTGGCAGGGGAGGTGGTAGAGGTGGTAGAGATGGAGGCAATGATGGCAGAGGAGGAGGTGGAAGGGGTGGTCGATGGGGTCAACGAGGTGATAGGGGTCGGGGCAGAGATTTGTCACCCATCCATGAGGGTGAGAGGGAGGGAGAGGATGTCGCCATTTTGGAGGCGGTGGAGGAGGGGAGGTCGTCGTTGAGGAGGCAGTTGCAGAGGAGGTCGTCGGGGAGGAGGTCGTTGGAGAGGAGGTCGAGTTGGATTCCCTTGATCTATTACGAAAAAGATATCAGGATGTAGATGATGATCCCGAGGAGGAGATGGGGGATCAGGAGAGAGAGCTCTGAGATCAGATTGTTGAGGAGTGGGATGTTGATGAGGGGGAGAGGCCACAGTGGGGGGAGGAGGGTCCCATAGATCAGCAGTTGGCCGATTTGCAGGCCAAGGTAGAGGCCTTTGAGGAGCAGATTAGAGTGGTGGTTGCTGAGAGAGATGAGATATAGATGGAGAGGGATAGTGCCTATCTGGAGAGAGATCAGGTGGTGGCACAAAGGCAGGAGACTGAGCAGATATTTGTGGAGTTTACAGCTCTTTGCACTGGACCAACTATAGCTATGGATTGAGAGTTGGTGAGGGCTAGTGAGAGGGAGAGATATTATAGAGATTTGTATGAGCAGGAGGTACCTCTTGAGAGATAGGCTCCTAGTGCTTCTCAAGCGCTTAGCAGCAAATCACAGAGCAGGTCATCCCACAACAGATCCCAAAGCACTGGTGGTGTTGTAGGACCTCACAGGTCAGGACCTTATGATAGGCCACCTTCCGCACAACGATCATCAACACCTCCCCATCAATCACCTCCTCATTCTCCTCATTAGAGTACTAGGAGTTCAAACTAGGGACATGCTATATATTTGTAGACATTGTATTTTGATCATAGAGTCTGCGAGCTCCATTTTGGGAGATATATTATGACATTGTACTGTGACACTTTTTTGAGTGATATATATATATCATTTTTTGGTGGTGATTATATGATATGCATGTGTTATGGATGCCAATGTTTACTTTATGATGTTGATACAACCTATGATATTATGTTGATTCTATATGATGATGTATGCATTTAATTTGATGGTATTATGAATGTCATGTATGGAATCTATGTTTATGATTATGAGATACAATGTGATTTATGTATTTACAATGCCATGTACATTAATTAATATGCTTTGCGGTTTATGATGATGAATGCATGTCATGCCATAGATTCCTAGATGTGATGGATGTCTACATTTTTTTATTTTCAAATGCAACATTTATGTATGATTTAATATGTACCTATGTATGGCAATGTATAAATGATGTTTTTAACATGATGCATATACAAGATGCTTTATTTTTTTGTGTGTCACAGAATTTTGTCATAATGTGAGAAACAAGAAATGTTCGCACGGAAGATCTGGATGTTAGTGTTAGCAATCTTCAATATTTTGCCGAAACATAATAGGCCTTGCATTAAATCATCATTGGGAATTTAATGATACAAATGGACAACAAACACCATGATATGAGATATACCAAGGTGTGCAAGGTCATCCACTTGCTAAAATAGATGGTCACAGACAAGGAATGTCCTGACTCATACTAAGGGCGAAGTTGCCCCAGTCTTTTTGTCAAGACAAACCACAAACAACAAACAAATAAAAGAAAAGTCATGAGACATCATTGCTCCTCTAAATCCTTCATGAGACATCCTGTAGGAAGCTAGTAACCTGACTCAAAGACAAAGCCAAAAGTTAGTCGACAAACAATAGTCAAAGAAAAAGAGTCCTGATACATCCTTGCTTCTCTAAATCCTTCATGGGACATCCTCGAGAAAGCTAGTAATTGGACTCAAAGATAAAGCCAAATGAAAAGATAACACAAAACAAGCCATAATGTCAACAACCAATAAAAATATTTGCCAAAATTTGATCATGTTTGTTGTTTAATTGTCTAGGGGATTGATAAAATGATTGTTTGATAAAGCCTGGTTTCAGGAATGACACATATTGTATAAGATGTTGAGTCTAGTTTCGATTATGTGACTATTTGTATAAGGCAATGATAAATCCTGGTTTCAGAAAGACACATATCGTATAAGATGTTGAGTCTGATTTTGATCATGTGACCACCTGTATAAGGCAATGATGATGTTTGACTAAATGACAATGTTTGTTTTTAGGAAGGACACATCCTGTATAAGACATAGGTTGATTGTTTTGGTTATTTGAGTGTTTCAACAATTTGTTTGGTTTGACTTGATGAACTTGTTGACTTGTTTGTCTTGTTGATGTGTGACTTGTCCTAGTGCTTTGACAATTGTTTGTGTTTGATGACAATGTATGAGTTATTTTAACTGACACGAAGAACCCTAAAGGACTGACCTAGTGCAACCTCGAGGACTCATCAATTGATGGCCTTGCCTACGTTATACACACAAAGACCTTGTAGTTCGACCAGACTTTGACCAACAAGACTAACTGAAAAGGATTTAATTTCTTTGAAGATATTTGACATGTGTGATAGTGAATGTGATGAACCCCAATGGACTGACCTAGTGTGGCCTCGGGGGCTCATCGATTGATGGTCTTTCCTATGTTATACACACAAAGACCTCGTAGTTCGACACGACAAATGCCTTTGTGTTATAAACAAACGACTGAGTCATGATTTTATACAAACAAACCTAAAAATTGACCTAATGCCTTGGGGGAACATCAATAGATGGCCTTTCCTATGTCCAATCACAGAGGCAACGTAGTTTGACAATGAAAAAGACTGACTGATGTGACTGACTCTGACTCTGTTTTTGGATTTTTGAAATGCTTTGATTTTTTTGTCTTTTTGAAGTTTTTTTATGTTTTTGGATTTTTTCATGACATTTTGTGATGTTTTTGGATTTTTTCCATGGTTTTACGTCCTCAGAATAGCCATTGTAAGAACCAAATGACGTAAGTCAAGTGCCTACCCCCAATCGAGTATAAGACCAATTGATTTATTATGAATAGGATGGAATGGGGATGTGAAGTGTGCTTAATGACAATCATTCCAAGTTATGGAAAGGACAACCATTTATTATGAGTGGTATGTACAGGTGGTGGATAGGAAAGATAAGTAATATGACCGAAAAAGTCAGGTTGGAATGATGGTAGACAAAGAAGCAGAGTCAACTACACATGACGCCTATTTACCAGGTTTTCACCATGGTACTCATCCAAAGCGCCACCGAAGTGGTTTTCACTATTGGATGACTTATTTATCTTTACTATTTTCTTTATTTTTTTATTTTTTTTATGTTACCAAGACACTTGTTTGCCATGTTTTCCCCTAGGTAATGATTTTTTTTATTTTTCTATTTTTTTAATTTTTGATGATTAAGACAGGGCCCTCAAAAGCTGTGTAGAACCTCTTCAAATGAAGGATGTTGATTGGTGTTGATAGTGGTTCACCTTCAGGGGTAGAGAGCTGGTATGCTCCTGATCCAAATCCTTCTATGATAATGTAGGGTCTTAACCAGTTTGGTTCAAACTTTCCTGGTTTTTCTCTTTCTGCTTGATTCTTTGGATTTTCCATTAAGACCAAGTCACCAATGTCAAAATGTCGATTCAAGACTTTCTTGTTGTAGCTACGACGAAGATGGTTTTGATATTCTTGAAGATGGTCTAGTGCCTTTTATCTTCGTTCGTCCAGGAACTCTAGCTCATGTAGTCTTGACACATGGTACTCTTCATCGTCAATATGCCCTTTCAAAGATACCCTTAGGGAAGGAATTTCGACCTCAATAGGCAAGATGGCCTCAAAACTAAATGCCAAGGAGTATGAAGTGGTGTCGGTGGGAGTGTAGATGCTTGTGCAATAAGCCCATAGGGCAGGGTTAAGTTGAAAATTCCAATCATAACCAACATCATTGACATTCTTTTTAAGGATTCTAAGGATTGTTTTGTTAGACGCATCAGCTTGGTCGTTACCCTGTGGGTAATATGGAGTGGAAAAGTGGTGTTGGATATGGAATTCTTTGTAGAGGTGATAAAATTCTTGGTTTTTAAATGGAAAACCATTATCTGTGATTATGGATTAAGGAACATCATACTGACAAATGATATAGTTAAGGATGAACTTAGAAATCTGTGTCGGTAATGTAGGTCATAGGAATGGCTTCAATCCACTTGGTAAAATATTTCTTCGTAGTAATGACGAATTTATGACCATTGGAGGATGTAGGATGTATCTTACCAATAAGATCGAGTCCCCATTGGGAAAAGGGCCATGTGACGTTATTGGATGAAGCTCCTATGCTGGTGTGTGTATCAAGTCTCCATGAATATGGCACTGTCAACATTTCTTCACAAAGACATATGAGTCCTTTTCCATCGTAGGCCAATAATAGCCCGATCTCATAATCTTCTTGGCTAAGGTAGGACCGCTAGAGTGGGATCCACATATACCCTCATGTACCCCACTCAAGGTCGCTTGTGCTTCTTCAGTATCGAGACATCTCAATAGGGTATTGTCAAGGGCACATCTATAAAGGGTATCTTTGATGATGGTATACTTAGCTGACTTATGAATAAATTTCCTACGTTGGTTATTTGAGAGGTCACAGGGTAGGATTTGGGCATGGAGGTAGTCATATATGTCTTTGTACCATGGGGAATTGGGACCAACAAGTTCACACACCATCTCCTAATCTAGGACGTCAAAGGTAGGGACCAAAAGTTGTTCTACCAAAAACTCGTTCAATTTAGGCATGTTGTTAGGTATGTCCAAGAGTGAACCAATGGTTTCCATGGAATCTATTGCCTTGTTTTGAATACAAGGTATTTGATGAAAGATGATGTCATCAAAATACTGTTTGAAACTATCTGCCATTCGCTTGTATGCGGCGAGCTTTTCATCTTTGGTTTCATAGTCATCATTAACTTGTCAGACTACCAGTTGAGAATCACCATAAACTTGTAGGTGCTTAATCTTCCATTTGATTGCCATTCATAATATTGTTAAGAGCCTCATATTCTGCTATATTATTGGTACATGGAAAAGCAATTCTGAATGACTTAGGAATAGTGTTTCCCTATGGAGTGATAAACAATATGCCAACCCCTGAACCACGATTTGTGTGAGACCCATCAAAGTATAACTTCCATGTCATTCCTGTGTCAAGAGTGAAGATGAACTCATCAGGAAAATCTGAAACTAGAGGATGATCTACCTTAATTGGTGCATCTGCTAGTTGGTCAACAATAACTTGTCCTTTTATAGCTTTTCTTTCTACATATTGGATATCATATTCACTAAGTACCATTACCCATTTAGCCAGTCATCCTGTTAATGCTACTTTACTAAGGAGATACTTCAAACATTGTTTGGTGGTTTAACATGTAGTGCCTAAGTTTTTGAGTAGCAAATACTACTGCTAGACAATCACGTTCTATGGTATTGTAATTTAGCTCATAACCTACCAAAGTGTGGTTGATATAGTATACTGCCCTTTCATGACCCTCATTGTCATTTTGTGCAAGTAAGGCTCCTAGCGCTGATGTGGTTGCTAAAATGTAGAGTATCAAAGGTCTTCCATCAATAGGCAACATTAACACTGGTGGTGTGAGTAGGTAATCCTTGATCTGTTGAAAAGCTTCTTGGCATTTACCTGTCCATACAAACGGTACCCCTTTTATGAGTAGATGCTGGAAGGGATGTGTTTTATCTGCTAACTGCACTATGTATCATCTGATAGACTGCAGTCTCCCTTGTAATGTTCGTAGTTGAATTATATTGGCTGATGGAGGCATGTCCATTATAGCTTTCACTTTTGCGGGGTCCATTTCAATGCCTTGTCTAGAAATGATGTATCCTAGAAGTTTTCTTGATTGCACACCAAATACACATTTTTTTGGATTTAGCCTCACTTTGTATTCTTCTAGTCTTTGAAAAATCTTATCTAGGACCTATAAATTATCAACCCTTGTCAATAATTTAGCTATTAGATCATCCCCATAATCTTCCATGACAGTGTGTATGAGGTCATAGAAAATAGTTATCATGGCGTGTTGATATGTTGCTCTGAAATTTTTAAGTCCAAAGGGCATGACGTTCCAACAATAAGTTCCCCATGGACAAGTGAAAGTTATCTTATGTTGGTCTTCAAGTGTGATTTTGATTTGATTATATCCCAAAGAAACCATCCATAAGGGATAACATTTCATATCCTGTTGTTAGGTCCATAATCATGTCAATATTTGGCAAAGGAAAGTCATATTTAGGACATGCTTTGTTTATATCTTGGAAGTTTGCACAGATGTGGATGCCCCCTATTGGTTTTGTCACTGGTACAAAATTGGAAATCCATTATGCATAATCAATTGATCTGATAAAACCTACATCCAACAGTTTCTTTAGTTTAGCCTCGACTAATAAAGCAATTTGCGGGTGCATTTTCCTTAATTTCTGCTTCATGGGTTTAGCACCTAGTTGTAATGGAAAATGATGTAATACCAGGTCAAGATCTAGTCCAGGCATGTCAACATATGACCATGCAAATTTGATCTGTCTTTCTGTGAAGAAGTTATGAAATTCAGGTTGCTCTATTTATGTCAAAGATGCCACAAATTAGATTAACCAAGGATTATCTTCAGTGCCTATGTTGATCTCTACAGATTCCTCAACCAACATTGGTGACTTTTCTTGAACAACGGGGAGAATGTTCAACCCTCCATCCTTGGTTGCCTGAAAGAGGTTTTCGCCCTTAGATGCGTCCTTATTTTTGACATTTTCATCGTCAAAAGGTGCCTTTCGGTTTTCACCTAGGGACTCATCCTTTTTATTTTTTTCATTGTTTTTCTTATTTTTGCGACTGGAGGGGTGAATGGACTCCCCAAAATAAGCCATGTTATCCAATTCTATGGTAAATCTAGCCTTATGGTCACCACTAGGTATTCCTTCTCTTAGTCCCATGAACTCAACTATTGCTTCATCATTCTCAAAGATATCTAAGATAGGGGTGTCTTGTTGATCCCAATCAATAGGTTGGGGATATACTAAGGGCATGTCATCATCGAACGTATCAAAGTTCAAAGGGGTCAAGGTAAAGGCTAAGTTGTTGACATAGTCACAAAAGTTTCTTACCAAATCCTCCTTATTCTTTTTCTTGGGAATAGGCAGATTCTGAGATGGGCCGATTGTCAAGGTTTGGTTATCAGAAGTGGATTTGTCAGGTTCCCAAGAGGCAGGATCAAGGGATTCCCAAAAGTAATGTTTGAGCCATTCCTATTTTGTCAAATACGTTTGTGGATGGGAATTTGGTGGATTTTGTGAGGATTTAAGCATTTGGTCAAGTTCCCCAAATAGTTTATCGAGGTTCATGACAGAGGTGGAGGAGAGGGAATCCCACTCATATTTGTTAGAGTTGGGGGAATCATAGTAGCGTTGGTCAAATGGCTCATTGGATGTCTTGATAGCTTCAGAAGCACTTACTTCCTCTTGTAAAGGAAATGTGGTACTAGAAACGCCAATCTAGAGTGGTTGAAACCCAAGCCCTAAGCCTTTCGACTATTTAGAGACAATGATAGGTTCAGTCCTCCCATTCTGATGTAATCCTAACCCACTATGTCCATTATATCTCTCAAGTCTTGCATTATCTTGAAACTTTTTCCATATTGATCTGTGGGTATTTGAGCAAGCGAAGGAGGTTCTTCATTGTCTTCTTTGTATAACCAAGAGGTCACATATTCTTCATTTATAGCTTCTTTACTTAGTTCCCCCCATTTTGTGAAAGTCATTATGGGAGGGACATGTATGGTGACCACATATTGTCTCCTATCTGTTGTTGGTAAACCATATGATTTGGGAGGAACCAAATGGCTTACACAATGAGATTATTTCATATGATACTCTCCACAACCCTTATCTTGGATCTCGACCTTAGGAATGGAAGGTAGTGATTGAGAAGTAGATGTTTTGGAAAGAGTGGATGGATCGATATACTGGGATGAGTTGGATGATGAAGCCTCCTGGTTTACAAGCACTTTTCGTTGGGGTATCCCTCGTAGGTTAGTACAATACTGGAAAGGATTAGGATCACCATCTATTGTGATCTCGGTGCCATTGTATGGGAATTTAAGACATTGATGGTAAGTGGAAGGGACAACCTTCATAGCATGTATCCATGGTCTGCCTAGTAAAAGATTATATGGGAAGACAAGATCCAAGACTTGGAAATTGGTATCCATAACTGCAGGACCAATTTTGATGGGGAGCGTTACAATTCCTTTAGATGATTGTTCTTCGTCATCATATGCCTTAATGATAATGCTCTTATTAGTGTCCACACATTCCTATGAGAATCCTAATGCCTTAACCAATTTCAAGGTGCAAAGATTCAACCCTGGTCCTCCATCTACCAAGACTCGTCTAACTTTCATTTTATGAACAAGAACTTTGAGGTGCAAAGGGTCATTGTGGTTTGTCTTCTCGGTTGCATAATCTTGTTCAGAGAAGGTAACATGATGAGATTTGGTTAGGTAGCTTACCATCTCTTGGAAACGATTGACATCAAGGTTATTGGGGACTGTCGTGCTTTGCAAAGCTTTGTCTAGAATAGCTCGATGATCAGGTGATATACTCAACATTTCCAAGATAGAAATTTATGCTAGGGTCTTCCCCAACTGGTCAACTAAATTATACTGAGGCTTGGAGGATTGTGGTTGTTGTTGTGATGGAGGGCCTTGGATGGTTATCTTGGTTCAAAAAGTGTTGAGAACACATTCAAGAGTTTTCTTTATGGTAATAGCGTTGATATGCTCATTAACAGCTCAAATGTGATTTATGATTGGGCGTGGTTATAATCATAGTTGACATTAGCATGGTTGGCTAAATTATTGGTCTTATTTCTTGAGTAGTAGGCTTTTCCTTTTCCATGGTCATGTAATGGATTAGTAAAGACCTTGTGATCACTATTTGAGGATGTTTATTTCTGTCCATTAACTTCAATAGTTTTGTTCTCCACAAGATCCTATATAATGTTCTTCAACTGTCAGCAATTTTGTAGACTATGTCCCCTAGTTTGGTGGAAATCGCAAAAAGCATTGTCATCCCACCAAAAGGGTTTAAATTATCCTGGATCATATTGTCTTGGCTCTTGAATTTGTATGAGGTTGTGTTGTAGCAGTTGTTTAAAGATTGATTCAATTGGCTCCCCTAGGGGAGTGAATTCGCGTTTCAGAAACCTCCTTTGTGGTTGTGGTTGTTAGGTGTTTTGGATAGCGTTGACAGTTTGATCGACGTTGTTGAGTGTGTTGTTAAAGGGGTTGTGTCCTCTAAGTGTAATGATTGGTCCTGCTTGTAGGGTTTTAGCATCAACAATCCCATCATTGGTTACGTTCTTGTTTCAAGACCAAAATTTGTTCTTGTCATTTGGGATATTTTGAAAATTTGGATTTCTATTTGACATCTTGATTTCACCTTTGTCAATGGCAACCTTTTTAGGTATGATACCCTTTTCTACTAGTTCCACAAAAGAAGTGTAACAGTGTACTTTTAAGTCACTTCTCAATTTTGAATTGAGGTTTTCTAGGAATATGGTGACCTTTTGCTTTTCAGGTATTTCAACAAGGCATCGACTTGCTAGACTCCCCCATCTATGGAAGAAGGTGATAAATTTTTCTCCTTCATCTTGTGTAGTGTGACATAAGGATGCTATTGTGGTTTTGTTGTCAATGTTAAAGGCGAAATGTTCAATAAATTTTTCAGCAAGTTCACCCCATGACCTAATGCCATATGAAAGTTGAGAAAACCATTCAAGTGCTATTCCAACAAGGCTTGGTGGAAAAGGTCTCATGAGATACATGGGGCCATATGCAATGTCTATGCACATTGTGGAAAATTCCCTTATATGTTCAATGGGATTATGCTTCCTGTTATACTTAGGAAAGTTTGGTGTAACATACCCATGTGGGAAGGGTGTCATGCATAGAGCTTTGTCAAAGGGAAATGGACATAAGTCTTTTTTCCTAAAAAATTCTTTTTGCTAGACATTGTCATATTGTCCATTTGTGTCAATGACATGTTGGTTGCATTGTTGGGGTCTATGTGAGTGTGTTGAAACCCAATGTTGTGTGATGGATTTTGGTTCAGTGTAGGAATGAAGGGTGGATTTTTATTGGGAACATGAATGTTTTGTGAAGGATAGGGCTAGTTCTCAAATTGTATTTGAGGTATGTGTCATGTTTGTGAGACCCCTATCTGTGGTATGGCACTAGTGATGTTGATGCTTGGTATAGTAGTTGTCGTGTTTGTTCCAACTTTGGGCCTTTTGCTTCCAGTATTGGTACCAAAGGGATTTGACAATGATGCTCCTACAGTAAAATTTAGGCCTTGTGTCATGCTCGATGTACCAAATGGTGATGTGTGTACTGTTGTGGCACTCTATGTAGGTACTCCAAATGGTATATCTACAGTTATTTGAGGGATAGAGGCACTATATGTCATCGTGTTTTTCCCTTGGGTAGATGAAGTTTGCAATGTGTGAATGTCAAATCTAGCAAGTAATGTAGCACCTTCTCCTAATAGTTTTGCTAAGTATCATTGAGGATCTTGTGCCAAGTATTCATCTACAAAAGAGGAAAAATCTAGGTCTTCTGTAATAGTGTCTAAATCTTCAACTACAATATGTCCTTGCTGGTCTCTAGTGACAAATTTTTCCAATAAAGTTTTGTGAGGTCTCGATGTCCCTGATGGGGGATTTGAAAATGGATTGATGAAGTCTTGTGGATCAACCATTTCTCCTTGTTTCCTTTTGGACCTTGTTTGGACCATGTAAGATATGCTCAAAATGCAGATGATGCAAAACTATGTCCATGAATGATATGATTTTAGTCTATGTTTTTTTGGATTTTCTTGGATATAAGGAATGAATGCTAACGCAACTATGTTTTTGGTCTTTTTGGAAAATAAGGAAATTCTAAAATGATGGTGTCCTAAAATAACCATGTCTAATATGCAAAAGTGTAGGCAAGCTTTTTAAAGGTAATCAATTTTGGAAGATTTGAAAAGAGGTTACTAACCATCTAAAGTTTGTCAAGGGACATTTTGTGAGACTAAGACCAAGAGATAAGTGAGTTTCCAAACTGGATTGATGAGCTAGAAAGATTCACCAAGATGACAAAAGATATGTGTGACAAATGACTAGGTTCAATGACAATTTTCGTTGAATCAAGGGTTTATCCAAAGTATGGAAAGTTGGCCTATTCTAAAATTTGCAAAGGTGATTATCTTAAAAGTCTGATTGATCTGAAGGTAACTAGGACTCCTAAAATGTAACCAAGGTTTGCAACTAGTATGTCTATCGCTATGGCGAAATGATACTAAAAGATGCAACTGTGAAAAGTATGAGTGAATATTTCTAGTTTTTGTTCAGAGATTACTGTGAAAGGATAATCAGAGACTAGTTTTGACTGTTTGACCTCAGACTGTGACAGTGAAATTTGATTTTCTAGTATTTCAAGAAATTGCGGTTTAGGTTGACAGATGCGTCGCAAAAAATAATAGATGTGGTTTTCAGTGTCATATGCGGTTTACTGGTAAATTATGTCCCAGATCTGTGATAGGCAGATGTGTTGTTCCAGACTGCAAATGTGGCTCATCAAATCAGATGCATCATAGAGGTTTTCAAATGCAGTTTTTAATCTAATAGAATAGCAGATACAGGTTTGACACTTGCGACTCAAAATAGCATATGTGGTTCTCTAGTTGACAGATGTGACTCAGTATGACAGATGCAACTTAGAATGGCAGATGTGTGTTTCTAGTATATAGATGCGACTCAGTTTAACAGATGCGAGTTTCTGGTGTACAAATGCGACTAAGTTTGACAAATGTGATTTTCTGGTTGACAAATGTGACTCATAACAACAGATGCAACTCTCTATGGCAGATGTGGTTTACTATAAATTTGCAGGTTTGACTCAGTATGATTTTGATCAAATTTTGGCAAATAGAAGACAATTAGAAAACACTTTGTTTCAGTTTGACTTTGACGTGAAAATGTTTAAATCCAAATAGACAAGTACAATTCCTATGGCTAGCAAGGACAATATTTGTTGAGTTCCCACTTGGATTTCTCCAGCTGTGCTTATTCAAAGTGGATGATTAGAAGTTTGACCACACTAGCTCCCCTCCATGACACTCACTTCTATGGGTTAGCCAAGCTTCAAGTTCTCATGAATCTCCCATGAAAAACTCTTCATCTCTACTAAGAACCGCAAGTATATGGGACAACTTCAGAGGTTCGACCTCTTGCACCAACAAATAGAGGGATTTTGGTAATCTAAAATCAAATGGCTTTTAATAAGGGCACCCATTCAGGTGGTTATGCGTGAGGCAAGATTAACTTGTCTCCATAACAAATTTATACCTATAATGCTAAGTTTTCCATTAGCATTCACATTTGTATACCAGTCAAGAGTAGCTTGGCTTTAGCTTCGTTATCAGTTTGAGTCGCCTTGGGATGAGTACTTTTTCCCACCAAGGAAGGCCCAGTTCTAGAGTCAATAACAATTTCTCTTGCACCCAAGATCGCACAAGTGCGCAAGGGGAGAGGATACTTTTATTATTGAATCGGGTTTTAATCTAATAAAATGTGTGAACGCACCAAACATAGAGAACAATGATTCATTTTAAGCACCAAATGAGATATTATCTAATCTAATCAGACAATTTGTTTCAAAATCAATCTTCAACAAGTGTCTTACAAGACCACACATTAGAAGTTCAAATTTTTGTCTTTATTAATCGTCCTGCAAACATAGCTTGTATATTTGTCTTCTACGAATCGTCCTACAAACACTATATTAGCTCCACAAGATCACATGTTGCAAACTCTGAATTAGTCACAATGAAAAAACTGCAATGATTAAAATGAAAATTCAAAATCTCATAAATCAGAAAAATTATTTTTTTACCAACCAAATGTGTCACAGAAAGCCACAAATGCATCCCGCAAAGTCATATCAGGTGCATCAAAGGAAACCACAGATGCATCACGAGTAGTCAGATGCATCTTTGTATTCTTCATATGTGGTTTGCGGGGTCAAATGCGTCATTATGTGCTTTAGATGCATTGAACCGTACCTGTACCTACAAAAAAAAATCTATGGATTTTTTCGAAGACTATGTCTTCATGTTGGGTTCATTAGATGTAACACGGGAAAATTCATAAATTAAGCAATACATGCATAATTTAAACTAAACCTACACTAACAATAAAAAACAAAGGAATATAAATCATAAACAAAAGAACAATCTCACCAAACCCCTTATGCATTCCATGGATCATCTTCATTGCACTTCTCCATTTTGTCATTGTATGATACTTGCCCTCAGTTTTCTCTTAAGTATGCAAGTATAGCCTCATGATAGTGTTAATAGCAAACATCGAAGATTAAGAAAGTTGCTTCCAAAACTCATAAGATTTTGGGAGGAGTAATAATGATGAAGGTAAAGCCAATTTATAGAAAATTGATTTTCAAATGATAGGCTTAGATTCAAAGATAAACCGACTATTAAGATTAAATTTTGTGACATGCAATAAGATTAGTGTGAGTGATAACGCATAAAAGGTGAGGATTAAATTAAATAATAATTTAATCTTTAGTAGAAACTTGTCGAGACATAGAAGAATAAAGATTGCATGTAAAGATAAAGGTTGAAATAGATAGAACATGAGAATAAATCTAGATAACAACACAAAAAGTTTGTTTGTTAAAGATAATCAGATATTAAATCACCAAATAATTGAATGATCAATTTAGATCTAGACATAAGTGATAAATGATTAATTAGATAACAAAGAGATTATCTAATTATAGAGGAATATGCTAAGGATAAACCTTTTATGAATTAAATAATA
The DNA here is from genome assembly GCA_007258455.2 of Sequoia sempervirens. NCBI lineage: Eukaryota > Viridiplantae > Streptophyta > Pinopsida > Cupressales > Cupressaceae > Sequoia > Sequoia sempervirens. The sequence goes on from VDFB02000015.1 coordinate 89,951,237, forward strand.
ATTTAATTCAACATTTAAGATTTTAGGATTAAATTAAATAAATAAATATTTATTTAATTAAATGGAGAAAAGGCTAAAGAATAATTAAATAATTAAAGATGATTATTTAATTATAGTTGAAAGTGCGATAGAAATGAATTAAATAATTTAAAATGATTATTTAATAGAAAATAAATTTAATTAGTGATAGTTAAATAAATAATAATTATTTAATTAATCAAGGAAGAATAAAGATAAGAATGAATTAATTAAATAATTAAAGTTATTTAATTAATAGAGGACAAATGACTTTAGAAAATAATTAAATAATTAACATTATTTAATTATGAAAATAAATATTAGAATTATGACGAAATTAGAGTTGCAGGCCTAGGACAATTTTCTTGTCTACAGTAGTTAGCATTTATATTAATATTAATAATTATTAATTTTGTCTTAATTATATTATATAAAAATCAATTATCTTATATAGAAATAATTATATATTAAAATTTTAAATATTATAAAGATATTATCAATATAAAAAAATAAATGATAGTATAATATAATTACAAGAAAAAAATGATAATTATATAAATATAAAATTTATCTAAATGTTACATAATAATATGTATAATATAATATAAATTTATTATATTATATTAAATAATATTTATTGATTATATAATATAAATATAAATAATAATTTTTAAAATCATTTTATATTAAATAAACTATAAATAAAATAAATAATAATTTTTAAAATCATTTTATATTAAATAAAATATAAATAAAATGAAATGATTGTATAATGTAATTATAAAAAAAATTTAAATAATAATTATTTAAACATAAAATTTATATAATAGTTTGTTAAATAATAATATGTATCATATAATATAATTTATGTGAAATAAAAAAAATTAAATCTATTAATTATCATTAGAGTTATGAACACTAAAGAAGAGGCATCTAGAGGATGTTAACTGGCAATTGGTGGGTGTGGTTAGACAGATCATCTCCATGGGGGAGTCCTTGGACTCTATCACCTTCCACTATATCCCTAGGGAGTGGAATGAGGTGGCAGATGGTTTGGCTAAATGGGCTTCGGAGTAGAGGGGGACTTGGAAAGTGGATGATTGGAGTTTTTTTTCGGATGGTCTTTCAGGGATCTTGAGGACTTGGTTGCAGAGGATATGAGATGTGTTATGGGGGTTGCTTGATGTTTTTGCTTTTGGCTCTTGGTGGGTGGCTTGTTTCTCTTGACTTTGTACTGCTTTCTTGATTTAATAAAGTTTTTACCCTCTTCTTATTATTAAAAAAAATAAAAAAAAAGTTATGAACATTAATAATAATAAATGACATAATTATTATATAAAAAATTAATATTAATAATTATTATTTTTAATTCAAAAAGAAAAAGAGTTACTAAACATATAATATTTGATATTACAAAAATAATAAATTTTAAAAAATTAATTAAAATTTACATAAAACCTATTGAGAATAATATCATGACCTATAAAAGGGCGGTTGATATACAGAGAAAATGAAAAGCCCCATATTCTCCCTTCACGTGTGTCAGTGCGTATTTATAGTCGATGTCTTCCCCAACCTCGACATGCCAAATTTTGTATTGGTTGCCAACCTGAAGTAAACTGTCCTTCAACTTCCTTTACCACATTAAACTCCCAAAACTGCCGAAACTTTGTGGGTCTAGAGCTTGTTTAAAATAAATGTTAGTGGTTGCACATAATTTTTGACTTAAAAATAGGCAAAATAATAATTCAACTTTCTTAAAAATAGGCAAAATAATAGTTAACTTTCACTTTTTCTGAAAATCTGTTAATAACACACAAAACCTTTTTAGCCAATCATATTCATGAAAAATAATTTTTATAATTTATAAAATTAAATATTTTGCAAGTTCATTATATAAAATTGAATTTTATTTTTTTTCAAAAAAATTATTATTTTTGATTGGTTGAAAGTTAACTTATTAATAACTAATTAACTAACAAAAACAAAACTCATTGCAATAGTATTACCTAACGACAAGTACTAATAACTACACTAGTACTAGCATCTAAAGGAGGTTCAAGGATTACACTAATAGAAAATTATACGTAAATATGTTAGAGATTATGTGTTTGTGCATGATGCGCTGCAAATTCTAGTTGGAGTGGATTAAACAATTAATAATAAGTGCTAAATAATGGAATGAAATAAACCTAAACAAATCTAGATTTTTTCCTTGAAGAAATCAAGTTTTATCTGATTATGAAGTATTTGCATATAAATTTAAAACATAAAGCAATACAAATGAAAAAACAAAGTTGTCATCAAATTGACAAAAAAACACTACAAATGGAAATAGAATGTTCTCGTTCAATTGTCAAATCAATATTTATTTGGTTTTTATGTGATAAGTGAGATTTTGGAAACTTTTACCTGATAGTTTGGAGGCTTTTACCATTAAACGACAATTGGTTTACTATTCTATTAAATGACAATTGAAACTTATTTTTTGACGGCTCAACAGTGGTTTACAAGTGTGATATTTGTTTTAGGCTCAAATCTCACACTATATAAAATCTATTTAGGTTAATTAAATAAAAATAAACTAGCATCACACATTTTGTGTAATGGGTACGTTGAATAATTTTATGAGAATTTTAAAGTTGAGTAGATTATTTTGTAGAAATTTGAAAATGTGTCATAAGTAGAAAAAAATCACATTGTTATAATTAAGGGTTTTCCATAAGCTATTTTATGTGTGGAAAGTTAAATTTGTAAAAGATGTATAACTTCATAAAATACAAATTAATTATTGTGTAGGCAAATTGGTTAAAATTGAACAATGTGTCATAGGTTAGATTATAGTTAGATGCTTGATTTTGGAAAAAACTCATGGTATTAATGAAGAACATATGATTAAAAAAATGATAGTGTACTTCAATTCATTTGATATAAAAATGTAAATATTTGTAGACATACATTTTGGATATATATACAATGTTATAAATATAGTTTATTGTTTAAACACAATACTATAGATAAAAATTACTTTTTTTTGCAGCATTGCCACATGATCACTTCAAACTCTAGTGTATCTGTATCAAACAATATACTTTTTTTTTTTTTTTTAAAAGAGGGGTAAAAATTTATTAAAACACGAGAAAATTACAGAGCAAAGACATTACAAAGCCTTATCCAGCTCCACCAAATGGTCCAACTGTTGAGACAAATCAGGGGGTAATTGACCCCGATCAACCAAATTCCAATCATGAAAATGATCAGAAGCCCATTTAGCCAAACAATCAGCAACACCATTCCACTCCCTAGGAATATGAGTGGAAGTAACATACTCAAGAGAAACACAAAGATTGAGAATTTGTTCAATAATCAAAGCTAGGTGCCAACTGACATCATCTAACCTCTGCTTGTTCAACAAGTTCACCACAACCTAGGAGTCAGATTCACAAATAATCCTGCGCCACCCCAACTGACTGCCACGCTCCACAACAAGTAAAATTGCCTGAGCCTCCATAAGATTATTAGTATGAAGACCCTTATAAATAGAGAAAATAAATTGAACATCCCCAAAACTATCCTGACCAACACCACCAATACCAGCATGACCAGGGTTTCCTCGAGAAGAGCCATCCGTGTTAATTTTTAGGATGCCTTGAGGAGGAGGAGACCATCTTCCCTCCCTATTCACCTTCGGTGTTGGATGCCTACACCTGTTGCGCATAAGCTGCCGATGCGAAGGAGGAAGATGAAGGCGGTTGAAACAACCAACATCAGAAGGAGCAATCAAATTAGTCAGATCACACTTAGCTACGATCGTTTCTCCCATAGAATGCAAAATTTTCCACCACAAGCGAGGGTCCCCCATCATCACATCCTGAAAAATCTGACGATTCCTCTCCAACCAAAGATTCCAAATAATGAAGGATGGGCCAATCGCCCAAGCAGCTTGAAGAAAGGAAGTAGAAACAAGGGCCCTACTCCCTCGATCCACAAACTCAGCCAAAGAGGAAACATGCGTACAGGGCACATTCCACACCCGCCACCAACGATGCCAAATCTTCCGAGCATAGGAACACTGGAAGAAGAGATGAGAAGCACACTCCTCAGCCTCACGACACAACACACAACAAGAGGGACCCTGGAAACCCCGCTTGCATAAATTATCCCAAGTAAGACACCAGTTTTGAGCCATCAACCACATGAAGAAATTGCACTTGGGCCAAGACAACTTATGCCAAACATACTTCTAGCAAGGGACCTCAATATCCCCAAACAACTGTCGACCCAATTGCTTGTAACCAGTAGACACAGAGTACTTCCCAGACATATCAGAACCATCCCAAGCTAAAATATCAGGTCCCCTCAACAAATTACAAGCCCGGGAAGCCAAAAGTTGAGCAAGCTCCCGCCTATCCCCCTTAGAGCCCCTAGGAGGCCACTCAGAAGGGTGCTTCCAGCGAAAAGAAACAAAAGAGCCACAATGCTCAACGGTGTCCCAACCAGCAGTAGTAAAAACATCACAGAGGGGTTGAAGATGAGGAAAAGCAGAAAGAATAGGTGGGTGACCATCCCAAGAATCCCACCAAAATAGAGCCTGTGATCCCGAGTGACAGATCCAAAAAAGTGCCCGCTTAATCAACTGAGCTCCCACTTTCAGAGTAGACCAAATCATAGAACCACTCCCCTCTAGAGGATAGCGAGGAACCTCATGAGAAGCAACACCACGAAGATACTTATAGTTAAGAACACAGGCCCACAACTGGTGTTGAAAAATAGGTTAAAATCAATATGTTGAAGTTGTAAATTACATTAAACTCATTCCCACCTTTGGTAGAGTTGATTTGTAGATGTTCAACAATGAGAAACATAGTGTAAGTGAGTCATGAGTGGAGCCTTTAATAAAACAAATATGAAATATAATTTACATGAAAAAATAAATTTAACTTTATGCTGATTTGTTTTTGCTCAAGCTTAGTTGATAATGTAGATATGAGATAAATAAAGGGGCATACCTATTGTTAGCCTAACCTCCTTTAGGTTTGTGAATTGTTGTTTTGTGATAGTGCATTCAAACGTTCCTCTTCCCTTTTTCACCTATCCACAAATGAGTTATGTTGCATGCACGCATATCTTTGGAATGTGAAGGAAGGTTGTATGTGAATGCATGACAGTTCATGAACTCTTGAAATAGCTATGAATTTCAACCCTTGTCGATCAGTGTTGCCAATATCGATTGTTTCCCTTTATAGTGTAAGGCCTTGTGACTTTTGAATTTTCAAGGCCCATGACATTTTTAGTGGAATTTGATGGCGACAACCACAACTCACTGGGGTTATAGGTACATTTTTTGGGTTATTTTGATCCCAAGGCGGTCCAATGTAATTTCTGAAATGAACAACAAAAAATAAGTTAAGTTGAGGTGGTTTTTCTCCTTCATCGTACATAATTGCTTTGACTTGACCAAGTGCATCATTCACAAGCCCTATTTCCACCCATAATTTTTGAGCACAACATAACTTCTTGACCAATAGACAAGATTATCTTAGCTGGAAGTTGTTCATCTAGATTTGAGTATGGTAACCCCCTAAGTTGCTCTACAATAGATAGTGCAACAGGGTTGCCAAAGAAAACAACATACATTTATTATGTAGACTTGAGACCATTTCATTTGTTGCAAATAGATATATGGCATTTGAGAAAGTTGAGTTTTCTGTAGAGGTGAGTGAGGAACTTGAATATGACATTAGAACTTTCCAATCTTCTATTGGAGGCTCTACATTTCAGAGATTTGAGAGAAGTGCATGAAAAGCAATTCGAGAAGGATCATCACTAATCTGTCAGAATATTTGTGTTAATGTTATCATTATTGTGAAGGTGCGCCATAGTTTTCCTCCATAGGAAGTAGAAGCATACATGGGGATATCTTTGACTGGAGGTAGCTAGCCTAGGTCACCAAAGAGAAAGATCGATCGCCCTCCAAATGGTTAGAGAATGCTTCACGTAGCCTCATGTTAATTCATTCTATCAACTTGGGCCCAATGAATCTCATCTCATCTATCAAAATGTACAGAATGAAGTACATGCTTTCTTGGAAGGTTGCAAGCATTTGTCATTGCAAGGGGGTCATTTCTTTGATTGGTATTTGAAGGGCACAATGAATTGTTGATGCTTGCTTTATATACAATAATAAGTATCATTATATTATGTATAATATAATTTATATTATATAAATTATATATTATATTATATTTCTATTTAATATTTTTTATTATATTTTATATAATAATTTTTAATATAAAATATAATATGCAATAAGTATAATCATAATAACATTTTAAATATAAATTTACATTATATAAACTATATATAAAGTAATTTTTTTAAAAAAATATGCAAAATAGTAAAAATATTTTTTTTTATTCAAGGGGTAAACGCTTTTGACCGGAGCTATGAACCGGATACAACAATACCACCCCAACGGGGTTTGAACCTTGGTGGCAAGAACAACAATGCCACCTATAAACCATCACACCATGCCAATACTGGCAAAATAGTAAAAATATTATATACAATAAGAAGTATCATTATATTATGTATAATTTAATTTATATTATATAAATTATATATTAAATATTAATAGTATATTATATTATAATATATTTGTATTTAATATTTTTATTATATATTATATTTTCATTTAATAATTTTTAATATAAAATATAATATGTAATAAGTATAATCATAATAACATTTAAAATATAAATTTACATTATATAAAATATAACATATAATAAATTAAAAAAAAAACAAAGTTGTATCAAGTAAAAGTTATTAAAAAAAATACATGTAAAATAGTAAAAAGGGCAAAAAAAAAGTAATATGCAAAATAGCAAATGAATGACAAGATGAATCTAATATAAAATATAGCATATAATAAGTTAAAAAAAAAAAACAAAGTTGTACCAAATAAAAGTTATAAAAAATAAAATAAAAAAAACATGTTAAATAGTAAATGAATGGCTAGGATGAAAATAATCATTTAGAAACTTTTTTTAGGGAACTTGAACCATTGATCTAACAAATTAGCTTGTGCACTTCATATAAGGAAGCCTTTGGCATAATTAATATTTAAATGTAATTAATCAAGTATATTAAAGTGTGTGAGTTTTAAAAGATGAATTTATATTAATATTTATAAAAGAAATTTAAAAAAAAAATTGGGGCCATTGTAAAAGTAAGATGGGTTATTTCGCCGAGCGGCGATCTTCATTGGCAGCCAAATCTTTGTTAACTTTTTGAGATTTTAAAAAAAATTCAACAAGCAGCTGCCAGTATTAGAAGAATATATTTAAAATATGCACTCAGCCGCCTCATAAAATCTAAAGTCGCCATTGCAGAAGAAACCAAGCCAAAAAAGGAAGAAGCGACCTCCAAAAATAGTCATAAGAATGGTCCACGATTTTTAGCGGGCACACGATAGTTGAATGCATGAAAGTTTTTAAATGTTTTTGCATGGCAACCGTTACAAATGATTGTGGCAGGCAGTAATAAATGCATAGAAAATGGTCTGATTCTTTGACAAGCATCAGAGCTCACCTATAGGTAAATATCTATTATGTAAACTCATCTTGTGCAATGAATTTTGCAGCCGAGTCATGTAAATGTGCAAACTGCGGCCTCTTTATTTCTTTGGCAGGGGTCACACACTTGTGGTGCTTGGATGATGAACGGTTTAGTTGTTAATGATGGCTGCACGGTGCAAAATAAATATTTCATTTTATTAGTGTTATTTTCGTAAAATTTTGTTACGATTTAGGCTTTAGGGTTTGATGAAATTTTTTCTTCCGTAGTTGGGTTGTTTTGGTTTGGAACAAAATCATGGCGGAATTAAACCAGGTAGCAGCCAGCTTTGTGGGAGTTCTACTTATAATCATTCAAGCAGCTGCTGATAGTAGCAGGGGATGGATCAACGCCCATGCGACCTTCTATGGAGGCAGCGATGCCTCAGGCACAATGGGTAACTTCACTTGTTGTAATTACCAGTTCAAAATTCAACTTTTTTTTAGAATATTGCAAATTCTAATGGGGATTTTGGATTTGTATGTCGGAGGAGCTTGCAGATACGGGAACCTGTACAATGTCGGGTACGTGACCAACACAATAGTGCTCAACACAACTCTGTTCAATGACGAGGCGTCTTGATATATGTATTTTCTGGTATGAAGCGAGGATCTGCAGAGAAAAATTGTGGAGGAAGAGAGCAAAGCGGAGCTAGGGTTTGGCACAAAAAAAAAACTCTTTTGGATCCATTGTCCAGCTAGCCTATATGTTTCGAAAAGTTTCCAAATATTTCTCTAGATTAATTTATTTTTGCTTTTATTTTAAATGGACTTAGAATTTTTCTTTAATTTTTATATGGTTCATCAAGAAATCTTCTACCTTCATATTTTCACCTCCTCTAATAGAAAATTCATTGACAAGAGCTTTTATCATTTCACTGGCCATATATTTTTTCACTCACCTCATCTATAATTTTGAAATATATTTTATTGTTGGTTTAATCATTCTTCATTATGACTTTTCAATGTATGTATTTTAAGATTTAATATATATTTTCATAGTTTACAATAATCAAAGTAATTTTATATTAAATAACTTATATATATTTTAATTGAAAAAATTGTAATATAAATACCCTTTAATTTGTATAATTAAAATTTCTTGATATAAATTAAGGCTAGAGTTATAATTAATAATTTTAGGGATATAGTTGAAATAATTAATTATAGCGTTAATTTTATATTTATTTATATTATTATAATTTTAACACTAATTCTTCTTAAGTATTATAATTATAAAATCATTAGAGTTATAGTTAGGAATAGGGTGAAGGTTATGGTTAGGATTAGAAATTAGGGCAAGAAGTAGAGTTAGAATTATAGCTATAACTATAGTTAATGTTAGGGGGAGAGGTGGGTTTACAATTAGGGTTAGTGTCAGGGTCATAACAAAATTAAGATTATGGGTAGGGTTAGAATCATAGTTATAATTATGGTTAATAATAAGCTTGGTGTTACGATTGGGGCTACAATTAGTTAGGATTAGAGTTAGGGTTCAATTAGAATTACAATAAGGCTTTAATTAGGGTTAGGTATAGGGTTTAATTAGGCTTATTGTTAGGGTTAAGGATATAGAGTTAGAGTTAGGGTTTACTTAGGGTGAAGGTTGGGATTATGGTTCAATTAGAGGTAGGATTCAATTAGGATCATGGTTAAGGTTAGGGTTGAATTGGGGTAAGGGTTAGTGTTAGGGTTATGATTAGGGTTCAATTATGGTTAGGGTTAGAATTCAATTAGGGTTAGTGTTCAATTAGGGTTAGGGTTAGGGTTTAATAAGGGTTAGGACTAGGGTTAAGGTTCAATTGGGGTTAGGATTAAGGTTAGGGTTAGGGTTTGATTAGGATTAGTGTTCACTTAGGGTTATGATTAGAGTTATGAATCTACAATTAGGGTTCAATTAGGGTTAGGGTTAAATTTTAATTAGGGTTAGAGTTCATTCAAAGTTAGTGTTAGGGTTCAATTTGAGTTAAGGTTAAATAATAAGGGTTAGGGTTTGATTGGGGTTGGTGTTCACTTAGGATGATAATTAGGGTTCAATCAAGGTTAGTGTTAGGGTTATACAATAAAGCTTGGGGTTAGGGTTAGGATCCAAATAGGATTGGTCAATATTAGGTTTAGGGTTCACGTAAGGTTACAATTCAATTACAGACAAGGTTCATTTAGGATAAGGGTTAGTATTAGGATTAGGGTTGGAGTTTGATTATGGTTAGGCTTCAATTATGGTTTAGAGTTAGGGTTAGAGTTCAAATACGGTTAGGGTTCAATTAGGATTAGGTTTAGGGTTAATATTAGGTTAAGGTTATGGTTAGATTAGAGCTAGGGTTCAATAAGGATTAAAATAAGGTTTTAATTAGGGTCTGGTATAGGGTTTAATTAGGCTTATTGTTATGGTTAAGGATATAGAGTTAGAGTTAGGGTTTAATTAGGGTGAAGGTTGGGATTATGGTTCAATTAGGGGTAGGAGTCAATTAGGATTGTGGTTAAGGTTAGGGTTGAATTGGGGTAAGAGTTAGTGTTAGGGTTCTGATTAGGGTTAGAATTCAATTAGGGTTAGTGTTCAATCAGGGTTAGGGTTAGGGTTTGATTTGGGTTAGGGTTTAATAAGGGTTAGGACTAGGGTTAAGGTTCAATTGGGGTTAGGATTAAGGTTAGGGTTAGGGTTTGATTAGGATTAGTGTTCACTTAGGGTTATGACTAGAGTTATGAATCTACAATTAGGGTTCAATTAGGGTTAGGGTTAAATTTTAATTAGGGTTAGAGTTTGTTCAAAGTTAGTGTTAGGGTTCAATTTGAGTTAAGGTTAAATAATAAGGGTTAGGGTTTGATTAGGGTTGGTATTCACTTGGGATGATAGTTAGGGTTCAATCAAGGTTAGTGTTAGGGTTATACAATAAAGCTTGGGGTTAGGGTTAGGATTCAAATAGGATTGGTCAATATTAGGTTTAGGGTTCACTTAAGGTTACAACTCAATTACAAACATGGTTCATTTAGGATAAGGGTTAGTATTAGGATTAGGGTTGGGGTTCAATTAGGGTTAGGCTTCAATTATGGTTTAGAGTTAGGGTTAGAGTTCAATTAAGGTTAGGGTTCAATTAGGATTAGGTTTAGGGTTAATATTAGGTTAGGGTTATGGTTAGATTAGAGCTAGGGTTCAATTAGGATTACAATAAGGTTTTAATTAGGGTTAGGTATAGGGTTTAATTAGGCTTATTGTTACGGTTAAGGATATGCAGTTAGAGTTAGGGTTTAATTATGGTGAAGGTTGGGATTATGGTTCAATTAGGGGTAGGATTCAATTAGGATTATGGTTAAGGTTAGGGTTGAATTGGGGTAAGGGTTAGTGTTAAGGTTTTGATTAGGGTTCAATTATGGTTAGGGTTAGAATTCAATTAGGGTTAGTGTTCAATCAGGGTTATGGTTAGGGTTTGATTTGAGTTATGGTTTAATAAGGGTTAGGACTAGGGTTAAGGTTCAATTGGTTAGAGTTCAATTAAGGTTAGGGTTCAATTAGGATTAGGTTTAGGGTTAATATTAGGTTAGGGTTATGGTTGGATTAGAGTTAGGGTTCAATTAGGATTACAAAAAGGTTTTAATTAAGGTTAGGTATAGGGTTTAATTAGGTTTATTGTTAGGGTTAAGGATATAGAGTTAGAGTTAGGGTTTAATTAGGGTGAAGGTTGGGATTATGGTTCAATTAGAGGTAGGATTCAACTAGGACTATGGTTAAGGTTAGGGTTGAATTGGGGTAAGGGTTAGTGTTAGGGTTCAATTATGGTTAGGGTTAGAATTTAATTAGGCTTAGTGTTCAATCAAGGTTAGGGTTAGGGTTTGATTTGGGTTAGGGTTTAATAAGGGTTAGGACTAGGGTTAAGGTTCAATTGGGGTTAGGATTAAGGTTAAGGTTAGGGTTTGATTAGGATTAGTGTTCACTTAGGGTTATGATTAGAGTTATGAATCTACAATTAGGGTTCAATTAGGGTTAGGGTTACATTTTAATTAGGCTTAGAGTTCATTCAAAGTTAGTGATAAGGTTCAATTTGAGTTAAGGTTAAATCATAAGGTTTAGGGTTTGATTAGGGTTGGTGTTCACTTAGGATGATAGTTAGGGTTCAATCAAGGTTAGTGTTAGGGTTATATAATAAAGCTTGGGGTAAGGGTTAGGATTCAAATAGGATTGGTCAATATTAGGTTTAGGGTTCACTTAATGTTACAATTCAATTAGGATAAGGATTAGTATTAGGATTAGGGTTGGGGTTTGATTAGGGTTAGGCTTCAATAATGGTTTAGAGTTAGGGTTAGAGTTTAATTAAGGTTAGGGTTCAATTAGGATTAGGTTTAGGGTTAATATTAGGTTGGGTTATGGTTTAATAAGGGTTAGGGTTCAATTACAATTAAAATTGAATTAGGGTTATGATTCAATTAGGGTTAGAGTTATGGCTAGGGTTTTAAGATAAAGCTTGGGGTTGGTGTTCTAATAGAATCTTAACCCTAACCCTAACCTTGAACCCTAATAGGATTAGGGTTATGGTTCAATTAGGGTTAGGATTTTTAATAATATTAAAATAGGGTCAAGGTCAGGTTGAGTGTTAGGTTTAAGGTAAAATTAAGGTCAAGTTTAGATCTTAATCATGGTTAGTGTTCACTTAGGGTTAGGTTTATGGTTAGGATTAAATTAGGGATAGAATTAGGATTAGGTTTGAGTTAGAATTAGTATAGGATTAAAGTTTAGGGTTATGGTTATGATTACAATTAGGGTTAGGGTTAGGATTATAGATAATATTAGGATAAAAAATAGGGTTACAATTATGGTTATGGTTAGGGGTAGGGTTAGGGTTAGGGTTAGGGCTACAATTAGGATTAAGGTTAACATTATGAATAGGGTTAGGGTTATGGTTAGGGATAGGAAATGGGTTAGGGTTATTATTAAAATTAGGGTCAAGTTTAGATCTTAATCATGGTTAGTGTTCACTTAGGGTTAGGTTTATGGTTAGGATTAAATTAGGGTAAGACTTTAATTACGTTTAGGGATATATTTTAATTACGATTAATGTTCATATAGGGTTAGAGTTATGGTTAGGGTTTAATTAGGGTTATGGTAAGGGTTTAGAAAGAGTTGTTATTAGGGTTAGGGTTTAATTAGGTTTAACATCTTAGAGTTAAATTAGGGTTACTATTAACTTAGAGTTAGGGTTAGGGTTGTATGATCAAGCTTGCAGTTAGGGTTAGGACTACATATCTAACCCTAACCCATTTCTTATCCCTAACCATAACCCTAACCATATTCATAATGTTAACCTTAATCCTAATTGTCACCCTAACCCTAACCCTACCCCATATCCTAACCCTTACACTAACTGTAACTATAACCCTACCCCTAACAATAACCATAACTGTAACCCTATTTTTGATCTTAATATTATCTCTAATCCTAACCCTAACCCTAATTGTAATCATAACCCTAACCCTAAGCTTAACCCTAATCCTATACTAATGCTAACCCAAACCTAATCCTAATCCTAATTCTATCTCTAATCCTAACCCTAAACTTAACCCTAACATAATCCTAATTCTATCTCTAATTGTAATCATAATCCTAACCCTAACCTTAACCCTAATCTTAATACTAATGCTAACCCAAACCTAACCATAATTCTATCTCTAGTTCACTAACCCTAACTATATCTCTAGACCTAACCCTAACCTTAACTATATCTCTTAACCTTAACCCTAACCCTAATCCTAACTAAATATTTTTTTAATAATCCTCACTAAATATTGATGATATAATATTTTTTTTATTATAATATTATAAATACTAAAAATATATTTATATATTTTAGCTTAACATTTAAATATTAAATTATATATATTATTTTTTAAAATTGAATTACAAATATTATACTATCATATTATAATATATTAATTATTATAACAATATAATCTAAAATATATAAATATAAAAATAATTTATTTAAGATATTACATATTGCTTTGCAACTGCTACTAGCATATATATATTTAATAATATATATAAAATACATTAGAGATATCCTTCTCGAGGCGCCTATTTTAAATATAATATTCAAATTTTCACATAAAAATTAAATAGGCACCTCGAGAAGGATATCTCTCGCCGTATTTTATATATATTATTAAATATATATATGCTAGTTTAATATATGTTGTATTTGCAAAGGCTCCACTCATAATTTTATTTTATTTTTTATTAAAGAAAAATAAGTAATATACATGAATAATTGTTTTTAATAAATAATTAGAAAGTTAATGTGATTAATCAAGTTAATAAATAATTAGAAAGTTAATGTGATTGTTTTTACTCGCCTTTGTAGTATTCTAATTAGAGATTTGTAGAGTTGGAATAAAAATAAATGTAAGTTTAATTAATGTGAATAAAATTAAATGTAATTTTTTTTAATTGTTGTATTTTAGTTTTGACTTTTATATTTTGTGTTTTGTTTGATTAATAGCATTGGTTTTTTTATATGTTTTGGTTATGTAATGTAAATATCTTGTTTGATGTTAAATATTTGAAAATAAAATAAATTGGAATAAATGTTTATTGTTTGGTGTTATTTTAAAAAAAAAATTAAAGTTGAATACATTTGAATATTTATATGATGAACCCATTCATTGAAAGAAGGAAGTAATTTATGAATTATTTGTACTAGACATAACTATGACTAATAAAGTTGAAGTTGAGTTTGTTTTTTAGAATACATATTTGCTAAACATTAAATAATCAAATGATTTATTATTAAAAATAATTCTTAGATTGATTCTAATTGATTTTGAATTTGATAGTGAAATCTTGATATTATAGTTGAAGTTAAATATACTATTAATCTAATAAATATATTATATTCTAATTTAATATTAATAATTTATAAATTATATTATATAAACTAAGTAAATAGGTAATATTATAATATTAATATATTTTAAAATATTGTTATAATTATTAATATAGTGATTTACTATTATATTAATTATATTAATAGTAATAATATAATAATATTAATCACTTGTTAATGGGTCTTCAGGGGTTCATCCCTCTGCTAGTGCAAGGGCTTCAATTCAGTGGTGTAAACCTGAAGGGGGGTGGATAAAAATCAATTTTGATGGGGCATCAAAAGGTAATCCGGGATCTTCAGGGGCTGGGTGTGTTGCCTGAGATGATACCAGCAACATTTTAGCAATTGAGACTAAGAAGTTGGCGGAAGGCACAAATAATGAGGCAGAGGTGGAAACTGCACTCCTAGCAGTGGATTTGGCAAATAAGCTACATGTAGAAAGACTACATCTAGAAGGGGACTCGCAGGTGATTGCCAATGCGATTGCCAATGGAAAAGTGAAAGTTTGGAAAATTGAAAAAATAGTTAATATAATCTGAACCAAGCTCAACAACTTCCTAAATTTTAAAATTTCTCACATCTACCGTGAATGCAACACTTTAGTAGATCAACTATCCAAAATGGTGGTGAAAGTGGCCAAGCAATTTGGTTCAAATATAGCAGAAGTTTGGCAGGAGGGATAAAAGGTGGTAGCCGATCTCAGCCTCATTAATGAAGCGGTCAATTGACATGGTGTGGTATTATTACATTTTGTTTTGGTACAGGGGCTTTGAATGCTGGGAGCGATCGAGATATATTTACTCTGTCCCATTTTCGATGTGCTCATCTCTTTGTTTCTGTAGACTTTCGCTGGTGCATGCCAAAGGTTGGTGTTTGTAAGAAAATGGAAGAAAATTTCTCTCTTGGTGCCTCAAAGCAACAAATAGCTTTCTAAAAACCTATCTCGGATGAAAGATTGAAGAATGTGCTTGCTACAAGTGACCCTTTCTTCCTCAGTTTGGTCTGGGCTCTCTTTGGAATTGATTTTTTGGTCTCCAAATTTTGTCATCGCACAAATACAAATATCTCTTCTCTATTTTGTGCATGGGGCCTCCATTTCAGCTCACGGGAGGAGGTCTGAATCGTGATGGAAATATGTATCAAGCCAAAGTGGCAGGTTGGTTTGGAGGAGATCATGGCTTGTGTTGTGCCAAGGCATGGTTTCGTCACCACTCATGGTGACTGGATTGGCTTCCCGGGTGTGCCTCATCAATGGCACCCCTTTCTTTTGCATAGAGCTCTTGGAAACATCCTGGAAAGGAAGGCGGAGGCCAAAAAATACTAGGCTTTTATTTTGGATTATGTGCATGATTGGGAATTGATGATTGTTGTTGAGATTCCTAGAGAACAAATGAATCCAAACCTCTTTCGCTTCAAGCTGGTTGGTGTGTGGATGGAAATGGAGGAGTAGAGGAGGGTAATTGGCCGTGGTGGGCTACGTGGGAGGGGTCGTGGTGTTGCACAAGGCAGTGGTAGGCACTAGTAGAATTTGGCAAATAAATGACTACATGACTAAAAGTTTTAGTCACGTGACTCAAACTTTTAGTCACGTGACTAAAAATGACTAAATTCTACTAACTTTTTACAATTCACAATTATAAATGACTAAATAAATGACTAATTTGGTCATCGGGTAAAATCACAACTAAATAATTGGTCAAACAAATAAAAATGACTAAATAAATGACTATTACTCCTCTATTATTTTTTCTTTCAAATTTGATCATAATTCATAGAGCTTTTAAGCCCCCTCATGGGACCCCTACCTAAGTGGGCCATTTGGCTTCCTAGGTTGCTTGGTGCACCAAAAATACCTTTTGCGTGGAAGACATTGCCTCTCGATGTAGTCTTAAGGCCTTCACCAATTTTTTTTAGATTATAAATTCAATATTACGTAAATTACTACTTCATTTTGTTCTATCATTACTACATAAAGGTGGAGTTTAAAACATTAATTTAAGACAAAATATTAATTTTGTCTTAAATATATATTTTATTATAAATTATATTTTTAATTTTCTAATTGTCTTAAATTAAGACAATAAAAAAGTACTTTTTCTAAAATAATTTTTTTATTTCCCTCTCATCATTTTCCCTCCCTCAACATGCATTTTCATTTTCCCTCCCTCATTCAACACTTACACAGAGGAGATGCACATTGTGAAGTGGGAAATTTGTGAAATGTGAAATAGACAATATGCAAGTAAATCCCTGTAACTGTGAATGTGCAATGCCCTATAACTAGGGTTTTTATTGCTGCTAATTCAAGGATTCATGAATCTAATGTTTGAATATTGGTATTGTGGGATTTGAGAATTTTGGGCAATTTTTTGCCAAGACAATGAGTAGGCAGGGTCATTCGCTTATTGCTACTTCTCGACTACTCTCATATTTGCCAGGCTCTGGGAATCACTTTCTTCAGGTAATTAATTCTACTTTCCTTTTCTTTTGCTTAGATTTTGGTGTGATCACTTAAGAAGGATGTGGTGAGTGCAGAGATCCCCAAGAGTTCTGCAAAGAGTGTCCAGATGTGATATTGTTGTGCACAACCATTCTAGCATTGGAATCCACTCCACGTTCTCTTCCATTGGAGGAGCTCAAAACAACTAACACGTTAGAAAAACTCATTTTCCATCTAAATGCATATGAAAGTTGTTGAAAAGCGAACAAAAGTTAAAAACAAGACATATTTTCATTTTGCAAGGTGGGGTGGAGATCTATGGAGATCTACTACATCAAGGTAATAGGAGATCCACTACATCAAGGTAGTAGGAGATCCACTCTCTTCTTTTTTCCCATTTATAGGGTTGCTTTAATAATTTACCATTATCTCAGAAAACTTGAATTGTTCTAGAGTAAGACAAACGAGTAAAACATCTAAATAATGAAGAATTAGAATATTTTTATAACTCTTGGTTAGCTCAGGAAACTTAAACTATCCTGGAGGAAGACACACGACTGAAACAACATCTTAATAATGAAGAATTGGATTTTTTTTTTGGGTGGACAAATGGAAATATAAGTGCTTAAGCTGAAACCTGTTGTGCAGTGTTGCAGTCAGTCAAACATTGATACGAGCGAAAAAGATGGCCTTCATGGAAGATTTTGCATTGCATTTGTTGATGGGTATTCTATCTTTGGCAATACTTGTGTTGCACTTTCATAAAAGGTCCAAAACTGCTTATGTTGAGAAATGTAGACTGCCACTAGGGTCTATGGGATGGCCTCTCATTGGAGAAAATATCCAGTTCTTTATCACTTCTATATCAACTGGTTTTCCAAGATCCTTCATCGATTGACAAGAAGCTCGGTAAGTTTATTATGCAAGATCTTTACATTAAAATGTTTTGGATGCTTTACCTTTGAGTTATTAGTCCTTTTCATATTTAGGTTGTCCATCTTTTTAGTTTATTTAGTATAATTGAGTCTATTATTGGTCAGATTGAATGGTTCTGAAGAGTTTATTAGGGGTCAAGTCTTGATAAGTGTAAGGTAGATTGTGTCCTACAAGACTTTGGTGGAATAGATATCCCTCTATCTTTAACTCTTATTCAAAGAAGTTTCAGACTAAAACTTATATTCCCATATTAAATACTTCTGAAATTCTTTTACTTAGAGCCTGAGGAACACATCCCTATAAGACTTTCACAATATGATTCCAAATATCCATATTAGTTTCAACCTAAAATTCACGTTACCATATCAAATACCTTTAAATTTCTCTTACTCAGAACTTGAGGGACACATTCCCATGAGATTGTTAGAATATGATTCCAAACATCCATATTAATAATTGTCCCACATTTTTCTTTAAAAACTTTGTAAATTACTATTGTAGACTGCTAAAACTTTTTTCTCCTAGCTATTAGTTTAGCCGGATCATTTATAGATATTTGATAAAATTGTTTCAGATATGGACACATATTCTCCTCTAGCTTGTTGGGAAGGAAGGTTATTGTATCTGTGAATGAAAATTTCAATAGATATGTGTTCCAAAATGAAGGCAGGTTGTTCGGAAATTTCAACACCCAACATTTCATAGAGATAACTGGGAAATATGGTTACTTTCTTTGCATAGAGATCTTCATAGGAGAATTTATGGAGTAACTGTTAATTTACTTAGCCATGAAAATTTATGTTCCCATTTCATGAATGATATTGATGATCTATTAAAAAGTGTAATGTTTGTTTGGAATGGAAAGAAGATCAAACTACAAGATGAGTGCCATTAGGCAAGTATAGATAAAATACACTATCGAATCACATTCATGAGCTTTAATTTGTTGGGTGTTGTTTCCTATGATAGTAGATATCATGCAATCTTAAATCGATATTTACTAATATCTGTAGAGAATCTTTCCTTTCATTTATTTTTAAAATAGTTTTTGTTCTTTGTTTTCCCTGGAAGGTATCATTATTTATACAGGTGAATGTGGTTTGAATTGCACCCTGTAGGCTAGGTTACAAATTAATAAATATTTTTGTAGGAGCCTATTAGTCCAGCCTGCGGGCCATTTAAGATGATTTTTTAATTTACTTAAACACTAAACCAGATAATATTAATTATATTTTGTTTAAAAGAAAAATTAGTAAATAATTATCTTGTTTTAATTAGTAAAAAAATATATTTTTCATTCTAAACCATTTGATATTTAAAAATATCTTATATGGTTTTGACTCGTTGATTGATTTGTGGGAGAAGCTAATTTTGAATCTCATGGCAAAACAATTGCTGGATTTATCCCCTTCCAAAGAAATAGAGGAGCTTGTGAGGAAGTTTCACAGCTTTTTAGTAACAGTTATGTTTCTTCCCCTTCGAATTCCTGGCACAAAATTTTACAAAGGACTTAAGGTTATGAACATCCAATCCCTTATACACCACCAATGATGAAATTAAATTGAAGTCATTGCCTTGTGATTTTTTATTTGTCATTATTATAGCTTACACTTTTCATAGGCAAGGAAGTATCTACTAAACAAGATATATGATATTATGGAAGAGAGGAGGAAACATCCTGAAGTAGTTCCCAATGACCTATTGACAAAATTCTTAAAGGAGGATCCTCCTCTTTCTGATGAATTTGTGGTAGAAACTCTTTTGTTTCTTCTCTTTGCACGCCATGAAATTGTCTCCCGCTCCATGACAATGAGCATCATGTTTCTTACAGTGTGTCCTCGAGTAGTGAAACAACTCCAATTGAGTACTATTAGTAACCTTCCATCTGTATTCAAAAGGTTATATTTTATATTTATGTTGATTTGTTTTGTCTTGAAATCGACCATGATATCAAAACTTGATACAAAATCATAAATTGTATCCTTGATAAATTGAATTATAGATTGGCCTTTCTTTAAATATATTTTTTAGCTACTCAATGATCAGATTGGTTCAGATTTATTTTTCAAATATGGAATGGTTGACAAAATTGACTTTATAAAAGAAAAAAATACTCTTCACTCCACATGGGCCTTATTTATAAATAATTAATTTAAATAATTGATTATATAGAGAAAGGAAATCCACAATCTCATACATTAATTATTAAAACTCTTAAAATATAATTGAAGTAAAATTATCTTTGTTTCTATCACTAATGTTGTCTTTTTCTCTGGTAGTAACCATTAGATTTGTCTTTTGTATTGAAAGTAACTATTGGATTTGACTTTTGCAGTGGAAGTAACCATTAGATTTGTGCTTCCAGGAAGAAAAAGACCAAATATTGAAATCAAATGACAATCAAAAACTAAGTTGGGATGACTATAAATCAATGAAATTCACTCAATATGTTTGTACAATTTTTTATTTTTATTTTATTATTTTCCAAAAAAAAGTTCTTAGAATCGAAAGTGTATTATAAGGTTATGAAAAATGTTAATATGCTCAGCTTTGAGTGTGTTAGAAGACTGGGATGCATTAATTTTAGAATCTTAAAAATATTTTAGTAGCTTTGCAATAATGAAAATTAGGGGTAGAGTCTAGAGAAGCCATTTCAGCTGGAGTAATTCCTTCAAGTACTCTATCAACATAGATAATGCTTATTGGATGTTTATATTTTCCAGAGGCATAATGTTGTTTCCTCCTTTATGTGCCCTTTTGTATAGGGCATGTTGCTTAAACAAAGACAATTGCCTCTTGTGGTGATTATGGGATTACAAAATGCAAGAGGTGTGAACTCTTATCTCAATTGATTGTTTGGGCAATGGATAAACCACAAAAATCATGCATAGCTTCAAGTTGTGAAAGCAATTTTACACATGATTGGCACAACTAGATAAAGGTAACTTTGTAGAATATCAGATTTGTTGGCAACATAATTAGAAATTTGTATATCTTAGCGATAAGAGAAGTTCATGCATATATTAACATTGTTTTTGTTAATGGTCATGTCTAGTATGTGTTTCCTGCAGCAATACCAAGCACCGTTGATCCAAATATAACTTCATATACACAATTACTACTTAACTAAATGATATAAACTCTTCCAATCTTGTTTAGTATTCTAAACTGCAGCTGTACCTTTATAGTGCCAGTGATTCTTTTATTGATTTATGGACATTACTTTACTTTATTTACTTCTTTTCTTTTCAATTCATTTTCATTGTGGAATAGAATTTTTTATTTTTAAAAGTATGATTGTAAATAGAATTCAAACAAATCAAAAAGTTCAATGGGAACCAATAGCATATGGGTCTTGATCATTCCATAGGAAAATGGAACTAAATATGGATTTCAATGGATGTTCAAAAACTATAGTTATTTGGAGGCCTAGGGTACAAGCAAGAAGGCCATTTAAATTAGAATACTTGAGTAAATAAATATGAATAAAGCTATATTATATAATTGTAGAATAATAAAAATTGTGGGTATTGGATAAAAAATTGTCCATGTTACTATAATAGAATTTTCAGGTAGCTTTGTCAAAAATTGAATAGTTTTTTTCTTTTGCTTGGCTGTGTCAAAAGTAAAGATATGAGAAGATTTTATGAACATAGTATAGTTATCTAATAATATTATGTCAAGGTGCAGATAAAATTCCCTAGTATTAGTCCATTTATGAAACAACATCATGGCTGTCTAAATTTTTTCTTATAATTTCTGCAGAAAGTAACAAACATTACATAGCTAATATTTATAAGCTTTTATAGTGTTAAGACTAATTGTAAGGACCTTTCTCTGTAAATTCAGAATTACAATATTTCTTTTCACATAACTAGATAAGGCTTAATATGAGAGGATATAAACTTGTAATCAGTCTAATTTAGTTTTTTCACACAACCATAAAGATTCAACAAGATGTTGAAGAGACTTGAAAACAATCTCCTTGATGTTACCAAGGAGAAGCACTTTTACTGTATGTGGCATTATGGGCATTAGTTGTAATGGATAGCCAATCTAGTGGTTGTTATTAAGGGGAAGCAGTATTATAAGGCATTATTGGTTATAGTTATAGTTATGGTTAGTTCTATTTTTTTTCCAAAATTACAGGTTTCATATGTTAGATTGGAAAAAGTTCACTAAGATGAAGGAGGTGCATTAGTTCTCTTTTAGTATAAAATGTCAATATTTTGGGATTATTCAGTTTACCTATGTTGCAAAATATCGATTAATGCAGGCCTTATGATGATAGGTCTAATGGGCCTTTATGTTGTGTTCCTTTGTTGGTCTGCAATTCGAAGGTATTTGTAAACAATGTTCAATGCCATTAAATGTTTTTAATGAGAACATTCCAATTATGAATGCTATGAATATACAATTTTAATGTTCTTATCATAGAGAACCCCAAATTATTTGGCATATTTCAGCTACACACATGTTGATTACTACATATAGGAGTGGTATTTCTGGTTATGTGTCTGATTTTCATATAATTGGAATTTCTGTTTATACCCCATCTTTTAATTTCAGATTTCTTCCTGCATTTCCAGTGAACCATTAACGAAGAAATGTAATACAAGGCCACAAGGGACTAAAGATTGGATCACAATTGTTGTAAGATATCAATTTTTTTTTTTTGTGCTAATGATTTAATGCATTTTTTTGTATAGACCTTATAATTACATTGACATAGACTTGAATGACAACCTCATAGAGCCATGAAATACATGTGTTCCAAAGAATCCTAGCTATTTGATAACTTAATATACAGTGTAGCAAATAGTTGAATATATCCCATCTTTGACCATGGAGTATCTTTGTTCTATTAAAATGCATGGTAAATTTCATTTTTATTTTTTATGTCTTCAAAGCCACTTCTAAAATCAATTTCTATATTGATTGTTCCTTAGCTTCAAATCCTAGAGGAGATCTAATCAATCATTTTCTACTTTCTTCAACTATAGTGTGTTGCTCTTTATGCAAGATGAATCATCGGTAACAAGAAACTAGCTATAGCTTTATATTCCATTTTGATACAAATAGCACTGAGGATTTTAGCATACAATGAAAATCATAGATTTTTTATATGACCAGTTTATTCATTTCTTATATTATTACCAAAACAAGAGTATTTCTACATTGTTAAATGGAAGCCAGTTTATTTATTTTTTTGGTTCTAACATTGAGGTAATAATTGGTAGAGATTATGCATCTAGGTCAACATGTGCTCTAATACATTGTTTCCTACTAAGTGGGGCAAAGATGGGTCTACTCTGGGATTCTCAAACAACCTTGCCATGAATTTTACTCTCAAAATCCTCCTAACAACATCATTTATTCTGCTCATTGAAATCTCCCCATTGTTCACAAGAGCTGTAACACTCTCCATAAATGACAGGTAGTCCAAGGGAACCATAACCTTTGAAAGAAAAATAATTCTATATCATATCAATTAGCATTAAAATTTGAAAAACTGTAAAGGAAACAATGCTTTAGGGGCTTGTACCATGTCAATGCTTGCATTGATGGAGGAAAGAACACTATAAGTATAGTTGGAGTGCTGAGGGGATGTGATCTTGTCTATTCCTTACCAATTTGAAAGGGTAAATCCTTGCAACAATAAAGGTCTACATCAATTAATAAACTCTTGCCTTTAGAATTATTGTAATTCCCAAATCAAATAGACAGAGGGTATGGAACAACCATCTACAAAGAGAGTATGGACATAGTCCTTTGGAGAAAGATACACTGAGGGTCACTTGAGAGTGAGGCAGTAAATTTGTAGAATTTGCTCGAATATGTAATAGCACTTTTGCCTAACAACAACCTTTGAGAATATTTTTTTAAGGAAAATTGGAAGTCATAAGTTTTAAAATAGAGTTTAGTATAGAGCTGGAAATTTTATTTTGTGTTAGACCATTGTATTGCAGATAGATCAAGGATTTTCTTAGCCACGCCTATGAGAAAATCACTAAGAATTCATTGCCTCAATCAAGAAAAAGAAAATTATATTGGTGTAACATTACATCTCAACATACAAGAGTAGTATTATGATCAGGTCTTTAACCAAAAAAATCATGTGTATATTTTACCAACAACATTGGAGTATGTGTTTGAGATTCACATGTGCAACCACAAGATCAATGTAACATAGTTTGGCAGCCTAAAGCTGGCAACTCGGTGTGAAGTTCAAGTTGATAAACATATGATGCTTTTACACTAGTAAATATAAACTTTTGAAACTGAAATATGCTTTGAAGTATAATAAGATGAACAATGTCTAAACTTTTGAACTTGGTTCTTAAACACAATTATTTTAGATACGAGAAACCAAGATTGAAACACCCAAATAGGTATGATGAGATATACAATTTACACCATCTCTTGAGCTTGCTTCTTAAATTGAAACTTACTTCATTAAAGATGTTCCTCAATTTAGTAATATGACTTCAAATTTAACTCTAAAGACCAAAGCAATTTCTTAGTCATACATTATGCTTCAAATTGTACATGTAATATTTTTAGCTCTATAGAGTTTACAAGGTTTCCTATGAAAGTGAAATAAATTTTCATGACCCTCATTGATCCAAATCCTTAAAAAAAATGAAATAGAGACCTAAATCATGTGGCATAGAGTCTCCAACATTTTTAAAATATAATAGCTTGGTCAAATCATTAGGCAAAGACACCTCTAGAGTTGTTCCTTATCATATTAAAGATAATAAAGGTTATATGCAAAGGGAAAAATCCATCTATGTAATCTCCTTATGCTATTACTAATTACAAGGGCCAAGAATAAGTCATTGGTAAATTTGAGGTGACAGCTAATTTCCTTAATATTAAGGTACTTACCTTTGGTCATAGGTGCTTAGTGTTCACTCATGAAAACTAGCAATGGTTAAATATTTAGTTTTTAGACTTTGAAGTTTAAAGACAAATAGTGAACTGGGTGGCATGAGAGAGCTTCTTATATTGATGCCTTCATAGTAGTAGCATGAAAAACTAAGAAATCAAATAGCCTATGATACAATTTACTTGAAATCCCATCTATTTTTTAAGAACATTGGTGAGGAGGTCATAGTTGTTGTGCATCTTGACCCCATTCCAGCTTGAAGAGGACACCATTACTGTGGAAATTCCTTTTGCAAGAGCATCCAAGAAATGTCGGAGATGAATATGGTAAATCTCTGCATAGCTCGCAATTGTATCATTCTCATTTAGACCATAAAAAGTCCCTCCATCACCCACAAAGTGCTTGGCACACACCACAACCTTTGCCCTGCACAATAAAAAAGAGAAAGTACATCTAGTTTAATTCAAAAAGATGTATTGAGTATACACCCATTTCATCCAAAAGTATTTCAATGAATAGATATTGACTTTGTTTTTACTATAAAATCAATCCATACCCTCTTCCTATGAATCAACACCCATTAGAATGCTCTAGTGGAGGAATACCCTGTAACCCATAAATAACCTTGGTCATGCCTATTCCTAGCTCTGCCTCTTCACTGTAGCTCTCATAGAAACATCCCCACCTTGGATCTTTGCACACCTCCTTATGGCTTCTTTATCAAAATATTGATGTTATAAGGATATAATTCTATTGAGTTTTAGAGTTTCAGTTTAGACAGAATAAATCACAGTAAAATTTAGTCAAGATTTTTGAAGGATACATTCCATTACATCGCTTTGTCGTATGATTTGAATTTCCGGAAGTGTCATTCTAGGATATATATTAATATGGTATTTTAAAATACCTCAAATTGAATACTCTGAACACATTTTGATAAATGTAGTTAATTCTATATCCCAAGCATTCCATTATGCATAAAATTTAATGGTCTACATAAATTATGAGATTTTTTTTTAAAGGGTTTGGGTCTTGTAAAAATCAACTTATTTTAATAAAAAACATAAAAAAATTAGAAGTGAAAGCTGTTTCACTTTGTTGAAATATGATTTGGATTATAATTGTCTTTTTTTTTGGTACATAATGCTTTCATTTATTACTATGGACTAAAAATATTATGTGTATTTTTATTAAAATAATTGAGTCTGATAATTGTAAATACTGTAGTTTACAAGATTGATAGAAATCAATAAATGAAAGAGCACATTTCGGTCATTTGTTAGACACAATTCATGTTATTTTGTCAATTTACATATTGGTAGATGGCATTAATTTGTGTTGGTAAGGGTGTGCCTGCTTTTGTTGTTTGACAGAACTATTTTGTTATTTATAATTGAGTTACGTTTTTCATTTGATTGAACAAACAAATTGCATGATGTTAATGGATGGGGAGATGCTTTTCTATCAATTGATGGTTGGATTGCATTGATTTATATTCAAAGGCAACATTGTTTTTCTTATATTAGTTGAGAGAATCCAAATAAATAAATTCTATATTACATGTTAGTTTGTTGTTTTTGAGTCTGGTATCTTGGTTTTTTTAAGTTCATTAGATAATCAAATAAAGTGCATATTTTAGATAGTTTTTTAAATTTGATTATTTTTGTGATTTTTAGGAGGAAGTATTTGATGTTGTTGGATTTATATGGTCGGTAATTGTTTGGCTGACAACAATAGTTGCATGCTTGCATATGGGCAGGTACTTTGGTGAACTCTCATTTGGAATACTGAATTTTTGCCAATAAAAATTAATATTCCAGTCTATTTATTTTATCTTTAAATGAGCTTAGATATTTTCAAAAGAATAAGTTACACCTAATATAAAATAAAATTACAATAGAGAACAATTGAACTTTCCAAATTTTATACCGACTAGAAATCTATTTCCACAACTGTAATTGAACTAACTTTTCTTCTAGTTAACAGTGCCTTCTATAACAATATAGTCAATTATCTATTTGACATAAGAAATGATTAATGATTATCACAGTTTTAATTTTCATTGAAGGGATAATTACCTTTTGGAAGCAGATTTGTATAGATAGTCTATTTGGGAAGAATTCAAAGTTCTTCCAGAGCTCATGAATCTGGGCATCATGACCTAACACTTTACCTCACAATGAAGAAAGTGTCTATTTATCCATACTGAAGTAATCTTTAACTTTCGTGCAAAAATTAGGTCCCAATCAGGCTTGAAATTTGATGTTCAATTTAAATGTTTTCAAGACATCATTGAATATCTTTTGCAACCAAACATTTTGATAAATGTTTAATAGAATGAAAAACATTTAAACACAAATTCGGTGAAAGGGCTATTTTAATTCTAAAATGGAGATTAGGACGTGAGAATTCAGTCTCTACAAATACATATGTGAAGCCGTCTCCAAAGTGAAAATAAAGTTTTGAGAAATTCATTGCCAGAAGTTTATTTGAAACAAGTTACAATTTACCATCAAATTTCAAGCTTAGTCATAAATTTAGAAATCTTTGGTAAAGAATTGTGATAGGAATAATGCCCATGGTTGGCATGTCGCATCCCGCCCAACTTGAATTTTTTTACCTTTGGAAAGCCGACAAGCTCACTATTGTTTTTTTATGTTCAACTCCAATCCATTATGAGTGATATTCAATAAAATATACCCTTGTCGAGAATTGAAGCATCTAGGTTTGGCCTTTTGTTCTCTGTGTCACTTTGCCAAAAGTTTTATTTATGCACCTTGTCCAATTTTTGGATTTTCATAGACAACAAGGTCCTCATGGCATTACATGTATGCATTTTAAAAGTATTTTTGATATTGACCTAACTATACGTCGAAACAAAAATATTAAATATTCAAATATTAAGTTTATAAATAATTTAACTGAAATGGAAACCTTAGCATTGTTGTCCTCCGCATTTTGTTTGCATTAATAAAAGCAATAAGATGGTAAGGTGATCTTGCATTATTACTCTCCTCAGCATATTGTGTGGGTAATATTATATATGTTCATTTATAGATGGAAATTCCAAGTCTTCAAAAGATTTGTCATGCAGTGATAAAGGTTTGTCTCTTATATTCTTAAAAGTGATTCTTGGAAAGGTATTTTCTAATACATGGTAGTGATATTGACCTTGTCATTGGCACCAAATACATGTTTTTTGTCCTAAGGCATTGGAAATAAAAGAAAGGGAAATAAATCTATTTTTGGGTTTGCTAAGTTTGAAAAGTAATATTTGATAAGGCTGAAAATGATTTGCAAGGTATTATGGAAATTGACACAATGATATTTCATTGTTTTGGAAAACATATGAATGAATCTTCTCGAACACACATATGATCATTGTGTTGTTTTTGTTATCAATATTCTTTAAGGTAAAGAGCACAAGGAAGGTGTTAGGGTTTGCATGCAATTGATGATAATGTTTGCATGGACAAGACAATGCGCGATTCACAGTGGTTTTCCAGTTTTAAAAAAATGGTCTTTAGGCTTCTTCTTCTTGAGTAATATTCTTCAATTTATCTTGCTGGAAGTTGTTGTTTTGGTTAAATTTTTGAAACACTTGTTGTCAGCTATGTTAGAGTTTTTTTTGTTAAGAGATTTTAATGTCTTTGTTCTTGGCTTACTTAAAAGATTTGAAACAGTTTAATTGCATTTGTTAAGGGAAGACAAGCATTTGTTTTATGTGATTAATGTTGCCTAATATGTTGAAACCCTTGTATGGGTTCTCGGGGTTGTGGTTTGCATTCGCTATGTGGGTAAAGGTTTTTGTTTTTGATAATGGGTAAATGGCAATGTCGTTTTGTTATAACAAATTATTGTGATCATTTTTTTACTTGTCAATGTACATAGGTAGTTTGCAACTGTAAGGAAGTTATGAAGTTGATAGTTTGTTTTTCAGGGAAAAGAATATTATATATCCTATGTTGAAGAAATTCAAGAGGTTTTTTGAATAGAACAGGTTGCCTCTCTTTGCATGTGACTAATACAATCTTAAAGTGTTATATATTCCTCCTAAATAGATGGTTAGATATATTGCAAGTGATATGAATTGTCTAACAGTAACCTTATAGTTTTACGTTATGTTATATCACTATTATTTTACTTAATGAAGATGTATGTGCATGTGAATTATTGTATGAGATTCGAACTTATAAGATAAATCTGAAATAAGATAATTGTTGTGTCGTATTACATTGGAAGTGTAATTAGCTATGTAAATGATTCATGAATAAAGTTACAAAGATTCAATTTACAATTAATGTTGTTTATTAATATGTCTAACTGTGCTTGATTATGTTGTGCAGAAAATTAAATGAGTCGATGTGGGATTAACATTAAAGGTCGAGAAGATAACGGTGCTAGCATGAGAAGGGATAACCATCAAGTGCAAATCAAAAGACTTCTTGTTGAGGATATAAATTTATCTCCATCTGAGACCTAAAAGCAAGTAGAGTAAATGTATTGGAGGGCTAAGGAATCAAATATGCAAATAAGAGGATGGATAAATATTGGAATCAAATCAGATACATATTTGGGAAGTTCTAAGTGTAGCCCTATTTGACTTAGAAGGGTTTGAGGTTTTATTATTGATTGGTTGATTATGTTTGAGTAGAATCCAATTGTAGGTCATGTGATGTGAGTTTGGTTGGGGTTGGAACCCTTGGTCAAGATCAAAACTCGTATGGATTCTTTTGTGGGTTTTAAAAAGGGATTATTGAGTCAATTTCCTTGGTTTTTGAACAAGAATAGACCCCTAGGATCTATACCTATGGGTTTGGAACCTTTTTGACATGTGAACTTGTCCTTGGAGTGTGAAAAGACCCCTCAAAAGTCCACATTCATGAATGTGACGAATTCAAAAAGTGTTGGGGCTTGGGAAAAGTGACTTGTCACTCTCAACTTCCCACTCCCCAAAAGTTCTTGGAATTGGCACAAGACTCACACATGTGTGAGCACTTGTGGGAAAGAGTTTAGGTTTGGAGGATTCCTATATATCTCAAGAAGATGGAAGATTTGGGCATTGCCCACTTCTCCTTTTGGAGAACTTATGAAGTGAAGAAAATAAGGAGAGAGTCAAGGATGGAAGAATATGAGTTCAAAGGAAAGCAACTTGTAGAGAGATAAGTCTTTTTCCATTTCTTATTCTTAGTATTGGTAGAGATAGCTTGATCTATGCATTGAATCATAAGTAAGATTGTTTAAGGGATATATTAGAGTAATGTGTTGTATAATGAGCAAGCTTATTATAGCACTAAGCTCTCACCATTGAATTACAATGGTGTATAATGTATTTCTTGCTCGGGGGTATGGCTAGAGCCCACGAGGCTCTATGACGCCATTACGGTAGGGTGGAGAGCAAGACCTTGTTCAAGAGTTTGTAATTCAATTATTTCCTCAAATATTGTGGTAATATTTTAAGTCAAAAAAAAGAAAGAAAGATGGGTTTCATATTTTTTTTTTTATGAAGAAATGAAAAAAGCAAGTCTTATTCCTTTGTTTGTGTTCATTGTATTTCTTTTAATACTATTGCAATATTAAAAGTTGGTATTTTGTTTTAGAAGGAAATTATAGGAAAAGAGCAAGCCTAAGTTCTTTGGTATGTGAATCATTTATTTTATTCAATAATAATTGTAATATTGCAAGTTTAGAGAAAAATGTTTCATACTGTTTAATGAAGAATAAAAAAAAAGGGGGGCACCCATTTAAGTAGAAATGGAAAAAAAAAAAAGAAAAAGAAAATATAGGTGTGAATTTTAGGAAAATCCTCATTCTCACATTTAAATCAAACCCCAATGGAATTAATATTAGTTATTTAATGATTAAAAAAAAAAATTAGAATTACTTTATGTTGTTGGATTAAACCTCTAAACAGATATTTTATGGAGGAAATATTTAACCTCTCCAACCTCATCTTTCAAAGAGGAATTAAAATATGAATATACATAATTTTATTTTATTATTTTTCCTTCATCATCTTAAAATAGTAAATAAAGAATAGATTTAGACTGTGAGAGTTTATTTAAAACAACAGAGATATAATCGATTTTATATTTCACAAATAATATGTATTTAATAAAAAAACAAAGAAAATAAGAAAAGAATACCTAAATATATTCATTGTTATTATAAACCTATTTTACACACACCATTTTACCAGCTGTGCATTATAAATATAATACACAAATCTAAAATATATAAAACTAAAATTTAAATAACCATAACGTAGGTTGGGAGGAGCTATGGCCTGTATGGTCGTGACCTCCTCACCCGGGAGGCAACTTCCCATAGGAGATGCACTTTTTCCCCATATTAGAGGGTTTTAATTTAAAACCATCATTTAAATCAATAAGTAATTTTTTTTATAAAATTTTCTTTGCTGCAAATTTGGACAGGAAAAAAATAAATAAATAAATAAATACTGCTATGTGATTCATGACTTTTTAAAAAAATATTCAACACACAAACGTGATCATGAGCAAAACAAGAGACAAAACAAAAGAGAAAAAAAAAAACATGATTTAAATCTGTTTTGAAACAGAGAGGTTTAATATGAATTTAATCTTGCTCCTGTATTTACTCACTTCAGTGGCACCACAGAAGACCACCCAGCAGGATCCTACTGCCTGTAGACATCTTGGTAGGTGGAAATATTGGCATTCAACTTCATTCTCTATTGAAACTTATTCTCTAGCCACCAGTTTGGTAATGGAGATATTAGGGGGAGCACTTAAAAAAAAGGTTGGGGGGGGGGCTTTTTTTTATTACCTTAAGACTTCAGCCTTAATGGCTACACAAAACTTTAGAGGTCTAGGGGATTTACCATCCAGTGAAGTCCTCAACTATCGATATTGGAGGGAGATTTTCTTGCTCCTAAAGATGAGCCAGTGCGCCAAGATGCATCCTAGAATTAATAGGAAGCTCTAAAATCATATGTGCTCAAATTACATATTTCTCACGCAATAGGTGTTGTCGCCATCACAATATTTAACTCGCAGATGTGCTATTGGTTAAATCAAAATGACCAGCTGGTGAGAAGTGATGGTTCGAAGCAAGTTGTCTCTGGTAAGCCTGCGATTATTAATTATACTTACCAGCGCTTATTAATTCTACCTTGTCAGCGGACATAGCATTTTTCTTTGCTGTCTATTAAATGCTCACCCAATCTACCAACTGTAGTTCACCTGTATCTATCTATGCTCCTACCAATCTGGTCATAATATTCGCTATAGTCAGCTTTATGAGTGATCAATGTGTACTGTTATGTAGAGAGTGTTAGCTCGATTAGACATGGTCGTAGCTCGTAGCTGGAAGGGAATTGCAGAAGTAAAGATATTTATTTATTTTTAATTAAAAATTTCCCATCTCTTAGAGAGACAAATATTTGAATACAATCCCACTATACATCTGACGATAGGTACTAATAATGATAGTAAGTAATAAATATCAAATTTAAAAGATCACATGGGTTAGACAGAACAATAAAATTTAATTGTCGAAATTAATCCAATATTGCTATTTACATATTAACTAATCTTTAACAACGTTATTATCATTATTATTACTGTCCAACCAAATAACAATGTTATCATTAAATTGCAATATTAACCCTCTTAAATCTGTCACATTCTTATCATAATTTATTTAATAACTAACATCTATTTTTATTTTATTTATTTATAACTTGCAAGAATAAACAGAGCGTATGTAACTGATTAGGCCTCAGAGAATCTTGAAACTTTTCATTTTTGTGTACACATAGTGGGGCAAGTTAAAAAAAATTAATTCTATGTAACTTTGTGGTTAATAGTAAATTACTATTTTAAATGTAAATTTGACAGCTATATTCCAACCTTATTGTTGTACTTGATGATAGTAAATAAATTTACATTTCTTAATAATAAAAGTAATTTTAATAATAAGATGATCTTGATTCCCACAGCAAAAAGAATTCAAGTTAGGGGATTTTGGTTTAGTTGGTAAGTGAATATGCTTAATTCAATTTATTTTTATAGCATTAAATTTGAATAAATGTTGTTTTCAGAATTAAAATTAATTAAATTAGAGACATTGGAAGATACATACAAGAATGAATAATATATAATATTATTAATAGTGACAATTAAAATACTATGGATAGTTTTATAATTTCAATAATAATATAATATTATTATTACATTCTAATCAAATATTACTTCTTACATAGCATCCGTCTAATAATATAGAATTTGAAATAGTATTAATATATATATATATAACGATAATTTTCCTTAACTTTAGGCATATTTCTTAACCCTACTTTTTGGGAGACCCCACCTATAATGATTCCTTAAATAAAGGAATGAAGAATATGTTTCCACTATTTTTAAGGAAAAGAAAAAAAAGTGAGCATATTAAAAAGAATAAAAGCATGTAAAAGGAAAAGAATAATAAAGGGTAAGGATTGCTATATTTTCCTTAGAAAAAAAGAAGCTTTCTTTTGTTATTTATTTATTTATAGTGAAATAAAATATTTAGGGAATAATGTATTAAGTGATAGTTGATATTATTATTTTAAATTATTTTATAAATAAATAAATAAATAGATTGCAGGTGGATATAGAAGGTATGTATTTTTCTTTTATTTATATATACAATGGATAAATAAATGAATAAATAAATAATAGGAAAATAAATGAAGCAATTGAGAATGACTTATCACATTGTTTTTTTTTGGAATCAATAATGATCCCATTAGTAATATTAAGGTTAGTGTTGGAATATATGTAAGGTCATCACAAGGTTGCCGAGCGAACCATTTTGAGATCAAATTGGCTATTAGAATTATAGTTTATGTTATAATTCTTGGCATTATCGATAACGATAACGGGGACAACATTAATGTTGACATCACCATACTATTAATTAATACATTTCAAACTAGGTCAAAAGTAACATTGATGTCAATGTCTACCTATGATTATGAATCACAATGTTATGGTATGGACATGTAAATAATGACTATAATAAATTGGACCATCTATTATAAAGTAACTCATAAATTAGGGGAATTACCATCTCAACGACGATATGGAGTGATTAGGAGCTAAATGATATTTTACTATAGTAATTGAAATTGTTACTCGAGTCAACTGATGAGGGCAACCTTCCCTTACTAATGGGGGAGTGGTAAATAAATGATAATCCTAGACTATCGATTACTTTAATAATTTGATAATGCCCTCACCAATGTATAGTCTTTCAAAACGAGTTATTGGTTAAAAGGTGATAATGGCGCTGATGTGATTTGGTTATGATTAATACTAGCGTAAGTATCCCGCTAGAACAAAATTTAACTCAATTTAACCAAGTCAAGATAATATGTCATCTTGTGAAAAATGATGACAAAGATTCTAACTTAAATTTTGTTGTAATCATGATATCTCATCATGACAATTTTAGTGTCGATTAGATTAAGGATTGTAAAAAATAAAATAAAAAAAATGTTGGGTTTTCTTGATAAAAATTTGTAGGCATGACAAATGTGAAATTATTCTATTGATTTTATACTCTATTGAGAGTTATTTTTCTCAGTGATGTAAAAATAATTGCATCTCATGAGATTTTCTATTTGTACTTGAAAGTATTATCAAAAGTTTGAGAGCACTTGTAGTGCATTGAGAATTTGGTTGGACTTATGCTTCTGAATCTCAAGTGATGTGAAATTAGAAGATGTTATGAAAAGAAACAAAGGTGATACTCTATGTATCATTAAAACAGTGTGATTTTGAAAAATTTGATATACAGCCGAGGCATTTGAAATTCATCGAGATAGTATTGTGAGTGAGGCATTTGAAATCTATCATGAGATAGTATTGCTATGAGGCATTTGAAATCTATCAATGAGACATATCAATCAGCTAGTGAGGCATTGTAAACAAAAAGTTTTCAGATTAAGCCAGTGACGCATTTCGAGTGGTTTTTATTCCCTAAGAGGGTTTTCCACTTAGGAAATTCTTTGTGTCATTATTATGTGATTGTATGGTTTATACTGCTTTTCATTTTAGTCTTGCTTCATTAGAAAAGTTGTTTAAAATTTAGTCAATTTGTATGAACACTGATTCACCCCCGCTCTCAGTGTTCATTGTAATTCCAAACAAGCATTGCATGCATACATTTTTATAGACCAATCTGATATTCTCTTATATTGACCAAACTTGGAAGGTGTATACTGAAACAAGAATATCACACATTCAATCATTAAAATTTAAACCCAACCCAAAATAACTTAACACAATGCAAAGTATTACTTAACACCACTTAGCCATTATGAAATAATATGAACATTTGCATTCTTGTGAATATTTTGTGGAGTTGGTTATGCCAATACTACTGAGTCAAAGACTTAAATTGTAGTAAAATAAATTTGTGTTTGATTGATTATGCTTCAAGGATATACTATTTTATAAGTCAATCCATAGGCAGGGAAGGGTAAGGAAAAGGGAGGAGAATCAAAGGCATTGAATAAGGTAGCCAATCAGTTAATTGCATAGGTTAGAATTAAGAAAAATAAGAAGCTACTACCCTCTAAGGGAGGTGGGGCTGGATTGCTCATCGGGTTTTTTAGAAGGGTAGACAAGGCTTGAGAGAGAAAAGGTGTTGGAGTTTAATCCCAACCATTGCATTTATTCCTCCTCCATATGTTTTTCCAGTAATCATTTCTCTTTCCATTCTCTCACATGCATATAGAATTGCTTTAGATTTGTATTTAATGCAAAATCTTCACATTCATACTTTCCTTGTTGGCTATTAAATCAGCATTTAATTGTAATTAATTTTTTTAGTTTTCTCTCCATTGTTGGGCTCTTTCATAGCTTATGAAAGAAGCTTTGTATTGTCTTTTTGTGGGTGAAAAAGAACTTAAAAAAAGAATGAATAGAAGGTAATTAGGAAGGAAGAAAAGAATAGGAACAATATTTTTGTACAAACAACATGAACAATCACAGAACAGGGAACTTTCATTTTATTTTTCTAAGCATAGAAGAGCAATAGCTCTACCATTGCACAAGCAATTTTTTTGTACCAATTTGGTTACTAATATAAAGAGTTATTTGCAATTCATCCCCTGCTCTTCTCTGTGTTTTGTTTTTTATTATTGTTTTTGTTTTAATCACTTCTATTCAAGATGAGAGATGAATATATCGCTAAAGAGTCTTCAACCATTGCACAGGCAATCTTTTGTATGAATTTTGTTATTAATATAAAAATTTATTTGCAGTTCATCCCATACTCTTCTTTGTGTTTTGTTTTTTTTTTTACTCTACCTCTACCCAACACATGGTATCAGAGCCAAAGGTTGCTCAAAGAAATTTTTAAGTAGAGCTCAAGGTTTTTAGAGCAGGTCTTCAAGGAGCCAAGGTATTCTCATTGTCAACAATGGCAGCAAGCACAAGCTTGAAAAACCCACAACTCCCACAATTTAATGGCAAGAACTATGACTACTAGGAAATCACCGTGAGGGCATTTTTTTGCTAACAAGATTTATGGGAGCTAGTAAAGAATGGTTTTCCAGAACCAGTTGATACAACAACATATAATGCATTAACTCAGGCATAGAAGGATTTATTTAAAGATACTAGGAAGAAGGATTCAAAATCACTTTTCTTTATCCTCCAAGGAGTGCATGAGAGCATTTTCCCAAGGATTGCAGCAGTAACAAGGTCCAAACAAGTATGGGATATACTTCAAACAACCTATCAAGGTATGGAAAAAGTTAAGATAGCTAAATTACAAATATTGAGAAGGGATTTTGAAACAATGTACATGAATGATAATGAATTAGTAGATTCATTCTTCACCCAAATCATTAGACTGGTAAATCAAATCAGATCACATAGTGAGATAGTTGAAGATATGAGAGTGGTTGAAAAGATTCTAAGAAGTTTTCCCACAAAATTTGAGTCAATTGTTGTAGCCATAGAGGAAACAAATAAACTCTCACAGTTTTTAGTTGATGAGCTCCATGCATCTCTTATTTCACATGAACATAGGTTGAGTAGGTCAGTAAACACATCGTTGGAGCATGCATTCAAGTCACAAGTTACAATCAGCCATGGTAGAGGCAGAGGATGAACAAATTTCAGAGGTAGAGGAAGAAATTCTCATTGAGGTGGAAGAAGTAGCCCATCAAGCTCGAGTGGAAGAGGTAGCAGCCATAACCCAACTCAAAATGCATCTTAAAATCATCCTCAAGGCCAAAGGTATGATAAATCTCAAGTCCAAATCCAATGTCACTATTACAAAAAATATGGGAACTATTTGAATGAATGTTAGAAAGAAACAATATGATTCTAGACAACATAATGCAAATTTCACAAAAGCAAACCAAAACCAAAAACCATAACAAAGCACTATATTTTTGGCATGCAATGTTGCACAAGCAAATGAAAAAGATGTATGGTTTTTAGACTCAGGTTGCAGCAATCATATGACATGGAATTTAGAAATGTTTTCTAGTTTGGATGAGAGTGTAAAATCTGATGTAACATTGGGAAATGACAATAAAGTAGAAGTCAAAGTAAAAGGGAACATCAACATTCTAACCAAGAAGGGGGAGAATAAATATCTAACTAATGTTTATTTTGTTCCCAGTTTAAAAAATAATTTAATGAGCATTGGGAAGCTTGTTCAAAAAGGGTATAGAGTATTTTTTAAAAATGGAGAGTGTATAATTCTAGACAAACTTCCAAGCAATCAACTCATTTCCAAGGCTCAAATGACCAACAATAAGATGTTTCTCCTAAGGTTAAAACTAGATTTGAGTGTATATTATGCTCAAGCACACCACTCAATGTCTCCACAAGTGGGTAAAGAAGAAAATGTAGCAGTCATACAAACAATCTTTCAAGCATAAATAAAAGATGAAAATTGGCTTTGGCATCTAAGATTTGGGCATTTAAACTTTGGAGCTCTAAACTTGCTTCATAGGAAAAGCATGGTCAAGGGATTGCCTCTAATAGAGAAACTAGAAAGAGTATGTGAAGAGTGGATCTTAGGAAAGCAACATAGAGAATCATTTCCAGCAGGTATGTCAATGAGAGCTAAGGTACATTTGGAGATCATTCATTCAAATTTGTGTGGGCCAATGCAAACACCTTCAATAGGTGGTAGATTCTATTTTTTGACATTCATTGATGATTACTCAAGGAAAACATGGGTTTACTTTCTAAAGCATAAGAGTGAGGTATTTGAATATTTTTTTCAATTCAAAGCTCTTGTTGAAAAACAAAGTGGTCATTACATCAAAGCATTGAGAAAGGAGAGAGGTGGTGAATACATCTCAAATGACCTTCTAATATTTTGCAAGGAACATGGAATTCACAAGTAATTCACAAATAGATACACACCTCAACAAAATGGGGTAGCTGAAAGGAAAAATAAAACTATCATGGAAATGGCTAGAAACATGTTGAAAGCCAAACATTTGCCAAATTAATATTGGGCTGAAGCTATATCATGTGCAACCTATATAATGAATAGATTTCCAAAAAAAAGTGTTAAGAATATGATTCCAGAAGAAGCTTGGAGTGGAAGAAAACACAATGTTGCTCACATGAGAGTGTTTGGATGTGTGGCATACACACATGTACCAGATGAATTGAGAAGAAAATTAGACAACAAAGGAGAAAAATGCATATTTGTTGGATATAGTGATGAATCAAAGGCTTACAAGTTGTATAATCCAATCAACAAAAAGGTTATAATCAGTAGAGATGTGCAGTTTATAGAAGAGGAAGCATGGGATGGAAGTACATAGAAAAATTACTCAACATATTAGCAAGCATACCGCAAGAGGAAAATGAAGTTTCTATACCAACAGGTACTACTTCAAATGTGACTCCTTCCACACCCATTAAACCTCAACAAAGTGGTCCACAAGTGAAACCATCATCAAGTGTAAGGGAAATTCATGTATACAAGAAAACACTCCAAGAAGTGCACAACTAACACCATCTACAACAAGGATTTTTAGTGTAGGACCAACAAGTCCACAGTCCACAGGTTCTACATCAAGTGACATGTCAAATCCTACATTGGAAAGCTTAAGAAGACAAAAAATCAGAAGTATTAGAGAGATTTATGAGCATAATGAAGGTGAAAACAATGCAAGTCAGACTTCTCTCTTTGCTTTGTATTCACTTGTAGATGATCCGATTCATTTTGAAGAAGCAATTAAAGAAGAAAAATGGGTAAATGTAATGGATGAAGAAATTGATGCAATTGAAAAGAATCAAACATGGGAGTTAG
>VDFB02000015.1:89990435-90032713 GCA_007258455.2 Sequoia sempervirens
TTCTGCTATCTCATTTTGGGAGGAACTAGTCTCAAATTTTAGAACTCCGTTGAGAACTATTGGCAAAAAGTTTGCTATTGAAAGTAGGAGACTGGAATGTGCTCTACAAGATGAGTTTGTTTTAGCAGAAGAAAATATCCAACGAGATAGAAATAATGTGGAGTATATACAACATATTGGGGACATCAAGTATAGGCTTAGATGTTTTCAAACTAAGAAAGCTCAAGGGGCGAGAGTTAGAGCTAAGGTAAATTGGATAAAGGAGGGTGATAGAGGTACAAAGTATTTCTTCAATTTGTCAAGGGAAAAAAACTCCATGGAAACTATTGGCCCAATTATGGATAATGACAAATGGTGTCACAATTCAGAGGAGATAACAAGGTTTTCTATAATTTTTATAAAAATCTTTTCACTACAAATGATAAAACTAACATATGTGTTCAAGCTCAAGACCTTTGTAGAAAAATAGTCCCTAAAAATATGAATCCTGAGATGGCTTCAGAATTGGAAAAGGAAATAACTAAAGAAGAAATCTCTTCTGAATATTCTGTCATTCCAAAATGGGAAGTCCCTGGATCTGATGGTCTGCCTATGGAGTTTTACAAGGCTAACATTGATTGGATTGTCAAACATCTCTTTGAAGTGTACAAAGAGGCTATTGCGAAGGGGTCTTTGTGGAGTAAAATCAATAAGGGAATTATCAAATTACTACTTAAAGATGGTGACAAAAGCAACATTAAGAACTGGAGATCCATCACCTTGTTGAATGTGTCTTATAAGATATCTGCTAAAATGTTCGCCGTAGACTGACTAAAATCCTCCCTATGATTATTAATGATACTCAAACTGGTTTTATTAAAGGCAGGATATATATTGGAGAATCTAAGTACCAACTGGGAAGCTATGGATTGGGCAAATAGGTCAATCAAAATGTGGGGATTTTACTATTGGACTTTGAGAAAGCTTAAGACAGAGTGGAGTGGTCCTTTGTTATATCTATCTTAGAAGCTTTGGGAATGCCTGAGAACTTTTGTAAAATTGGTAAAAATACTGTTTTAGGATGCTAATGCTCAAATTGAGATTAATGGTTCTCTCTCTGAACCTTTTCTGTTGGAAAGATTAAACAGGGCTGCCCTTTGGCCCCATCTCTTTTTGTTATTGCCTTTGAAGCCTCGTACTATATTTTAAGGACTGAATTGCTTGGTCCAAAAGTGAAATGTATTGTTCTTCCTAATAATAACCCATTGAACAATATCTAGTTTGCTAATGATACTGCTCTTTTTCCAATTTTGGAAAAGAAGAACATAAATAATTTGATGGAAAGATTGAGGATCTTTTGTCATGCTTCTGGTGTTAGAAATTTAGTACATGACATAATATAATTAAATAAATAGATTAACATGCTAATGTTAATCTAATAAATAAATCTAGTTTTGGTAGTTACTTTCCCGTAAATAGCTTTATACGGGAATAATAGCCTTTTAAAGGCAATATTGTGTAATTGTTTTTTTAAGGTAATGTGATTGACAAAATATTGATTTGAGAGTAATCTAGATTTTTCTCTCTCATTTTCATTATGGTATCAGAACAGGTTTCTTCTTGGACCTCTCTCTGATGTCCTTCCATTCGTTTGTTTTCATCCAAAGCGGTGTTTACAATGGTACTGCAGTGAGGACCACGTACAACTGCTATTGTTTTCTTCTATTCTTGCATTCATCAACAGGTGAGCAATGTAGACCATGTGCCAAACCCTTTTGACTCCATCATTCATCTGCATTTCTTCTCTTTCTCTCCACCGTGTTCATTCTTGCCAGTGTTTATCACTTCACTCTATTCATTGTTATTCATCCCAAAAATAAAATTTAAAAATCCCCAATCTGTCGATGGTTTCTAGAGAGAAGAGTTTGCATTTTATAGTGTTTTGCAATTTTTTGTAGATTCTGTCAACCCTATCTTGACAGATTAATCATTTCACCGTAGCCATGTTTTGTAGCCATATTTTGAATGCATTGGTGTAGGAGAGTCGTGCAAGTTGAGGAAGGATTCAAAGTTTGGAATTATACAATAATGGTAGCGCAAGAATAAAAAGATTGGGAGTATCTTAAAAAGTAGATTAAGGAGAACGAAGGAAGCCGTGCCAATGTCATGGAATGAAGGTCGTAAACGAAGTTTAAAATTAGTGATAAAAGCCCAAGAGAAGAGCCATTCCGCTGCAAACAACTCATGCGGTTTTGAACTACATTTGGGGCAGGGATATCCCCACAGAAGCTTTCTCAACCCATGCTACAAAACAGGACTTTGATGAGAGAAGAGGGCACGCTAGAAGCGATTAAGGTGAAAGGTGAAATTGCTGGTCTGTATTTTGCACTCACACAATTTAACACACAGAAATATATCTCAGAATCACAAATTTTTGTCAAGGCGTTTAGGGCACAAAAGGAAGCATTTATTTCCTTGAGTTTTTCATTTTCTGAAAATTAAAGTGGGGAATATTGAAGATATAAATATTATTTTCTAAGGACATTTTATTCAACACAAAATGGATAAATTAAGCCTTTATGAAAAGTTTGATGGAAATGATTTTCACAATTGGCAAATACAGATACAGTTAGTGTTAATTGAAAGAGATCTCTGGGAAATTGTTGATGGTACAATGCCAAAGCCAATAGATGTAGATGAACTTCAAAAATGGAAGGTAAAAGATAAGAAAGCATTGGCTGTTATTGGTATCGGTTTATCAAAACCTTATTTGCATCATGTAGATTTTAAAAAATCTTCTAAGGATATCTAGGAAACATTGAATACTTTGTTTGGATCAAAAGCTGATAGTGCAAAAATAACTATAAAAAAAAAGTTGTATGGCTTGAAAATGGAATAAGGTGAAGATATAGTGTCTCATATCAATAAATTGAAGAGCACAAAAGATTTACTGAGAGGGGGGGGTGAATCAGTAAATCAAACCAAACTTTCTATTCTTCAATCTTTTCAAACAATATTTAAACTCTTATTACAATCAACTTTTGATATGACTCAATGAAAACAAGTTGACACCACTTTATTGAAAATGAATAAATGACTTTTTATAAATGGAAGTAGGCACCAACCTACTTGATTTATAAATGAGATGATTTTGTAGGCTACAACCTACAAGGAGCACCAACCCCTTAACAATTTTAGTAGGCACCAACCTACAAGGAGAATTGACCCTAATGCAACGCACCAAACCTTGACTTGATGGATGAAGGAAAATGACTTCAATAAGATCTGCACTCTCCCAATCCTCCAATCTGCCTTTGTGATGAAAAATCTCACACTTAGCCCACACAAGAAGATGGGTTTCTGACTTGAATCACTTCAGACTTCACAACCACACCCTCAAACTTGAAATGAATGTCAAATATATATGTTGATCAAAGCTTGCATCCCTTGTAGTGAGAGAACACAACTCTTGACTAATCGTACCTCTTCATTTGTGTGTGTATTAGTTTTAATTTAATGTTTTCAGATTTTAAAACTTCTAACAAATCCTCTCCTTTACTATCTTGCAGTCGCACCTGTATGTTGTCAAGGAATACGTCCTTTAGAAGAAGATGTATCCTTAGATTGAGAGATCATGTCCCTTCCTTAAGACCACACTTATTAGAATGAAAGTTATGTTCTTTAAACACACATCCCTTCAAACCGTAAGCATCAGCTCATAAAAGAAGCACGTCTCTTTGAGAAGAAAAAACACATCCTTTTAATTTGTAAAACGATCTGAAGAAAGACGTATTTTGTGACACACGTCTTTTAGAAAAAGATGTCATATCTTTCAATCATTTCATACACATCCTTTGATTTTAAATTGATGTTTAGTTACTAACAAAAGGACATGCACCAATTCTCTTCCTTTAGTCGCACCGATCCTTGAAGACGTGTCTCTAGAATAAAGACGTGTCTCTAGAATAAAGACGTGACTTTTAACCGAGCCCTTTAATGAAGATGTGTCTCTTGAATAAAGACGTGGCTGTTGGTAAACAACAGATTAACAAAACAAATTTGTTATCTTCATATTGCCACACTTTGCAATCTGTAGATTCATTTATTGATTAGATCTTCATACTGCCGCACTTTGCAATCTGTAGATTCATTTGTTATCTTCATACCGCTTTACTAATCAATTTCGATCTGTAGCTGATATCCAAACTTTTTATTTCGATCAGTAGCTGATATGCAATCAAGTCCAGATCATATTCATTCTTCATTCGAGTTTTGCTTCATACAGATTTTGATTTGTAGAAGATATCTATTCTGCATTGCTCTGTCTGTAGCAATCTCTCTTTTCGAATTCATGACTTCCACAGAGATTTATTCGTTCTTAATAATCTGATCTCCTGTACAGATCAGATCTTGCTCCTCAATACTCAACAGTGAATTATTCAACTTCAATAGTCTAATTAAGCCAAATCTTGACATTCATGTGTTGCCTTGACATCAATGACAATATTTCTAACATAAATTTCATTCCTTGATAAATCAGTTGACTGGTATAAATGAAGAAATAAAGGAAAATGATGCAAAAGCCATTCTTTTAAATAGTATGCCAAATAGTATGTCTCACAAGGTATTCACCTTAAGCAAAATCAATCCAAGTCTAGAAAGTATTATATCCACATTGCTTGATGAAAGAAACAAACATGTATCAGAAGAAGAAGTTGCATTGACTGCACAAAACAAAGTTAGTACTTCTTACAAAAAATCCAAACATATGACAAAGTTCAAACATGCAAGTGGCACATGTTTCTATTGTAAAAAAGACAGGGCATGTAGCATTGAATTGCAAACAGAGAAAACGGGATCTTCTTGATGGAAAGTTGCAGGATAACGCTTTGATGATTGAAGGACAGGACCACACTTCAAGTGATGAAGAAACTCCACATCAAATTGACGAAGAATATGTGTACTAATTTCTTGTTTTCCTCTATGTCAGTACTAAGGGGGGTGTTAGAAATTTAGTACGGATACTTTACAAAGGCATGCAGCTTCTGGAAAAGGAATTGGCAAATCACGATTATCATTGGGAGGAGACAGATTACAATTCCAGTTAAGGACTAAACGCAGCCAGGTAAGTCCTTACATATCTTTTGAAATGAGCACATTAGGGAAAACTCTGCAATCTGTTTACATCCCTGTGAGTGCAACAAATGAGAATTTTAATTTTTCTTTCAAAACTCCATCTGCATACTGTCATAATATTTCCTGAATCATGAGTGGAGTCTATCTATTTATGCTTTCTTTTATCATTTAAATTTACATTACCTGTGTTAGTTTCAATATAAGCCAAAATCCATTCTAGCTGCAGCTGTAGAGAAAATTGTTTGTTAATTTTTTTTTTTAAATTTAAAATGAATAGACTGAAGCAGCAGCTGTATCTTTATAAGTTTTAGTTCATGTCAATTAAATTGAAAGGATATTTATAGGTCTGTTGTAGTTTTATTGTGAATAGATCTAAGTCTGCATCTGTGTAGAAATATGTATATTGTAGAGGTTTTTTAAACCAGAAAATTATGAGTAAACTGTGAACATTAAATTTCCAGCTACTGTTTTCATCCCTGTTTTATGCCATATCCATGTACAGTCCATTTTGGGTTTCTGTTTTTATTACAGTCACATA
This sequence comes from Sequoia sempervirens, assembly GCA_007258455.2. Lineage (NCBI taxonomy): Eukaryota > Viridiplantae > Streptophyta > Pinopsida > Cupressales > Cupressaceae > Sequoia > Sequoia sempervirens. Next base: position 89,996,089 of record VDFB02000015.1, read on the forward strand.
TCAAAACCTTGAACAAATCGTAATTGCATTTAAAAATAAACTCTGTTTGCACTGTGAACACCCAGTTTCCCTCTTATTTTACTGTATAAAGAAAATATATAGAGATCTATGCTTTTTCTGTTATTAAATCTTCTATGGCGAATCTATTTTTCTACTTGATATAATTAAGGTTGTACATATATGAAATAGTGAAAAACACATAAAATCAATTGCATGCAATAAAAAAAAGTATTGATGATAAATATGCAGGTTAATTAAACTAGTTGCATGTAAAAGAATTGAATTGCATCATCTTACAGTTACCATGCATGTAAAGTTGGAATCAATGAAAGAAGTAAAATTGAACATTTGCATGAAAGGAAAAAAGCATTTAATTAATTTACGATTATCGTGCATGTTATTGTCTTCTATGTGTGTATTGGGTTTACCTTCCGGGATAAGGTGCCGAATATGGGTTAGCAAAGAAGGTCGATCCTCTTTTCAGGATCTACTTGATACTTATAGTGCTTTGGCCAAAGCCATGTGTTTACTAAAATAGATGAAATTTACCTAACAAAATTATTTATATATTTCTCTGCCATATCTTGTTTGTGGGACATTGCATGTTCATGTTTAGAGATGCATGTATATACATCAGGTTTGCGCTGAGATTCCCTCCTGCTTTTTATTTCCAGGTTGCTAGGTACTCCGTACAGGGTCAGGTATTCTTCATGTTAGGAAGAATTCCGAGGAAGCGTAAGCTTCATGGTTGGGCGGAAAAGCGCATGAACCATGTTCTCGTCTCTCGACTTGCATATGGCTGTGAGGGTCGGTGGCAGTCGGAGGCTATGCTATTTATGTCCTCACATTGTTGTTGTATCATTATTTGTAATATTACTTCCAGTTTTTATATTTAGTTCATTCCATGGCATGAGAGCTTGACTCATAATGTTGTATATCAGATATTATGTGCATTTACCTGGATTATGCACTACACATATGAGGATGTGTTATGAAATTTGTTTAGTTAATGAAGTTGTTTCATTTATATTCCATGCTTATGAGTTACTGAGTTATTGATCATTTTTGTGAGAATGAATTGGGTCACAATCCTTGCAATGAAGATCCCCACCGAAAGATTCATGAAGATTGTGGATGAAGGCTCTACTCTTATTTTCAGATCCGACATTCAGTATGCTGAGTTTTGGCCTCAGGACTTAAGGAAGATAGATGATAAGGTCTACAAAGAGTATATTGATTTCCAAAATCAGTATTGCAGTCAGCACCAGTACGAGTTAAAAAGAGATGTTGCCAACAGAGATTTGGAGGTCACATGTCAAAACTTTGACAACAGCGGCTGCGAAAGGGTCTCTCCTCCCTCAGAGACCTTTCCTGGACTGGATTCCTTCAAAGCCAGCAGGAACAAAAATATCAGTGAGTTTCAGAAGAATGAAAATAAAGATGCACCTGACCTGGTTAATGATAATACTGGATAAGGCAGCTGTTTTAATAATGTTTTGTTATATACTGTCTGATATGTATTGAGAAAATATCAACTATATGATTATTTTGATTTTTCAAATATTGCGTTTAGCCTGGTGGGGCTCTTGATGTGGCTACTTGTAGCCACATGTATATTGTAACCAGACTATATTTTATTAGTAATTGACTGAATTTTTTTAAAACTATAAGAAGGTACCTAATAGGCTTCGGAATGTGCAACCTGAAATAAGTTACATTAATGTGTCTATAAATTTATTTACACATCTCAATCGCACTGTTGAGGATTCTGACACAATAAGAGGTTTCCTCTAGCACATCTTCATCTAGTTCTCATAGTGTGGTTATTGGTGATGACATTCTTGATGATGTGAAACTCCAATTTCAGAAGAATAGTGATGACAGTTTTGATATTATGTGATTCTATCAATGTATTTGTTTTGATAATAAAATAATATCTATAAATATTTTGGAATGAAGTAGCAATGAGAATATCTTTCTTCTCAAGTAATGAAAATCTCCTCTTATAATATTAATAGGAAAGCTGGAGTAAGATTTAATTGCAGCAAGTTGTTACCTGTTTATATTTTCAGCAGAATTATTAAAAACTTAAGCTTGCTGGAGAGTTCAGTTTTGCTTCAATTTGTGTCTGCGTATTCTGAATTGGCTGTACGGTTCATTGTTGTAATTACAATTAAGGTTCGCCAATCCTTGTATGCAACTTTTCTTGTAAGCATCTATTTCTGAATATCATGGATTTATCGATGATATAGTCGTAAAGTTAAGGCGAAAGTTTATCCGCTTCCCTAACTTTTATGAAAGGTAAGTTTGGAGATCCCCGTCGAACGAGACATCAATTGAGTAAAAGCAGTTCGAAGTTTGCATCCATCCATACATCTGTATAAAAATCTCAGATTTCGCATCCATCCCGGATTCGCGCTTCTCTCAGAAGCATTTACCTCTAATTGTTATGGATTGCCGAAGTATGAAGTCTCTAGTTAAAAACGGAATTAAAACCCTGAAAAATGAAGAACTTAGATGGAACAGATCTGAATCAAATAAAAATGAAAATAAGGAAGTAATTAAAGTACTCACACTCAGTGTAATGAACATAATATTCATAATCGTTAGGTCCGCCAAATGGAATCCTGCGACGTTCAATAACTTTGACAGGGTGGAGCTTGGAATCCCTCCATTTGCATTGGGCACGAGTGCCGACTTCAAGAGGCAGGGGACACACTCTTCTCCTCTTTGAATTGTCATTCCCTCCGTTATTTACAGCATTTTCAGTTTTAATCTTATATCTCATTAAATCCTTGCCATTATCATGCCTTACATCGGCGTTACAGATAGAATCATTGAGGGATCCCATGCTCAACTAAAACCCGGCAATCGTGAAACCCTGATGCTGATTAGGGTTTAGTTGCTATTAGGTACCTGAATTTAATTTTCTATATTTTCCTGCTCTTCGGAAGGAGGGTCCACCTTCGGCTGAATGCTTTCTTATTTGAATATATGTACAGATTAACAGATGATGAAAGAATTGCAGGAAAAACAAAATACCCAAAATGGGAATGTCGTCCACAGCATTTAAAACCCCTAAATTGTACAAGAACCCCGGGGGGAGTAAGACCTACGTTATATTATTTATTTCCGACGTTTTGGCGAGAGCGGAGCAACCTTCTAGATGTGTGTATATTCTAACGAGTATTCGGGGATATTATTGAAAAGATCTTTAATCCTTCGATGAAAACAAATGCCACGTAGTGAGTACTTTTTTACTATTTTAGATTTAATAAAAATAAATTAAGTTTTGTTAATGTGAATAAAATTAAATGTTGATTTTGTTGATTATAGTATTAACATAAAATATTGAAAAATGTTAAGTAAATGTTAATTTTTATAAAAATTATGTAAATATTAATCATTATAATGTAAATTGTAGGATAATGAATGTCTATATATTCGAACTTAATGGAATGAATGGCAGCAGGAAAATTCAAGATTAAGCAGTACATGCATAATTTAAACTAAACCTATGCTAACAATAAATAACAAAGGAATATAAAGCATAAACAAAAGAACGATCTCACCAAACCCCTTATGCATTCTATGGATCACCTTCATTGCACTTCTCCATAGTTTAAACTAAACCTATGCTAACAATAAAGAACAAAGGAATATAAAGCATAAACAAAAAGAACGATCTCACCAAACCCCTTATGCATTCCATGGATCACTTTCATTGCACTTCTCCATTTCGCTATTGTATGATACTTGCCCTCAGAGTTCTCTTAAGTATGCAAGTATAGCCCCATGATAGTGTTAATAGCAAAACATCGAAGATTAAGAAAGTTGCTTCCAAAACTCATAAGATTTTGGGAGAAATAATAATGATGAAGGTAAAGCGAATTTATAGAAAATTGATTTTCGAATGACAAGTTTAGATTCAAAGATAAACCGACGATTAAGATTAAAGTTTGTGACATGCAATAGGATTAGTGTAAGAATTAGTGTGAGTGATAACGCATAAAAGGTGAGGAATAATTTAATCTTTAGTAGAAATTGGTCGAGACATGGAAGAATAAAGATTGCATGTAAAGATAAAGGTTGAAAATAGATAGTAGATGAGAATAAATCTAGATAAGAGACTGATTAACATAGAAAGTTTGTTCGTTAAAGATAATCAGATATTAAATCACTAGATAACTAATGATCAATTTAGATCTAGACATAAGTGATAAATGACTAATTAGATAACAAAGAGATTATCTAATTATAGAGGAATATGCTAAGGATAAGCTTTTTATGAATTAAATAATAATTTAATTCAACATTCAAGATTTTAAGATTAAATTAAATAAATAAAGATTTATTTAATTAAATGGAGAAAAGGCTAAAGAATAATTAAATAATTAAAAATAATTATTTAATTATAGTTGAAAGTGCGATAGAAATGAATTAAATAATTTAAAATGATTATTTAATAGAAGATAAATTTAATTAGCGGCAATTAAATAAATAATAATTATTTAATTAATCAAGGAAGAATAAAGGTAAGAATGAATTAATTAAATAGTTAAAGTTATTTAATTAATAGAGGACAAATGACTTTAGAAAATAATTAAACAATTAACATTATTTAATTATCAAAATGAAGATTAGAATTATGATGAAATTAGAGTCGCAAGCCAAAGACAATTTTCAATGTCTACAATTTGTCCCTCTTTGACATAATGTCATTTTGGCGTTTGTGTCGAAGAATAATAAATAACATGCCCAAGTCATGCCCCAGTATGAAATAGGTAAGGGTATGCCCCCTAGGGAAAAATGACAATTTTTTGAAAAATTCAAAAAAATTTGGAAGTTGTCTCGATTAGGTAATTGGATAGTTAGAAGTTCGATGGTGGCAAAAGAAATCAGTTTCGGCGAGGTTTGGCTTGTCAAATGATCATTGAAAGTGTGCAAATAGTGCAGCCAATACACTAAGTTTGAAAGAAAACCCTAGGTATAAATAGAAATTGGGTGAAAAATGAATTCATTTTCACCCTTCAAGTTTGAAAACCATTGAGTTTTCTCTAGAGCCACCCCGCAGAATGTCGCTCGTTCTATATACCGAGCATTGCAAATATTGCATCAGGACCTTCCAACAGCCAGCCGACACAGGACCCCCGATACGTACCCCAAAACCGACCTTTGACTTTTCAATTTTCATGCATTTTTAGGACCTTAAAGTTTAATTTTCAAATGTGTCATTTCTTGTTCAACACATATACGTGTGTATGCGACACATTTGCTCGCACATTTGTGAAAACATGTCAGGGATCATTTTTGGTTTAATTTAAATCAACGCATTTGTCTTATTTTGCAATGCATATGTCATTGTGAGTCGCATTTAATAGGGGCAATGTCACATTTGGAATTATGCATCGCATTTGATATTTTCGCAATGCATATCATGGTTGGTCGCATGTTTTGGCTTGTGTGACACATTTGCATTGTGCAACACATTTGATAATAAAATGACGTATTTGCTTGTCAATTGTTTTTTTGAAATTTTATGGTGTAAAAATTGGCTTTGTATTTCTGACACAAGGTATTTGTTATGCATTTGTAGGTTGTTTTGGATCCAATATACACCCGGGAGTCGAGGCCAGTGACATACAAGTTGTGGGACAAGTTGCGCAGTGCAGAGAAATGGTTAATATGGCATCTTACACTACATCATGTGACATTTATGCCCAGCATTCAGGCAAACCAAGGGATGCTCACCGCACTTTGTGAGCGATGGCACTCAGAGACTTCCTCTTTTCATTTTCCCACAAGAGAGGCGACTGTTACATTAGAGGATGTCTAAAGGATACTTCGATTATCGATCAGGGGCGAGAGGGTTTGCTATGATAACTAGAGGGGTTTCAACGAGATCATTTGTTATTATGAGCATAAGGACGTCAGAGCAGTATAGAGCATTGCATAGGAATCCAAATAATATCTTGGCGAGATAGATATGAGTGGATTGATCGTTTGTTGTGTACGTTGATTGGTGGGATTGTGCTACAAAACTGTCAAGGGCATGGGTTTCCTGTTGGTTGGGGTGAGATGTTGGTATGGGATGTTGGAGAGGCAGGTTGTATATGCATGGGGCCCTTGTCTACTAGCGATGTTATACTTCCATTTGCACGATATAGCCCTCTGAGGGAGGCCACGGAGTTCATGAGAGTTGTGGGACCGCGTTGAAAGTGATGATGGCATAGGAGCACATTGTTGTTTTCCACCCATCGATCGTATATGAGCTTGATGATCAATCTCGTTATGTCTTTCGATATGCCAGGACCATCACATAGACTCATGTTGGAGACAGGATGTGGGAGGCACGATTAATACCACTTGTTTGATTTATAGAACCCTTGCATGCCGGGTATTACATAGTAAATGAGGGATAAGGCATCCCGACACTTACCTTTATGTAATGAGACATGATATTGGTCAGGAGGACTATTTCCACAGGTTCATATCATTAGAACACCTACACGATAGAGTGCTCCCTACCCAGGTTGAGTAGGAGTTCCAGGATTATCTGCATGAGGTGATTCAGGAGTTTGCAGAATCCTTACAGGAGAGTTCCCTCTATGGAGGCTGATTCCTTAGCGACAATTGGGAGAAAATATAAATTACCATGCATGGCAATCTGGGTGGGGATGGAGGGGTGGAGCTGTGGATGTTGTGGATGTTGGGACTACAAATGTGTATGATGTCTAGTGGGCACAATATAGGCTTGTTCCATATATAGATCCCAATCAACCAGCACCTGTAGAGCACCAAGGGATAGGCCCACGAGGTTGACGTGGTGGCAGGGGAGGTGGTAGAGGTGGTAGAGATGGAGGCAATGATGGCAGAGGAGGAGGTGGAAGGGGTATGATCATTCTAGAGTCAACAGTGAATAGAAATTCCAGGCAGGGGTGTCACCCATCCATGAGGGTGAGAGGGAGGGAGAGGACGTTGCCATAGTGGACACGGGTGGAGAGGAGGACATCGTTGAGGAAGCGATTCAGAGGAGGTGTGAGAGAGGAGGTGTTTGGAAAGTTTGTGGATGCCCTTGATCTATTATGGGAAGGATACCAGGATGTAGATGATTTTCCCAAGGAGGAGATGGGGGATCAGGAGAGAGAGATTCGAGACCGGATTGTTGAGGAGTGGAATGTTGATGAGGGGCAGAGGCCATGGCAGGAGGAGGAGGGTCCCATAGATCATGATTAGCGATTGCAGGCAAGAGTAGAGAGCCCTTGGAGGAGAAGCTGGGATAAGTAGAAGTGGTTTGTTGAGAGATGAGAGATATAGATGGAGAGGGGATAAGTACTATTACTCTAGGGAGAATCAAGTAATTGCTTACCAGAGCTGACCCAGGCAGAGAGATTTAATGAGTTCTGACTCTTTGCAAGACCACTATAGCTATAGATTTAGCAGGGAATTTGGTGAGGGCAAGTGAGAGGAGAATGTTCCATGAGATTTGCTTATGAAGCCGGGGAGAGTACACTCTTGAGGAAAAGGCTCTAAAAAGATGCTACTCAAAGCGCTTAGCGACAAATCACTTGGAGGCGAGGTGTCCATCCTGCAGGTCTGGCTGCTGAGTGGTGTTGTAGGATCTCCTGAGTCCCAGGAGACCTTATGACACATGCTTCAATGATCATCAACACACCTCCCCATGATCCAAGTCTCATTCATACTCATGGAGTACTAGGAGTTCAAACTAGGGACAGCCCATATATATATATTTGTAGACATTATGTTTTTGATGTAGGCTTTAGGCGGCTCTCCATTTTGGAGGCTGTTGTGACATTTATCTTTGTGCCACTTTTTGGCGATATATATATATATATATCATTTTTGGCGGTAATTATAAATGCCCGTATGGTATGGTGCCGATATTTACTATGATGTGATACAACCAAATGTATAGTGGAATTCTATATGATGATAGCATTACATTTAATTTTGTAGTACATTATATGAATGTCATGTGTGGAATCTATGTACATGATTATGAGATCTGTGTGATTTATCTATTACAATGCACCCATGCACATTAATTAATATGCTTTGGGTTTGCTGAGTATTGAATGCATGTCATTGCCATGCATTCCTGGGAAATGTGATGGATGTCTACATTTTTTTATTTTCAAATGCAACATTTATGTATGATTTAATATGTACCTATGTATGGCAATGTATAAATGATGTTTTTAACATGATGCATATACAAGATGCTTTATTTTTTTTTGTGTCACAGAATTTTGTCATAATGTGAGAAACAAGAAATGTTCGCACGGAAGATCTGGATGTTAGTGTTAGCAATCTTCAATATTTTGCCGAAACATAATAGGCCTTGCATTAAATCATCATTGGGAATTTAATGATACAAATGGACAACAAACACCATGATATGAGATATACCAAGGTGTGCAAGGTCATCCACTTGCTAAAATAGATGGTCACAGACAAGGAATGTCCTGACTCATACTAAGGGCGAAGTTGCCCCAGTCTTTTTGTCAAGACAAACCACAAACAACAAACAAATAAAAGAAAAGTCATGAGACATCATTGCTCCTCTAAATCCTTCATGAGACATCCTGTAGGAAGCTAGTAACCTGACTCAAAGACAAAGCCAAAAGTTAGTCGACAAACAATAGTCAAAGAAAAAGAGTCCTGATACATCCTTGCTTCTCTAAATCCTTCATGGGACATCCTCGAGAAAGCTAGTAATTGGACTCAAAGATAAAGCCAAATGAAAAGATAACACAAAACAAGCCATAATGTCAACAACCAATAAAAATATTTGCCAAAATTTGATCATGTTTGTTGTTTAATTGTCTAGGGGATTGATAAAATGATTGTTTGATAAAGCCTGGTTTCAGGAATGACACATATTGTATAAGATGTTGAGTCTAGTTTCGATTATGTGACTATTTGTATAAGGCAATGATAAATCCTGGTTTCAGAAAGACACATATCGTATAAGATGTTGAGTCTGATTTTGATCATGTGACCACCTGTATAAGGCAATGATGATGTTTGACTAAATGACAATGTTTGTTTTTAGGAAGGACACATCCTGTATAAGACATAGGTTGATTGTTTTGGTTATTTGAGTGTTTCAACAATTTGTTTGGTTTGACTTGATGAACTTGTTGACTTGTTTGTCTTGTTGATGTGTGACTTGTCCTAGTGCTTTGACAATTGTTTGTGTTTGATGACAATGTATGAGTTATTTTAACTGACACGAAGAACCCTAAAGGACTGACCTAGTGCAACCTCGAGGACTCATCAATTGATGGCCTTGCCTACGTTATACACACAAAGACCTTGTAGTTCGACCAGACTTTGACCAACAAGACTAACTGAAAAGGATTTAATTTCTTTGAAGATATTTGACATGTGTGATAGTGAATGTGATGAACCCCAATGGACTGACCTAGTGTGGCCTCGGGGGCTCATCGATTGATGGTCTTTCCTATGTTATACACACAAAGACCTCGTAGTTCGACACGACAAATGCCTTTGTGTTATAAACAAACGACTGAGTCATGATTTTATACAAACAAACCTAAAAATTGACCTAATGCCTTGGGGGAACATCAATAGATGGCCTTTCCTATGTCCAATCACAGAGGCAACGTAGTTTGACAATGAAAAAGACTGACTGATGTGACTGACTCTGACTCTGTTTTTGGATTTTTGAAATGCTTTGATTTTTTTGTCTTTTTGAAGTTTTTTTATGTTTTTGGATTTTTTCATGACATTTTGTGATGTTTTTGGATTTTTTCCATGGTTTTACGTCCTCAGAATAGCCATTGTAAGAACCAAATGACGTAAGTCAAGTGCCTACCCCCAATCGAGTATAAGACCAATTGATTTATTATGAATAGGATGGAATGGGGATGTGAAGTGTGCTTAATGACAATCATTCCAAGTTATGGAAAGGACAACCATTTATTATGAGTGGTATGTACAGGTGGTGGATAGGAAAGATAAGTAATATGACCGAAAAAGTCAGGTTGGAATGATGGTAGACAAAGAAGCAGAGTCAACTACACATGACGCCTATTTACCAGGTTTTCACCATGGTACTCATCCAAAGCGCCACCGAAGTGGTTTTCACTATTGGATGACTTATTTATCTTTACTATTTTCTTTATTTTTTTATTTTTTTTATGTTACCAAGACACTTGTTTGCCATGTTTTCCCCTAGGTAATGATTTTTTTTATTTTTCTATTTTTTTAATTTTTGATGATTAAGACAGGGCCCTCAAAAGCTGTGTAGAACCTCTTCAAATGAAGGATGTTGATTGGTGTTGATAGTGGTTCACCTTCAGGGGTAGAGAGCTGGTATGCTCCTGATCCAAATCCTTCTATGATAATGTAGGGTCTTAACCAGTTTGGTTCAAACTTTCCTGGTTTTTCTCTTTCTGCTTGATTCTTTGGATTTTCCATTAAGACCAAGTCACCAATGTCAAAATGTCGATTCAAGACTTTCTTGTTGTAGCTACGACGAAGATGGTTTTGATATTCTTGAAGATGGTCTAGTGCCTTTTATCTTCGTTCGTCCAGGAACTCTAGCTCATGTAGTCTTGACACATGGTACTCTTCATCGTCAATATGCCCTTTCAAAGATACCCTTAGGGAAGGAATTTCGACCTCAATAGGCAAGATGGCCTCAAAACTAAATGCCAAGGAGTATGAAGTGGTGTCGGTGGGAGTGTAGATGCTTGTGCAATAAGCCCATAGGGCAGGGTTAAGTTGCAAATTCCAATCACAACCAACATCATTGACATTCTTTTTAAGGATTCTAAGGATTGTTTTGTTAGACGCATCAGCTTGGTCGTTACCCTGTGGGTAATATGGAGTGGAAAAGTGGTGTTGGATATGGAATTCTTTGTAGAGGTGATAAAATTCTTGGTTTTTAAATGGAAAACCATTATCTGTGATTATGGATTAAGGAACATCATACTGACAAATGATATAGTTAAGGATGAACTTAGAAATCTGTGTCGGTAATGTAGGTCATAGGAATGGCTTCAATCCACTTGGTAAAATATTTCTTCGTAGTAATGACGAATTTATGACCATTGGAGGATGTAGGATGTATCTTACCAATAAGATCGAGTCCCCATTGGGAAAAGGGCCATGTGACGTTATTGGATGAAGCTCCTATGCTGGTGTGTGTATCAAGTCTCCATGAATATGGCACTGTCAACATTTCTTCACAAAGACATATGAGTCCTTTTCCATCGTAGGCCAATAATAGCCCGATCTCATAATCTTCTTGGCTAAGGTAGGACCGCTAGAGTGGGATCCACATATACCCTCATGTACCCCACTCAAGGTCGCTTGTGCTTCTTCAGTATCGAGACATCTCAATAGGGTATTGTCAAGGGCACATCTATAAAGGGTATCTTTGATGATGGTATACTTAGCTGACTTATGAATAAATTTCCTACGTTGGTTATTTGAGAGGTCACAGGGTAGGATTTGGGCATGGAGGTAGTCATATATGTCTTTGTACCATGGGGAATTGGGACCAACAAGTTCACACACCATCTCCTAATCTAGGACGTCAAAGGTAGGGACCAAAAGTTGTTCTACCAAAAACTCGTTCAATTTAGGCATGTTGTTAGGTATGTCCAAGAGTGAACCAATGGTTTCCATGGAATCTATTGCCTTGTTTTGAATACAAGGTATTTGATGAAAGATGATGTCATCAAAATACTGTTTGAAACTATCTGCCATTCGCTTGTATGCGGCGAGCTTTTCATCTTTGGTTTCATAGTCATCATTAACTTGTCAGACTACCAGTTGAGAATCACCATAAACTTGTAGGTGCTTAATCTTCCATTTGATTGCCATTCATAATATTGTTAAGAGCCTCATATTCTACTATATTATTGGTACATGGAAAAGCAATTCTGAATGACTTAGGAATAGTGTTTCCCTATGGAGTGATAAACAATATGCCAACCCCTGAACCACGATTTGTGTGAGACCCATCAAAGTATAACTTCCATGTCATTCCTGTGTCAAGAGTGAAGATGAACTCATCAGGAAAATCTGAAACTAGAGGATGATCTACCTTAATTGGTGCATCTGCTAGTTGGTCAACAATAACCTGTCCTTTTATAGCTTTTCTTTCTACATATTGGATATCATATTCACTAAGTACCATTACCCATTTAGCCAGTCATCCTGTTAATGCTACTTTACTAAGGAGATACTTCAAAGGATCTATCTTTGCGACCAACATTGTTTGGTGGTTTAACATGTAGTGCCTAAGTTTTTGAGTAGCAAATACTACTGCTAGACAATCACGTTCTATGGTATTGTAATTTAGCTCATAACCTACCAAAGTGTGGTTGATATAGTATACTGCCCTTTCATGACCCTCATTGTCATTTCGTGCAAGTAAGGCTCCTAGCGCTAATGTGGTTGCTAAAATGTAGAGTATCAAAGGTCTTCCATCAATAGGCAACATTAACATTGGTGGTGTGAGTAGGTAATCATTGGTCTGTTGAAAAGCTTCTTGGCATTTACCTGTCCATACAAATGGTACCCCTTTTCTGAGTAGATGCTGGAAGGGATGTGTTTTATCTACTAACTGCACTATGAATCATCTGATAGACTGCAGTCTCCCTTGTAATGTCCGTAGTTGAATTATATTGGCTGATGGAGGCATGTCCATTATAGCTTTCACTTTTGTGGGGTCCATTTCAATGCCTTGTCTAGAAATGATGTATCCTAGAAGTTTTCTTGATTGCACACCAAATACACATTTTTTGGTTGTCCTTATTCTTCAGTCGCTTTTGAAAATCATACATGACCTATAAGTGATGGAAGCCCTTGTCAGTGATTTTGCTTCTCCAGGGATCCATCCCCACCATCACTGTAGCCCGGTGTGTATGAGGTCCACGAGAAAATAGTTATCATGAAGAGTGTTGATATGTTCACTCACAATTTTTAGTCGAGGGCATGGCGTTCCAGCAAGCCAGTTCCCGGACAGTGAAAGTTATCTTATGTTGGTCTTGAGTGTGATTACGATTTGATTATATCCAAGAGAGCGCCCATCCATAAGGGATAACATTTCATATGCTGCTGTTAGGTCCATAATCATGTCAATATTTGGTAGAGGAAAGCCATCTTTAGGACATGCTTTTTTTATATATCAGAAGTCTATACAGATGTAGATTCCCCCTGTTGGTTTTGTCATTGGTACAAGATTGGAAATCCATTCTGCATAATCAATTGATCTGATAAAACCTACATCCAACAGTTTCTTTAGTTTAGCCTCGACTAATAAAGCAATTTGCGGGTGCATTTTCCTTAATTTCTGCTTCATGGGTTTAGCACCTAGTTGTAATGGAAAATGATGTAATACCAGGTCAAGATCTAGTCCAGGCATGTCAACATATGACCATGCAAATTTGATCTGTCTTTCTGTGAAGAAGTTATGAAATTCAGGTTGCTCTATTTATGTCAAAGATGCCACAAATTAGATTAACCAAGGATTATCTTCAGTGCCTATGTTGATCTCTTCAGATTCCTCAACCAACATTGGTGACTTTTCTTGAACAACGGGGAGAATGTTCAACCCTCCATCCTTGGTTGCCTGAAAGAGGTTTTCGCCCTTAGATGCGTCCTTATTTTTGACATTTTCATCGTCAAAAGGTGCCTTTCGGTTTTCACCTAGGGACTCATCCTTTTTATTTTTTTCATTGTTTTTCTTATTTTTGCGACTGGAGGGGTGAATGGACTCCCCAAAATAAGCCATGTTATCCAATTCTATGGTAAATCTAGCCTTATGGTCACCACTAGGTATTCCTTCTCTTAGTCCCATGAACTCAACTATTGCTTCATCATTCTCAAAGATATCTAAGATAGGGGTGTCTTGTTGATCCCAATCAATAGGTTGGGGATATACTAAGGGCATGTCATCATCGAACGTATCAAAGTTCAAAGGGGTCAAGGTAAAGGCTAAGTTGTTGACATAGTCACAAAAGTTTCTTACCAAATCCTCCTTATTCTTTTTCTTGGGAATAGGCAGATTCTGAGATGGGCCGATTGTCAAGGTTTGGTTATCAGAAGTGGATTTGTCAGGTTCCCAAGAGGCAGGATCAAGGGATTCCCAAAAGTAATGTTTGAGCCATTCCTATTTTGTCAAATACGTTTGTGGATGGGAATTTGGTGGATTTTGTGAGGATTTAAGCATTTGGTCAAGTTCCCCAAATAGTTTATCGAGGTTCATGACAGAGGTGGAGGAGAGGGAATCCCACTCATATTTGTTAGAGTTGGGGGAATCATAGTAGCGTTGGTCAAATGGCTCATTGGATGTCTTGATAGCTTCAGAAGCACTTACTTCCTCTTGTAAAGGAAATGTGGTACTAGAAACGCCAATCTAGAGTGGTTGAAACCCAAGCCCTAAGCCTTTCGACTATTTAGAGACAATGATAGGTTCAGTCCTCCCATTCTGATGTAATCCTAACCCACTATGTCCATTATATCTCTCAAGTCTTGCATTATCTTGAAACTTTTTCCATATTGATCTGTGGGTATTTGAGCAAGCGAAGGAGGTTCTTCATTGTCTTCTTTGTATAACCAAGAGGTCACATATTCTTCATTTATAGCTTCTTTACTTAGTTCCCCCCATTTTGTGAAAGTCATTATGGGAGGGACATGTATGGTGACCACATATTGTCTCCTATCTGTTGTTGGTAAACCATATGATTTGGGAGGAACCAAATGGCTTACACAATGAGATTATTTCATATGATACTCTCCACAACCCTTATCTTGGATCTCACCTTAGGAGTGGAAGGTAGTGATTGAGAAGTAGATGTTTTGGAAAGAGTGGATGGATCGATATACTGGGATGAGTTGGATGATGAAGCCTCCTGGTTTACAAGCACTTTTCGTTGGGGTATCCCTCGTAGTTAGTACAATACTGGAAAGGATTAGGATCACCATCTATTGTGATCTCGGTGCCATTGTATGGGAATTTAAGACATTGATGGTAAGTGGAAGGGACAACCTTCATAGCATGTATCCATGGTCTGCCTAGTAAAAGATTATATGGGAAGACAAGATCCAAGACTTGGAAATTGGTATCCATAACTGCAGGACCAATTTTGATGGGGAGCGTTACAATTCCTTTAGATGATTGTTCTTCGTCATCATATGCCTTAATGATAATGCTCTTATTAGTGTCCACACATTCCTATGAGAATCCTAATGCCTTAACCAATTTCAAGGTGCAAAGATTCAACCCTGGTCCTCCATCTACCAAGACTCGTCTAACTTTCATTTTATGAACAAGAACTTTGAGGTGCAAAGGGTCATTGTGGTTTGTCTTCTCGGTTGCATAATCTTGTTCAGAGAAGGTAACATGATGAGATTTGGTTAGGTAGCTTACCATCTCTTGGAAACGATTGACATCAAGGTTATTGGGGACTGTCGTGCTTTGCAAAGCTTTGTCTAGAATAGCTCGATGATCAGGTGATATACTCAACATTTCCAAGATAGAAATTTATGCTAGGGTCTTCCCCAACTGGTCAACTAAATTATACTGAGCCTTGGAGGATTGTGGTTGTTGTTGTGATGGAGGGCCTTGGATGGTTATCTTGGTTCAAAAAGTGTTGAGAACACATTCAAGAGTTTTCTTTATGGTAATAGCGTTGATATGCTCATTAACAGCTCAAATGTGATTTATGATTGGGCGTGGTTATAATCATAGTTGACATTAGCATGGTTGGCTAAATTATTGGTCTTATTTCTTGAGTAGTAGGCTTTTCCTTTTCCATGGTCATGTAATGGATTAGTAAAGACCTTGTGATCACTATTTGAGGATGTTTATTTCTGTCCATTAACTTCAATAGTTTTGTTCTCCACAAGATCCTATATAATGTTCTTCAACTGTCAGCAATTTTGTAGACTATGTCCCCTAGTTTGGTGGAAATCGCAAAAAGCATTGTCATCCCACCAAAAGGGTTTAAATTATCCTGGATCATATTGTCTTGGCTCTTGAATTTGTATGAGGTTGTGTTGTAGCAGTTGTTTAAAGATTGATTCAATTGGCTCCCCTAGGGGAGTGAATTCGCGTTTCAGAAACCTCCTTTGTGGTTGTGGTTGTTAGGTGTTTTGGATAGCGTTGACAGTTTGATCGACGTTGTTGAGTGTGTTGTTAAAGGGGTTGTGTCCTCTAAGTGTAATGATTGGTCCTGCTTGTAGGGTTTTAGCATCAACAATCCCATCATTGGTTACGTTCTTGTTTCAAGACCAAAATTTGTTCTTGTCATTTGGGATATTTTGAAAATTTGGATTTCTATTTGACATCTTGATTTCACCTTTGTCAATGGCAACCTTTTTAGGTATGATACCCTTTTCTACTAGTTCCACAAAAGAAGTGTAACAGTGTACTTTTAAGTCACTTCTCAATTTTGAATTGAGGTTTTCTAGGAATATGGTGACCTTTTGCTTTTCAGGTATTTCAACAAGGCATCGACTTGCTAGACTCCCCCATCTATGGAAGAAGGTGATAAATTTTTCTCCTTCATCTTGTGTAGTGTGACATAAGGATGCTATTGTGGTTTTGTTGTCAATGTTAAAGGCGAAATGTTCAATAAATTTTTCAGCAAGTTCACCCCATGACCTAATGCCATATGAAAGTTGAGAAAACCATTCAAGTGCTATTCCAACAAGGCTTGGTGGAAAAGGTCTCATGAGATACATGGGGCCATATGCAATGTCTATGCACATTGTGGAAAATTCCCTTATATGTTCAATGGGATTATGCTTCCTGTTATACTTAGGAAAGTTTGGTGTAACATACCCATGTGGGAAGGGTGTCATGCATAGAGCTTTGTCAAAGGGAAATGGACATAAGTCTTTTTTCCTAAAAAATTCTTTTTGCTAGACATTGTCATATTGTCCATTTGTGTCAATGACATGTTGGTTGCATTGTTGGGGTCTATGTGAGTGTGTTGAAACCCAATGTTGTGTGATGGATTTTGGTTCAGTGTAGGAATGAAGGGTGGATTTTTATTGGGAACATGAATGTTTTGTGAAGGATAGGGCTAGTTCTCAAATTGTATTTGAGGTATGTGTCATGTTTGTGAGACCCCTATCTGTGGTATGGCACTAGTGATGTTGATGCTTGGTATAGTAGTTGTCGTGTTTGTTCCAACTTTGGGCCTTTTGCTTCCAGTATTGGTACCAAAGGGATTTGACAATGATGCTCCTACAGTAAAATTTAGGCCTTGTGTCATGCTCGATGTACCAAATGGTGATGTGTGTACTGTTGTGGCACTCTATGTAGGTACTCCAAATGGTATATCTACAGTTATTTGAGGGATAGAGGCACTATATGTCATCGTGTTTTTCCCTTGGGTAGATGAAGTTTGCAATGTGTGAATGTCAAATCTAGCAAGTAATGTAGCACCTTCTCCTAATAGTTTTGCTAAGTATCATTGAGGATCTTGTGCCAAGTATTCATCTACAAAAGAGGAAAAATCTAGGTCTTCTGTAATAGTGTCTAAATCTTCAACTACAATATGTCCTTGCTGGTCTCTAGTGACAAATTTTTCCAATAAAGTTTTGTGAGGTCTCGATGTCCCTGATGGGGGATTTGAAAATGGATTGATGAAGTCTTGTGGATCAACCATTTCTCCTTGTTTCCTTTTGGACCTTGTTTGGACCATGTAAGATATGCTCAAAATGCAGATGATGCAAAACTATGTCCATGAATGATATGATTTTAGTCTATGTTTTTTTGGATTTTCTTGGATATAAGGAATGAATGCTAACGCAACTATGTTTTTGGTCTTTTTTGGAAAATAAGGAAATTCTAAAATGATGGTGTCCTAAAATAACCATGTCTAATATGCAAAAGTGTAGGCAAGCTTTTTAAAGGTAATCAATTTTGGAAGATTTGAAAAGAGGTTACTAACCATCTAAAGTTTGTCAAGGGACATTTTGTGAGACTAAGACCAAGAGATAAGTGAGTTTCCAAACTGGATTGATGAGCTAGAAAGATTCACCAAGATGACAAAAGATATGTGTGACAAATGACTAGGTTCAATGACAATTTTCGTTGAATCAAGGGTTTATCCAAAGTATGGAAAGTTGGCCTATTCTAAAATTTGCAAAGGTGATTATCTTAAAAGTCTGATTGATCTGAAGGTAACTAGGACTCCTAAAATGTAACCAAGGTTTGCAACTAGTATGTCTATCGCTATGGCGAAATGATACTAAAAGATGCAACTGTGAAAAGTATGAGTGAATATTTCTAGTTTTTGTTCAGAGATTACTGTGAAAGGATAATCAGAGACTATTTTTGACTGTTTGACCTCAGACTGTGACAGTGAAATTTGATTTTCTAGTATTTCAAGAAATTGCGGTTTAGGTTGATAGATGCGTCGCAAAAAATAATAGATGTGGTTTTCAGTGTCATATGCGGTTTACTGGTAAATTATGTCCCAGATCTGTGATAGGCAGATGTGTTGTTCCAGACTGCAAATGTGGCTCATCAAATCAGATGCATCATAGAGGTTTTCAAATGCAGTTTTTAATCTAATAGAATAGCAGATACAGGTTTGACACTTGCGACTCAAAATAGCATATGTGGTTCTCTAGTTGACAGATGTGACTCAGTATGACAGATGCAACTTAGAATGGCAGATGTGTGTTTCTAGTATATAGATGCGACTCAGTTTAATAGATGCGAGTTTCTGGTGTACAAATGCGACTAAGTTTGACAAATGTGATTTTCTGGTTGACAAATGTGACTCATAACAACAGATGCAACTCTCTATGGCAGATGTGGTTTACTATAAATTTGCAGGTTTGACTCAGTATGATTTTGATCAAATTTTGGCAAATAGAAGACAATTAGAAAACACTTTGTTTCAGTTTGACTTTGACGTGAAAATGTTTAAATCCAAATAGACAAGTACAATTCCTATGGCTAGCAAGGACAATATTTGTTGAGTTCCCACTTGGATTTCTCCAGCTGTGCTTATTCAAAGTGGATGATTAGAAGTTTGACCACACTAGCTCCCCTCCATGACACTCACTTCTATGGGTTAGCCAAGCTTCAAGTTCTCATGAATCTCCCATGAAAAACTCTTCATCTCTACTAAGAACCGCAAGTATATGGGACAACTTCAGAGGTTCGACCTCTTGCACCAACAAATAGAGGGATTTTGGTAATCTAAAATCAAATGGCTTTTAATAAGGGCACCCATTCAGGTGGTTATGCGTGAGGCAAGATTAACTTGTCTCCATAACAAATTTATACCTATAATGCTAAGTTTTCCATTAGCATTCACATTTGTATACCAGTCAAGAGTAGCTTGGCTTTAGCTTCGTTATCAGTTTGAGTCGCCTTGGGATGAGTACTTTTTCCCACCAAGGAAGGCCCAGTTCTAGAGTCAATAACAATTTCTCTTGCACCCAAGATCGCACAAGTGCGCAAGGGGAGAGGATACTTTTATTATTGAATCGGGTTTTAATCTAATAAAATGTGTGAACGCACCAAACATAGAGAACAATGATTCATTTTAAGCACCAAATGAGATATTATCTAATCTAATCAGACAATTTGTTTCAAAATCAATCTTCAACAAGTGTCTTACAAGACCACACATTAGAAGTTCAAATTTTTGTCTTTATTAATCGTCCTGCAAACATAGCTTGTATATTTGTCTTCTACGAATCGTCCTACAAACACTATATTAGCTCCACAAGATCACATGTTGCAAACTCTGAATTAGTCACAACGAAAAAACTGCAATGATTAAAATGAAAATTCAAAATCTCATAAATCAGAAAAATTATTTTTTTACCAACCAAATGTGTCACAGAAAGCCACAAATGCATCCCGCAAAGTCATATCAGGTGCATCAAAGGAAACCACAGATGCATCACGAGTAGTCAGATGCATCTTTGTATTCTTCATATGTGGTTTGCGGGGTCAAATGCGTCATTATGTGCTTTAGATGCATTGAACCGTACCTGTACCTACAAAAAAAAATCTATGGATTTTTTCGAAGACTATGTCTTCATGTTGGGTTCATTAGATGTAACACGGGAAAATTCATAAATTAAGCAATACATGCATAATTTAAACTAAACCTACACTAACAATAAAAAACAAAGGAATATAAATCATAAACAAAAGAACAATCTCACCAAACCCCTTATGCATTCCATGGATCATCTTCATTGCACTTCTCCATTTTGTCATTGTATGATACTTGCCCTCAGTTTTCTCTTAAGTATGCAAGTATAGCCTCATGATAGTGTTAATAGCAAACATCGAAGATTAAGAAAGTTGCTTCCAAAACTCATAAGATTTTGGGAGGAGTAATAATGATGAAGGTAAAGCCAATTTATAGAAAATTGATTTTCAAATGATAGGCTTAGATTCAAAGATAAACCGACTATTAAGATTAAATTTTGTGACATGCAATAAGATTAGTGTGAGTGATAACGCATAAAAGGTGAGGATTAAATTAAATAATAATTTAATCTTTAGTAGAAACTTGTCGAGACATAGAAGAATAAAGATTGCATGTAAAGATAAAGGTTGAAATAGATAGAACATGAGAATAAATCTAGATAACAACACAAAAAGTTTGTTTGTTAAAGATAATCAGATATTAAATCACCAAATAATTGAATGATCAATTTAGATCTAGACATAAGTGATAAATGATTAATTAGATAACAAAGAGATTATCTAATTATAGAGGAATATGCTAAGGATAAACCTTTTATGAATTAAATAATAATTTAATTCAACATTTAAGATTTTAGGATTAAATTAAATAAATAAATATTTATTTAATTAAATGGAGAAAAGGCTAAAGAATAATTAAATAATTAAAGATGATTATTTAATTATAGTTGAAAGTGCGATAGAAATGAATTAAATAATTTAAAATGATTATTTAATAGAAAATAAATTTAATTAGTGATAGTTAAATAAATAATAATTATTTAATTAATCAAGGAAGAATAAAGATAAGAATGAATTAATTAAATAATTAAAGTTATTTAATTAATAGAGGACAAATGACTTTAGAAAATAATTAAATAATTAACATTATTTAATTATGAAAATAAATATTAGAATTATGACGAAATTAGAGTTGCAGGCCTAGGACAATTTTCTTGTCTACAGTAGTTAGCATTTATATTAATATTAATAATTATTAATTTTGTCTTAATTATATTATATAAAAATCAATTATCTTATATAGAAATAATTATATATTAAAATTTTAAATATTATAAAGATATTATCAATATAAAAAAATAAATGATAGTATAATATAATTAAAGAAAAAAATGATAATTATATAAATATAAAATTTATCTAAATGTTACATAATAATATGTATAATATAATATAAATTTATTATATTATATTAAATAATATTTATTGATTATATAATATAAATATAAATAATAATTTTTAAAATCATTTTATATTAAATAAACTATAAATAAAATAAATAATAATTTTTAAAATCATTTTATATTAAATAAAATATAAATAAAATGAAATGATTGTATAATGTAATTATAAAAAAAATTTAAATAATAATTATTTAAACATAAAATTTATATAATAGTTTGTTAAATAATAATATGTATCATATAATATAATTTATGTGAAATAAAAAAAATTAAATCTATTAATTATCATTAGAGTTATGAACACTAAAGAAGAGGCATCTAGAGGATGTTAACTGGCAGTTGGTGGGTGTGGTTAGACAGATCATCTCCATGGGGGAGTCCTTGGACTCTATCACCTTCCACTATATCCCTAGGGAGTGGAATGAGGTGGCAGATGGTTTGGCTAAATGGGCTTCGGAGTAGAGGGGGACTTGGAAAGTGGATGATTGGAGTTTTTTTTCGGATGGTCTTTCAGGGATCTTGAGGACTTGGTTGCAGAGGATATGAGATGTGTTATGGGGGTTGCTTGATGTTTTTGCTTTTGGCTCTTGGTGGGTGGCTTGTTTCTCTTGACTTTATACTGCTTTCTTGATTTAATAAAGTTTTTACCCTCTTCTTATTATTAAAAAAAATAAAAAAAAAGTTATGAACATTAATAATAATAAATGACATAATTATTATATAAAAAATTAATATTAATAATTATTATTTTTAATTCAAAAAGAAAAAGAGTTACTAAACATATAATATTTGATATTACAAAAATAATAAATTTTAAAAAATTAATTAAAATTTACATAAAACCTATTGAGAATAATATCATGACCTATAAAAGGGCGGTTGATATACAGAGAAAATGAAAAGCCCCATATTCTCCCTTCACGTGTGTCAGTGCGTATTTATAGTCGATGTCTTCCCCAACCTCGACATGCCAAATTTTGTATTGGTTGCCAACCTGAAGTAAACTGTCCTTCAACTTCCTTTACCACATTAAACTCCCAAAACTGCCGAAACTTTGTGGGTCTAGAGCTTGTTTAAAATAAATGTTAGTGGTTGCACATAATTTTTGACTTAAAAATAGGCAAAATAATAATTCAACTTTCTTAAAAATAGGCAAAATAATAGTTAACTTTCACTTTTTCTGAAAATCTGTTAATAACACACAAAACCTTTTTAGCCAATCATATTCATGAAAAATAATTTTTATAATTTATAAAATTAAATATTTTGCAAGTTCATTATATAAAATTGAATTTTATTTTTTTTCAAAAAAATTATTATTTTTGATTGGTTGAAAGTTAACTTATTAATAACTAATTAACTAACAAAAACAAAACTCATTGCAATAGTATTACCTAACGACAAGTACTAATAACTACACTAGTACTAGCATCTAAAGGAGGTTCAAGGATTACACTAATAGAAAATTATACGTAAATATGTTAGAGATTATGTGTTTGTGCATGATGCGCTGCAAATTCTAGTTGGAGTGGATTAAACAATTAATAATAAGTGCTAAATAATGGAATGAAATAAACCTAAACAAATCTAGATTTTTTCCTTGAAGAAATCAAGTTTTATCTGATTATGAAGTATTTGCATATAAATTTAAAACATAAAGCAATACAAATGAAAAAACAAAGTTGTCATCAAATTGACAAAAAAACACTACAAATGGAAATAGAATGTTCTCGTTCAATTGTCAAATCAATATTTATTTGGTTTTTATGTGATAAGTGAGATTTTGGAAACTTTTACCTGATAGTTTGGAGGCTTTTACCATTAAACGACAATTGGTTTACTATTCTATTAAATGACAATTGAAACTTATTTTTTGACGGCTCAACAGTGGTTTACAAGTGTGATATTTGTTTTAGGCTCAAATCTCACACTATATAAAATCTATTTAGGTTAATTAAATAAAAATAAACTAGCATCACACATTTTGTGTAATGGGTACGTTGAATAATTTTATGAGAATTTTAAAGTTGAGTAGATTATTTTGTAGAAATTTGAAAATGTGTCATAAGTAGAAAAAAATCACATTGTTATAATTAAGGGTTTTCCATAAGCTATTTTATGTGTGGAAAGTTAAATTTGTAAAAGATGTATAACTTCATAAAATACAAATTAATTATTGTGTAGGCAAATTGGTTAAAATTGAACAATGTGTCATAGGTTAGATTATAGTTAGATGCTTGATTTTGGAAAAAACTCATGGTATTAATGAAGAACATATGATTAAAAAAATGATAGTGTACTTCAATTCATTTGATATAAAAATGTAAATATTTGTAGACATACATTTTGGATATATATACAATGTTATAAATATAGTTTATTGTTTAAACACAATACTATAGATAAAAATTACTTTTTTTTGCAGCATTGCCACATGATCACTTCAAACTCTAGTGTATCTGTATCAAACAATATACTTTTTTTTTTTTTGAAAAATAGGTTAAAATCAATATGTTGAAGTTGTAAATTACATTAAACTCATTCCCACCTTTGGTAGAGTTGATTTGTAGATGTTCAACAATGAGAAACATAGTGTAAGTGAGTCATGAGTGGAGCCTTTAATAAAACAAATATGAAATATAATTTACATGAAAAAATAAATTTAACTTTATGCTGATTTGTTTTTGCTCAAGCTTAGTTGATAATGTAGATATGAGATAAATAAAGGGGCATACCTATTGTTAGCCTAACCTCCTTTAGGTTTGTGAATTGTTGTTTTGTGATAGTGCATTCAAACGTTCCTCTTCCCTTTTTCACCTATCCACAAATGAGTTATGTTGCATGCACGCATATCTTTGGAATGTGAAGGAAGGTTGTATGTGAATGCATGACAGTTCATGAACTCTTGAAATAGCTATGAATTTCAACCCTTGTCGATCAGTGTTGCCAATATCGATTGTTTCCCTTTATAGTGTAAGGCCTTGTGACTTTTGAATTTTCAAGGCCCATGACATTTTTAGTGGAATTTGATGGCGACAACCACAACTCACTGGGGTTATAGGTACATTTTTTGGGTTATTTTGATCCCAAGGCGGTCCAATGTAATTTCTGAAATGAACAACAAAAAATAAGTTAAGTTGAGGTGGTTTTTCTCCTTCATCGTACATAATTGCTTTGACTTGACCAAGTGCATCATTCACAAGCCCTATTTCCACCCATAATTTTTGAGCACAACATAACTTCTTGACCAATAGACAAGATTATCTTAGCTGGAAGTTGTTCATCTAGATTTGAGTATGGTAACCCCCTAAGTTGCTCTACAATAGATAGTGCAACAGGGTTGCCAAAGAAAACAACATACATTTATTATGTAGACTTGAGACCATTTCATTTGTTGCAAATAGATATATGGCATTTGAGAAAGTTGAGTTTTCTGTAGAGGTGAGTGAGGAACTTGAATATGACATTAGAACTTTCCAATCTTCTATTGGAGGCTCTACATTTCAGAGATTTGAGAGAAGTGCATGAAAAGCAATTCGAGAAGGATCATCACTAATCTGTCAGAATATTTGTGTTAATGTTATCATTATTGTGAAGGTGCGCCATAGTTTTCCTCCATAGGAAGTAGAAGCATACATGGGGATATCTTTGACTGGAGGTAGCTAGCCTAGGTCACCAAAGAGAAAGATCGATCGCCCTCCAAATGGTTAGAGAATGCTTCACGTAGCCTCATGTTAATTCATTCTATCAACTTGGGCCCAATGAATCTCATCTCATCTATCAAAATGTACAGAATGAAGTACATGCTTTCTTGGAAGGTTGCAAGCATTTGTCATTGCAAGGGGGTCATTTCTTTGATTGGTATTTGAAGGGCACAATGAATTGTTGATGCTTGCTTTATATACAATAATAAGTATCATTATATTATGTATAATATAATTTATATTATATAAATTATATATTATATTATATTTCTATTTAATATTTTTTATTATATTTTATATAATAATTTTTAATATAAAATATAATATGCAATAAGTATAATCATAATAACATTTTAAATATAAATTTACATTATATAAACTATATATAAAGTAATTTTTTTAAAAAAATATGCAAAATAGTAAAAGCAATAATAATAATAATGTAATTTGTATATATAAAATATTATATACAATAATAAGTATCATTATATTATGTATAATTTAATTTATATTATATAAATTATATATATTAAATATTAATATATTATATTATATTTGTATTTAATATTTTTTATTATATATTATATTATATTTGCATTTAATAATTTTTAATATAAATATATAATATGTAATAAGTATAATCATAATAACATTTTAAATATAAATTTACATTATATAAAATATAACATATAATAAATTAAAAAAAAACAAAGTTGTATCAAGTAAAAGTTATTAAAAAAAATACATGTAAAATAGTAAAAAGGGCAAAAAAAAAGTAATATGCAAAATAGCAAATGAATGACAAGATGAATCTAATATAAAATATAGCATATAATAAGTTAAAAAAAAAACAAAGTTGTACCAAGTAAAAGTTATAAAAAATAAAATAAAATAAACATGTAAAATAGCAAATGAATAGTAATATGCAAAATAGTAAATGAATGGCTAGGATGAATACAATCATCTAGAAACCTTTTTTAGGTAACTTGAACCATTGATCTAAAAAATTAGCTTGTGCACTTCATATAAGGAAGCCTTTGGCATAATTAATATTTAAATGTAATTAATCAAGTATATTAAAATGTGTGAGTTTTAAAAGTTGAATTTATATTAGTATTTATAAAAGAAATTAAAAAAAGGAACATTGGGGCCATTGTAAAAGTAAGATGGGTTATTTCGCCGAGCGGCGATCTTCAGTGGCAGCCAAATCTTTGTTAACTTTTTGAGATTTAAAAAAAAATTCAACAGGCAGCTGCCAGTATTAGAAGAATATATTTAAAATATGCACTCAGCCGCCTCATAAAATCTAAAGTCGCCATTGCAGAAGAAACCAAGCCAAAAAGGAAGAAGCGACCTCCAAAAATAGTCATAATAATGGTCCACGATTTTTAGCGGGCACACGATAGTTGAATGCATGAAAGTTTTTAAATGTTTTTGCATGGCAACCGTTACAAATGATTGTGGCAGGCAGTAATAAATGCATAGAAAATGGTCTGATTCTTTGACAAGCATCAGAGCTCACCTATAGGTAAATATCTATTATGTAAACTCATCTTGTGCAATGAATTTTGCAGCCGAGTCATGTAAATGTGCAAACTGCGGCCTCTTTATTTCTTTGGCAGGGGTCACACACTTGTGGTGCTTGGATGATGAACGGTTTAGTTGTTAATGATGGCTGCACGGTGCAAAATAAATATTTCATTTTATTAGTGTTATTTTCGTAAAATTTTGTTACGATTTAGGCTTTAGGGTTTGATGAAATTTTTTCTTCCGTAGTTGGGTTGTTTTGGTTTGGAACAAAATCATGGCGGAATTAAACCAGGTAGCAGCCAGCTTTGTGGGAGTTCTACTTATAATCATTCAAGCAGCTGCTGATAGTAGCAGGGGATGGATCAACGCCCATGCGACCTTCTATGGAGGCAGCGATGCCTCAGGCACAATGGGTAACTTCACTTGTTGTAATTACCAGTTCAAAATTCAACTTTTTTTTAGAATATTGCAAATTCTAATGGGGATTTTGGATTTGTATGTCGGAGGAGCTTGCAGATACGGGAACCTGTACAATGTCGGGTACGTGACCAACACAATAGTGCTCAACACAACTCTGTTCAATGACGAGGCGTCTTGATATATGTATTTTCTGGTATGAAGCGAGGATCTGCAGAGAAAAATTGTGGAGGAAGAGAGCAAAGCGGAGCTAGGGTTTGGCACAAAAAAAAAACTCTTTTGGATCCATTGTCCAGCTAGCCTATATGTTTCGAAAAGTTTCCAAATATTTCTCTAGATTAATTTATTTTTGCTTTTATTTTAAATGGACTTAGAATTTTTCTTTAATTTTTATATGGTTCATCAAGAAATCTTCTACCTTCATATTTTCACCTCCTCTAATAGAAAATTCATTGACAAGAGCTTTTATCATTTCACTGGCCATATATTTTTTCACTCACCTCATCTATAATTTTGAAATATATTTTATTGTTGGTTTAATCATTCTTCATTTATGGCTTTTCAATGTATGTATTTTAAGATTTAATATGTATTTCCATAGTTTACAATAATCAAAGTAATTTTATATTAAATAACTTATATATATTTTAATTGAAAAAATTGTACTATAAATACCCTTTAATTTGTATAATTAAAATTTCTTGATATAAATTAAGGCTAGAGTTATAATTAATATTTTAGGGATATAATTGAAATAATTAATTATAGCGTTAATTTTATATTTATTTATATTATTATAATTTTAACACTAATTCTTCTTAAGTATTATAATTATAAAATCATTAGAGTTATAGTTAGGAATAGGGTGAAGGTTATGGTTAGGATTAGAAATTAGGGCAAGAAGTAGAGTTAGAATTATAGCTATAACTATAGTTAATGTTAGGGGGAGAGGTGGGTTTACAATTAGGGTTAGTGTCAGGGTCATAACAAAATTAAGATTATGGGTAGGGTTAGAATCATAGTTATAATTATGGTTAATAATAAGCTTGGTGTTACGATTGGGGCTACAATTAGTTAGGATTAGAGTTAGGGTTCAATTAGAATTACAATAAAGACTTTTTAATAAAAGGGGTAAAAACATTGAAACTTCGAAAGGGTATTACAATGAGAGCGGGGACCCGAAGTCCCAAGAAACAACAAAGCGGAAGAACAAAAGCACAACCAGCTCCCTAAACCCGACCCTATCCTTAGCAAGAACTCCCTCCAAATCATGGAAAAGCTCCAGAGGAATAAGCTCCCACTCCTCAATTCTCCACCCACCGACACGCTCAGAGGCCCATTTTTCCAAGCAATCAGTAGCCCTATTCCACTCCCGCATAATATGAAAAAAAGTCTCCATTTCCATCAACGAACTAACCTAAAAAATTTGTTGCACAATCATAGCCAACTGCCAACTGACCCCCACCACTTTTCTCTCAATGAGAAAATTGATCAAGACCTGGGAATTAGATTCACAAATAATCCTTTTCCACCCCAAAGCATGAGCCCTCTCAAAGGCGCAGAGGATTTCCAAGCCTTCCACAATGTTGATAGTCTTCGACCCCTCATGGATTGAGAAGAGGAAAACCACCGAACTTAAAGAATCCCTACCAATCCCCCCAATACCAGTAGGTTCTGGATTTCCCCTGGAAGAGCCATCAGTATTAATCTTCAGAACTCCATTAGGAGGGGGCTGCCAACTACCAATCCTATAAATTTTATGCTTCACCTTCCGCCCTCTCCTGACACAAGAAAAAGTCACAGACAACCCCTGAATCCCCAATCTCTCCACCACCTTCGCATCCCTTTTCTCTAACAAAAATCTCACAACACACTTAGCCTCCACCGTTTCTTGAATCATGCTCCAAATTCGCTGTCAGACTTGCTGCACAAACTGCTTCTCACCCTAAAAAATACGCCTATTCCGTTCCAACCAAATCTGCCACAACAAAAAGATAGGCCCCACAAACCACACTTCCTGTAAGAAAGAATTCATAGAGGGAGGCCTACCCACACTATTCTAAAAATTAATCAAGGAGGAAGCATGAACATAGGGGCTCTGCCAAATGCCCCACCAAAAATGCCAAATCTGGATAGCAAAAGGACAGCGAAAAAACAAGTGAGAAGACTCCTCCTCGGCAGCCCCACACAAAACACAGACATAAGGGCCATGGAAACCCCTCTTCCAGATATTGTCCCAATTCAAACACTTATTCTAGGTCAACATCCAGACAAAGCAATTACACTTTGGCTAGGAGAACTTGTTCCAGACCTTCTTCCACCACTGAACTTCCTCCCCATTCATCCTGTGGGACAATAACACCTTATATCCAGAGGCCACAGTATAAACACCCAAAGGATTAGGAGACCAAGCAAGCACATCTTCCTCCCAGAGAGAACTACATCGATGACTGGAAAGAACACTTTGCAACACAACACATTCCTCTTGAAGACCAACATCTGGCCAAACATCAGGAGACTTCCATCTAGCCACCTCAAGTTGCCTGCAAAAAGAGGAGGATTTAAAGTCACTCACTCGTGGCCAACCAGCCTCAATAAACCTCTGGCAAAGATTCAATAAATTAGGGTACTGAGAGATGAGAGGAGGAGAGCCATCCCAGGAATTAGACCAGAACTATCCCTCGGTCCCCTGCTTACAAATCCAAAATAAACCATCCTTAATAAGAGCAACCCCCTTTTTGAGAGTCCCCCAGATCACAGAACCCTTCCCGACAAGGGTATAACAAGGAATATCATTATGAGGAATTCCCAAAAAGTACTTTTGAGACAGAACTTTGGCCCAAATCTTATCCTGCTCAGTGCACCACCTCTAATACAGCTTCACAGCCAACGCCACCCCATTCAAAGCCAACTGCCGCAATCCAAGACCCCCATACTACTTCGGGTTACAAACAACTTCCCATCTAACCAGACTCCATTTAGAAGACATCAAACAACTAGCCCATAAAAACTATCTAGCCATAGAGTCAAACTCCTTAACAAAGCTCACAGGGGCAACTTGGAGCATGCATCTATAAATGGGCAAAGCCTGTACCATAGACTTGATTAACTAAACACGCCCAACAAAAGATAACCATCGATGAGTCCAGTGATTAACTTTAACCCAAAATTTATCCAAAATATTCTTCCAGGACTCCTTGGGAAATCGCCCATCTGAGATGGGGATACCAAGATAGGTCAAAGGAAGATTCCCAATCTGAAATCTCAAGGTTTGAGCAATCCGTTGTTGAATGGGGCCCAAAGTATTAAAAAACAAGATGGAAGATTTATCTTCATTAATTAATTGCCCCGAGGCAATCAGGTAAATGTCCAACGCCCTACGAATATTAGCAGCTTCTCCCATTGTTTCCTTTCCCATCAGAGCAGTATCATCCACAAACTACAGGTGCGACTATGGAGGCAAGTCACCACCCCACCGCCAACCCTGGATTAGACCATCCTCCACATTTCTTCTAATCAATCTCCCCAAACCTTCAGCAAAGAGAAGAAACAGATATGGAGAGAGGGGATCCCCTTGACGAAGCCCCCTAGACGCCCCAAATAACTCAGAGTGCTCTCCATTAATAATCACAGAGAAAGAAACTGAAGTAATGCAACTCATAACCCAATGAATCCAATCTTCCCCGAAACCAAAAACATTGAGAATCTTTTGAAGGAAAGACCATCTGACCTTGTCATAAGCCTTAGACATATCCAACTTAATGAACATCCCCTTTTCTTTGGAGCTAGCCATAGAATGAATGGTCTCGGTTGTAATAACAATCCCATCCAGAATTTTCTTTCCCACCACAAAACCACTCTGCTCCTCAGAAATTAGCTCCTTAAGCCACTTTTTTAACCTGTCAGCAATTAACTTAGAGATAACTTTATAAATGACATTGCAGAGAGAAATGGGATGGAATTGACTTAACCTATCAGCCCCATCACACTTGGGAATGAGGGCTAGAAAGGTAGAATTTAACACTCTGAGCATCTACTTGTTCCGCTGAGATTCTTGAACAACAGCCAAAAGGTCCAACTTGATGATATCCCAGAATTCTTGGAAAAAATTGACCGGGAATCCATCAGGACCAGGAGCTTTCCCTTTCTTCATCTGGAAAATAGTGCCCTCTAGCTCCTCCAACGTGATATTACTCATAAGAAGCTCATTCATTTCTCTAGAAACCAGAGGGGGAATACAGGAAAGAACCTGGGCTTCTTCCGGAGACCCCCCCTGCGAATCCTCCTAAAAAGGAGAGGAAAAATAATGGACTGCCTCACTTGAGATTTCAGGAAAGGAGGAGAGATGCTCACCCCTGTCATTCACCAAAGCCGAAATATAATTGCCTTGCCTCTTGGACTTCACTGAATTGAAGAAAAAAGCTATGTTTTTATCCCCCTCCTGAAGCCACTCTATCCGAGCTTTTTGTTTCCAATACATTTCCTCCCACATCTCGTACTCCTCTAGAGCTTTCAAAGCTTGAGCCTCTTCCTTAAGCAAATCCTTGGTCATCCCACCCTCCCATATCAGTCTCGTGATACCATCCAATTCAGCTTGAGTAGTCGCCTTAGCATGAAAGATGTTCCTAAAGCAATGAAGATTCCACCGCTTGAGCTAATATTTCACATATTGAAGAAGTTTAGCAAAGGTGTACATTGCTGTACCGAAAGCAGATCTACCACTTCTCCACCAGTCAGCCACATAATCATACAAAGATGGGTCCCGCAACCACATGAGCTGAAATCTAAAAGAAGGAGAATGAGGCATACGACGTGACTCAATAGCCAGCTTGATAGGCCAATGGTCGGATCCTCTCCAATCCAAAATTTCAAAACAAGAAGACCACTGACCACCAATCCAATAGCAAGAAACCAAGAAGCAATCCAATCTCTCAGCAATACAATTATCCCCAATCCTGCGATTGTTCCAAGTAAACTTACCATTACTGGGCTTCATATCTACTAAATTCAAAGCATCAATGTTATCACACAGGAGCAACGCCGAGGGCTCCAGCCTCACAGTACCACCATGCTTTTCAACCAATTCAGTGATAGCATTAAAATCTCTAGGAAGAATCTAGGGATGGAAAGGAGCTAAACTATGGACAAACCAAATATGGGACCATAGAGACTGCTTACCCCGGAGATCAATAGGAGCATAGATATTAGAAAGGAGCAGAATCTCCCCCGTCTCAAATCTAGAAGCAATCATAGACATAGCAGATTTAGAGGACACCCACCAAAGAGGACAAAGCTTCTGCGGGTTCCATAAACAAGCTATGCCCCCAAAAGACCCATGAGCACCAATGCACTGACACTCCCCGTTCCTCCACAACTTAGGAGCCAAACTAAACATACTATCCACTGAAATCTTGGTCTCTTGCAGAAAAAGAATATCAGGACCGTGTTTCCTAACCAAATCATGAACTGCTTTTTGTCGAGGGTCGTTGTTCAAGCCCCTTACATTCCATTATAGAACAATCATTTTGAGGGGTTCAAAAAATGAGAATCCAGAGTCTTTACCGACCCTGACTCCACCAAAGTCTCTCCTATCAACTTGATCTTTGCTAGATCCTTCTTTCTACCAAGTTTGGCATATTTCTCCGCCCCACCCTTCTTAAGATCCCTTTGTAAAAGGCCCAACTAAGGAGAAGGCTTGTTGCCCTTAGCCGCAATCGGATTTACCTTTCGTCCAAGAGAGGAAGAATCCCCACCACCTTTCGGTACCTCGGCCGAAAGAGCCGACACCAACTGTAGATCTGTATCCATCTGCAAATTATCTCCACCTGAAGGAACCAATGAAACACCAGAGATATTGTCCACTAGAGCTGAACCCTCAACCTCCTAAACCAAACTCAACAACCCCGGGTTCACTTCCTGCTGGTTGAGATCATCCAATACCTCAAACCTGTTAAAAGTATCATCATCCTGTCTTTCCTTTAAGGTCCTCTTCTGACCCCGGTTCCTGTTACGAGCCTTAACCTGAACAAAACCATCCGCACCAACCACTTCACCAGAGGCAAGGCCCTTCCCCTTATCAGCTGCAGGGGGTTGCGAGGAGGTTGTGCAGGCTGAGACTCCACAGGCTTATATCTTGGGCATCTACGCTGCAAATGACCATATTCATGACATAGATGACAATGGAAAGGAAGAGTCTCATAATCCAATTGCTGCACCCAAGAGAAGGATCCCACACACATATCCACAGCATCGGGCAAAGGCTTACTAAGATCAATTTCAACACAAGTATGAGCAAAAGTCATTACCTTTTTACCCAAGGTTTGCAACGAAGACCCAACTAGTTTTCCAAGCAGCGAAGCCACCAGGTGCAAAGCATCCTCCCAACAGCACTCCATTGGAAACCGAGGCAAACGAACCCATACGGGGACATGATTTGGCAGCTCCTCCGAGGGGATAAAGCTAGCATGCCATGGTTTAATAAATAGCCCCACCTGGTTATGGAAATAAGGACCACCTTCAAATACCCTAGTGCGATCAGCCATGCAATTAAAGGTTACCATAAAGTAACTATTGGCCAACAATATGATCTCCATTTCTCCCTCTGGTGCCCAAGTCCTCTGGGCCCAAGATTCCAAAAACTGAAGTGAAACCCTCATCCCCAAAAATTTGCAAAATAATGAGTGGTTCGTATAATATTCAACATCTTCAGCAATCATCTCAGGCGGGAACACCAATTTAGGCCTCTCCTGGCAACGCTCGAGACATCCATTAATCTTCTTGAGCCTTGCACCATTAGACGATCCTGCACCAACAAACCCTGAATCCAGAGCAAATAAATTATTATCGAAAGTCTTCATTCCTTGAGTCAGAGCCTTCGAGCCTATCCCTACGCGAAAGTCCAAGTCAGGAGACACCCCAGATGTCTCACCCTTTGTAAAGGCCATCAAACCCTAGACGGGTATGCAAAAAATCCAAATGGTATTAGGTGGGGGAAACCCACACCACTCCCCCGGATTACACCCGACACAAACACCAACCGCACGAGTCCACCCACACCCGCACCAGGCAAGGAGAGTGAACACCACGCCGATAGAAAACAACAGCGTGCTTTCTACACCCCGCGCACCCAACCCTCAGCCCACTTCAACTAGATCCAAGTAATATGGAATGCAAACGTTCACCACCACAATATACGATAGATCCACAACACGTGGCAACAAAAAGACTTCGAAATAAAGATAGAGAATTGCAGAACCTTAAGCAAACACTCACACGCACTTCGAAACAAATTAGGCAACTTAAAAAGGGATACAACCCCCAAAAGCACAAAGAGACCCCTGCATTAAACGCAGAACAAAAGAACAAGCCACGAGCTAGGGCTTGATGCTCTAGTCGCCCGCTGGTTGCACTGACGCCATGCGATCACCAATCCCGTGACGCGATGTTCTAACTCTTAACAACCATATCTTTTTTTATTTTTTAAACTTAGATCTTCCTAATAGATATCTCACAACATGTTAGAAAAAATTCTAATATAGCATCAAATAATTGTGTTGAACCTTTATATTTTCTTTATTTTGTCTTTCTTTCATATAGTTAAATTGAATCATTATGTTTATATCACCCCCATTTTTATAGGAAATCAAATGCTCTCTTTAAGGAATTTTTTACATATAGAAATAATCATCTCCAAATGAATCATTTTCTTTTTTCTAAAATTAAGTGAAATTATTCCTCATTTCATATTTCATCATTATAATTTATTGTTCATATTTTTAAATTTGTGTGTCCAAAGCTTTTAGTCTTATTGATTTGGCATTCCTAGCTCAAAGTGTGTTTAACTAGGTTTTGGTATTGAGTTAAAGGCTCTTTTATACACATTTAAATATTTTATATTTTCTCATTCATGGGATTTCTAATCCAAATCATTCACTATCCAATTGCTCCCAAGTCAAATGGTCCCTACCAATGCTTGGTACATGGAAATCAAATTTTGGTGAGGCTTCTCAGGGAAATACAAGCCCCTCAAGTGTTGTGTCATTTGGAATTCTTCTAATAAGGTATTACTAGCACTTGCACCTAAAGGAGGTTCAAGGATTACGCTGATAGAAAACTATATGTATGTCAATATGTTAGAGTACATGTTTGTGCATGGGTGTGTATGGATGTCATGTGTTGCAAATTCTAGTGCTAGATTAAATAATTAATAATAAGTGCTAAATAATGGAATTAAAAACACTTAGACAAATCTAGATTTTTTCCTTAAACAAATTAAGTATTATCTAATTTTGAAATATTTGCATACAAATTTAAACCATAAAGCAATGCAAATGAAAAAAGAAAGTTGTCATCAAATTGACAAAAAACATTGC
Organism: Sequoia sempervirens; assembly: GCA_007258455.2. NCBI lineage: Eukaryota > Viridiplantae > Streptophyta > Pinopsida > Cupressales > Cupressaceae > Sequoia > Sequoia sempervirens. The sequence goes on from VDFB02000015.1 coordinate 90,031,553, forward strand.
AATGGAAATAGAATGTTCTCATCCAATTGAAAAATAAATATTTATCTGGCTTTTACGTGATAGGCTTTCACCTAATATTTTGGAAGATTTTACCATTAAATGACAGCTGGTTTACCATTAAACGATAGCTAGAGCTTGTTTTCTGATAACTCAATGATTTGCAGACGTGAAACTTATTTTGGGCTCAAATCTTACACTATATGTAGCCTATCAACTAAAAAATAACCAAAAAACTTCACTGCAGAATAAATAATAAAGTAGACGCCAAAACTCTACTTTTTTAGTCTTTGAATGATCAATTCTTGTAATATTGATAACATAATAATCAAAGACGATACAATGATAGTGTCCCCAAGAAACCATCACTCCTAAAATTATGAAATTAAAAATATCTTCGAAGAGGCTTGGATCATATTGGATTCCATCTCAAATTTTACTTTCAGCATTATTTTAAAGAGGGTAATAAGGTGGCAATTTTTTTTGTATCTAACGTTAGCATTGATTTATAGCATGATAAAGGTGGTGAATGATACGTCAAGGTGACTAAAGCTGCCAACCTTAATTCAGCATATTCCTAAATTCATTATCACTCAAGTGAAATCCACTTTATTCTGGCCTGGCTTTTCTACATTCATTTTCTACAAAATTCTTTGACGTGTCATAGAACCTTCTCTACAACTCCAACTCTTATGTGGGATAGATGGATTTCTATGGAGAGATAAATCATTTTGAGGAGAAGGAAGGTATATTTTTTTAACAAGAGGAGGTGATGGATGATAGTGGAGATTCTGGGGAATAACTTTGTTGAAGGGGTCATCAGGCACCAAGTTAATTCTAATTTTTCTTTTATGTTTGTTAGAAATTTGCTTTACTTACGGGTGATAAGGAGCTCTTCGGGCTGGTACTACAGTTAAGATAAATCCAGGGTCGACATGGATGAAGTGATTGAGGTCTTCTAGTCATGAGTTTTGGATTCCACAGCCTTGCTTCTGTCAATTTGGAATTGGAATTGGAATTGCTCATTTGGGAGGTGGGTACTATTGAGAAATATCTCAGCTCTAATGTGGGGAGTTCATCTTACAAGCCAGGCTTGGATGTGTTCAAGCTCCTTATGCTACAGAAATAAAGAGATATTTAATGTTGCAAAATCTGAGAAGGCAG